>JAJLRJ010000007.1:44808168-44881950 GCA_024195265.1 Dendrophyllia cribrosa | reverse complement strand
CCCCCCCCCCCCCCCCCCCCCCCCCCCCCCCCCCCCCCCCCCCCCCCCCCCCCCCCCTGGAGACAAGTGCTGAATTTTACTATTTGTTGAGTGTTTTGTCGATCGCCTATATTGTTTGCAAAAACGCGTCTTGACCCGCTCCGACCTGCGGATTAACTCTACGCTATAGTTTGCCCCTGAATACGCCTGCTCTGCAAGCTAAAAGTGATCACTATTCACTGGGGCATTTTAAACCTATCACCATTTACCTGTTTGAGAATTTCTTGTAGCAGTGATGCTGGAATAAATATTTGGATTGAAGATGTTTTGAACAAAATATAATAAGCGATAAAAGTAGAGAATAGCGTTTAGCTGTCTTCGTGACAGCATTGTTGTTCGCAACTTTTATCGCTTAAATATTTTCATTTCGAAATGTGTTACCAAAATTTCGCTTAATAGAAGTAGAACAAAATTAAAACGAGTTATTTTATGCTTATTGAACGTGTTGTTCATTACTATGGTACTACTGGTATAGTGTTGTAACTGTTCTTAGAAAATAACTTACAATATCTAGAACCGATAGTATCTAGTCGGAAACTATTTATCAGATCAGTATGCAAGAAATATTCACTTCATTAGTTTTACGATACACGCTACACGTTCTCAATAATCATGAAAAATATCAGTTAGTTTAGTTTATTATACCAACAAAATTGTCAAAATGCTTGTAATATATAAATGTTTCTTTTGCCCATATACGAGGTAAAAAATCGCAGGATTCTTGAGATGGTCATGTTAGCCTCCACAAGCTCCCAGCTCCTAAGAAAATTCCAATGTTGTACCACTCACTACTAAAATTGCTTGAACATAATGAGTAAGTAGCATAATTGTAAAGCTATATATGAATTTTTTTTAGTGACAAATATTTTATTTGGAGCCTTTCATATTCACGAGTTTGCTAATATGAACCTTTGATCTCCTGGTGATCCCGCACTTCCTTGCTTATCGAGTCACCATAGGCTGCATACTTAAATGCATGAATGTATCTCATTATCGGAATTAGAGACCGGTTGTGTTACCACTGATTTCACTGTTACGCGACCCTTCGATATTTGTATGTTAATTGATTAATTTTCATCCCGGGTTTCACCACAGGGAGCCCAGACAATCTTTGTGTAACATGACCGCTTGTAATTACTCATGCGCGTAGCGGCATGAGTTATAAAATGCCCTCCGTTTTTCTTTTTACTTGGGGGGTAGCGACCAACTATTAAAATGCAGTTTGGTCGTCCACAAATGTGCAGTATTGCGCAACTCTGGGGACGGCGGGATTATTCAAACCTTCACCGCGGTCACACGTCCGAGGCGTTTTTCGTTTTATTTGGTGGGATTCATTTAGAATTAAGTGGAAACGTGGCAAGGATGTATAAAATAATAAGTTTATGTAACTATCTTTTCATCTTTCCGGCTCAAAATAACGAGCTTCTTTTCTATCGTTGAAAACTGATCAAAACGCTTCGTGCCTGAGCAAAATTGTGTTGGCAAATGGCGCCGACAGTTCTGCGGTTCGTAGTTTCAAACGCTTAGAACTTTTTTTAGTAAACTTTCAAAACGTTTAGCGAGTTGACAGTGTATTGTCAATATATGAAACTTTTAATAAACAGTGAAATGACAACCTTAACTTTGAAGTACTTTGGTTAACTTTTGCAAATTTCTCTCGTTTGACCGCGGTGGAGTACACCTGTTGTTTGTTGATGCGAGGCGAACGTCACAAAGTGCGAGTTGTGTTTTCTCTGTTGCATCTAACAGTTTCATATTCAATATGCGTAAGGAAATTACTCAAGAAGACACTGCGAAAGTATTTGACACTCGCGATTAATTCTACGATACCTTCGTGACGGAAACCCGCTAAAACATGTTAAAACGAACATGAAGAAGATAATTTAGACGAATACATACATATAGCGCTTATTTAATAAGAAGTGAACAGTGGACAGCGAAGGAAGAAATATAAGCGTGGTAGGAATCCCAATTAATTTCACTTCTTTCGGTTGTTTGCCTTTCATTAATTTTTATTTCGTGAAGTTGAAAGTACAGAACAGACAACTGAAACTTTGGGTGCAAAAATTCACCGCCGAGAAAAGATGTAAACAATGCACGCGGTGTCTTGCGAGACGTTTCTTGCGAGTTTTGCTTCCGCTAGTGAATGTTTCTCGGGCGAAAATAACCTTAAAGCGATCACTTTTTCATTTCATTTTCTTTTCTGTGTTTCGGATACAGAGGAATAAAACTGGATATATTTTCGTGTGTCTGATTGCGAGATGTTTTACGAAACAGCTGCGTTAATATGCGTTACTGGAAAGGTTTCAAATTACTTTCACATTATGCAATTGCAACATTTTTACCTCAACTGAAAAAATATATTTCAAAGGCTAAATTTGTTTCTCTCCTCCTAAATTATCACTTCTGTCGTTAACTTTGATTAAATTTATAGTTTCATTCAAACTTTATTATAATAACGGCGGGAATACTTCCAGCAAAACTTTCAATTGGAAAAGTTGTTTTGACCTCGGGTCCGGACCAGGCAATTACATCATGGCTTCGAAAGGCCACTTTGCGGCTACATTTGCATTCACTTCAAAAGTGTCGGAAACACAGACCAGCTAGTTACAAGATTTAGCTAAAACCAATAACAACCATCGGGAAACTCTGACATACGGCCTTTTCTTTCAACGGTAAGTACAAAGTAGGCATCGATTTGTATTTTTCAGTATGTACTCGTCTTTTGACACAGTGGACACGCTACTTTAATAATTTGCGTGCGATCTCACACGCTAAATGTACTGTGTCTTCTTGTTTTAGACGGTTAACGCGCTTCTTTGTTAGACTACTCACACTATCCGAATACTCCCAATCATCAAACCGTGAAATAACGTGCATGCAGATTCCCAAGACAATTATTCTCCAATATGCCTAATACAACGACGCCCAAGTATACGCTCCCACAGCGTCTTGTTTTTTTTTTTTTGTGTCACTATTTTGCATGCAAATTTTGCAGCATATTTTAAATTGTGCACTTCCGGTTCATAGCTTTGCCATTTACACTTCCTGTTCAGTGACTTCCGGCTACTCTCACTCGGCACCGCGGCAGAACGTTTGCGTATGCGTAAACTTCAAGCACTTCCGGTCCGTTAAACTACCAGTCAACATCGATGCGAACAGCATAAAACAACACTTCTGCATGAACCAACAGACCTAGATTTTCTAGATGCAACGATGGAAGGACCAAAACCGAAGAAAATTATGGTACGTACACGATCGGTTCTTGCATGAATACATTTCGAGATGGAGTGAAGACTTGTTTTTTGTGAAAAATGCGATGCAAAAATTATTTGTTCATATTTCGTTGTTGGTGCAAACACCAAACCTGTTGGTGCAAACGCTTGAAACTTGAACGATGAAAAAACTTTTCAACGAAACAAACTTTTTCTCTACCTTTGTTTTATAACTCTTACTTTTTGTTTTCAAACTTCGCGGTACGGGAGTTTTATGTTGTTTATGTTGTAGTTCATTTTTTATTTCAGGTAATTTTTGTTTTTCCTTTGTTTCAAATTCATTAGCGTATATTACCATACCCAAAAACAATGGAAAAATAAAAATTACCTGAGATAAAAAATTAACTACAACATTTACATGGGATTTCAGTATGTCACCGGAAATGCGTAATTCACCGGATGCTCAGTTTTCTACTCATGCGCAGTGCGTTCTGCCGCGGTGCCCTCTCACTCCCGGTAAAACAGCGTTACTGAAGTGTCACGACAGCGTCTCCTACAACCCTACATACATTGGTAATGTTCACGTTTGGTATATATAAGACATAGAAGAATCACTGGCTTCATTGTGGTACAGCTTCATTTCCAAAACAATCAATAGTAAAAAACGTGGTTTGCAGGAACGATGACTGAATGAAAGGAGTACTCTTCGACATGTCGGACATCTTCTTATCATGTTTAAAATATATCATAAAAATTTCTTACGCATGCGCATGAGTTTAGGCTGCTTGGAGCCTCTTGTTTTATAAGAAATGTATGGGATTTACCTGAATTTCATATTATAGCGACGTTTCGCCAAATGTATGTACTGATTAACGCTAAATAAACGTTAAATTACTTTATTTGTTGTGTGTTGTCGTCCTTTTGCCATAAAAGTGATATTTTGAGCAATTTTGAAGGATTCTGAAATCGCCGTTGACAGTACGTCTACCGTCAACGGCGATTTCAGAATCAAGCAAAACACCAATTACTTAATTCGTCACGCAACCCTACTCTGTTTGACAACAAACTAAAAGCAACAAAATTTTGCCCGTGCATTTTACGTCTTTTTACAAAAAATGACGTCAAAGTATGGAGAGTCGTCAATGAATTTCGTTTGAAAATCTGCAAAGCCATGCTTCTCCAAGATTTGCTTGTATTCCGATGCTGTTCTCTCCTTTCCTCCTGTACCAACTAACATGCCAAGCGATTCAAGAAGGGCACGTGTGGGGCCACTTTTATCTTCGTTTAAAATCTTCGCGCAAATGAGAAGTCCCCCGCCTAAAATGAACAAAAAGGAAATTATGAAGTTTTTTTTTTGTTATTACTTCTGCCGGTTATTCAACAGGAAATAAACGGAATTCAGTGTCCTGTTGTGAAATGCTACTTCAAATTTTATAACATGAGCAAAATGGAAAATGAAAAAGCCAAAAAATACTGAGGTTAACTTATGTTAACCCTCGGACGAACACGCAAACTTATACCCCCACCGTGGTACCACGGTGAGATAGTCTGTGATGTGCTCTACAAGATAAGGTAAATATTATGGGTTATGGCGCTGCTGGGGTCCGTGATGTCATTCAAAATGGCCGCCATCTTGGATTTTACAAAAAATTCAACTTTATAAAAAAAAATTCGAAAATCGCAAATAAATTTGCTTGAAATGATATATATGAAATTTATATGAAATATGATATATGATATATATGAAATTTGCTTGAGTTATACAATATCGTACAGTTAAACATTTGTCTGCTTTTGGCAGCGTTTTATACTTTTTTTTTCACCGAAAAAAGGTGAAAAACACTTTGACCTCATGCTACTTATGCCGTCATATCTCGTTACAATAGCAACCGATGGTCGCCAAACTTTACCAAAATGTGTCTTAAAGGATAAACGAACAGCTACTGAAGACGACATGTGCTAACGATTAATGCTCTTGAATAAAATGGAAAAAATACTTAAAAGGGATCCATCCCCCCCCCCCCCTTGTACGTCCGAGAGTTTGTCAATAATTTTGGCAATGACGAACTGAGGAAGCTATTTAATTTACAAACAATAGTGTCTCTCTCGCTGCCTTCGCCTTCGTGGCTTCTCCTTCCCTGTGTCTTTTAATAAAAGCTTGAAGAATTTCTTATCAGTAAATATTACACTCTGTATTACCTTGATCTATTAGTTCGTCCATATTGCTCTATTTTATTTTATTTGACCAATCTACCTTTTTAGTTCTGCGAGGTAACCTGATCTACACAAGCCCTATGGTTTCTTTCAGGTCTCCTCGCCATCTACTGCTGTTAAATGTGTAATATTCTACTATGTCATGTAATTGTGTGAAATGGCAAAATAAATAAATTATTAAAAATATTAGCCAAAATGTAAATGTATTTTGTTCCCTTTGAGTGAAAATACAGTATCGTTTGTCCTGATTGGATTTCTGTTACTTTAATGAACTTACATGAGGCACTTTAACAAGAAAAAAAGTACTTTCTGGGCTCAATTTGTAAGACAATTTATTAGTAAAAATGTCAACATTTGACACAAGGCGGTTATGCTGGCAAGCTCTTCAATTTGTTTGCATATGTATATTTGTCGGTTTGAAGTAATGAAAGTTTTTGCTTTACCTGAGGGTAGACATTGGAAGACATTTGAAAGAATCAAGTCAACTTTTTCCTCTGGCCAGTCATGCAGGATACGCGATAATACATACAAGTCAGCCTTTGGAAGTGTATCAGCTTTGAACAAATCGCCAACAATGAAAGAAACGTTAGCTTGATTGGGGCAGGCTTCAACTGACGGTCGGAAGTGATGAGCTATGCTCAAAACTTGCTGCATATCACAGACTGTAATCTTCATATGAGGGTTGTACTGGCACAAAGCATAGGCAAGAGTTCCCACTCCACCTAGAGACGTCACAAAAAAATATTAGATCAGTATTGAAACTTTCCTTCTTGGATTCCTTAAAAGTCCATACACACGATTGGTTCTGTTCCAGGAGCATGCTTCAGGGTCAATTTGCACGACCAGTACACAAGGGGGAACATACTGCAGGAGCTTGCTTCATATTAAAGTACACACGAGGGAGCTGTTTTTGATATCCGTAATGGACTAGCTTTTGAGGTTATTTTAATGGCCAGGATTGGTGCGGTTTTATTTCCATAGTCTTTATGATTTTTATCGTATAACACTAGGTTGTCTCTGTATATGTTGATTACAAGTCTTGAATTGGTGACACTCCCCTGAAGCAGGTTCCTCGTTTAGCGACCTCCGGTTTAGGCCTAGGAGTAGGAATGAGAGTAGAGAGCCTGCACCCATTTTCTCAGGATTTTGAAGGCCATCCCGGGTAAACAAGTTGTCGCCAAACGGAAATCAAGTTCAACAACATATTACATTTTATATAATCCATGTACAATTGCATGTGTGTCTTAGAGCAGTTTTCAATTGAGTGTCGTAAAACCAAAACCAAAGTAATTACTCTGACCAATCACAGCAGTCGTAAACAATCCAATGAACCAATCAGAGCTCGAAGCAATTACATGTCGCGGGCGCCAAGCGCGGGAAAACGCGTGCGAGCAAGTCACGATTGGTTTTGGTTTTACTTCTGATTGGTCGAGAAAGTGGCGCGAGATTTTTTAGCCAATCACAAAGCGTAGCAATGCAAAACCAAAGCAATTGGGTAATTACTTTCGACAGTCAATTGAAAACTGCTCTATCTTCCGATATTACTTTGCTTTGTGTACAATATTCTGTTAATATGATACATGATTTAAATTAGTTTTTGTGTGCTCAGTCTGAATATGATCATTAACGCTTAAACGAATTTTGTTGATTCCCCGGGGATAAGTTTCCGTTGCACAAATTAATGTGGTCTGCCTGCAGTCTGTTCTTTTTTTCTAACTTCACCCGTTATGTTTGTTTCACATCCACTAAACAAGTTACGATTTAGCGTTTATAACCTATTCGAATGAAAGATTTAATTTCCCCTTGGTCATCTTTTGTCATTTCCGTTTCTGCTTTCACAAAGGTAACAATATTAAATCTCCACCAATCAGCATTTTGTATTGACTTATTCGATGCAAATATTCCAATTCTTGAGACCACTTATGTCCAGAAATGCAGGCAACTACGAAAATGGCGATTTTGGCGAAATTTTGTCAAATTCGTCAAACCGTAAAAACAGCTAAAATTATGCAAACGATTTGGTGATTTTGGCGGATTTGGCGATTTTGGCGAAATTTTGTCAAATTCGTCAAATCAGCCAAAATTATGCAAATGATTTTAAAATTTGATTTATATTTTAAAATGATTTTAAAATTTGCCAAATTCGTCGATTTTGTCAAATCCGTCGCTTTCGACGGGCCCTCTGAGCCAGCTCATTTGCATAAAATCTTCCAAGTTCGTCAAAAATCTTGGTTAAATTTTGCCAGTTTCGTCATTTTCGCCAAATTCGTCATTTTCGTCAAATGACTTGACTAAATTTAGTAAAATTTGCCATTTTCGTATTTGCCTGCATTTCTGGACATATCTCCAAGAATCAGTACCATGGATTTCACTAGTTTTAAAATTATCCTGCTAAATGCAAAAGATCACGCCCATGGGTCAGACAAACACAGACGGTTGTCAGACGTTCATGCAAGCTTTTCACAAAATCGTAGCAAAATATCAGGCCTTCCAAAAGCTTAAACTTATTTGCATTCTCACTTACCTCCTAAATCACAACAGGTACTATACCCGCTTAAATCAACAGCCTTAGCCACTCCATTACTTGCCTGGAGCGAACTGCAATGCATGGCGCTGCTGAATTTTAAGCTTTCTGCTTCGGTGCTTGACAAATGGTCTCGAAAAACGTCTTCTGGAGACTTTCCAAACGTCTTCATCCACTGAGTAGATCCCTCGAGAACTGCGCTTTTAAAGTTACCAAACAATGGGTACAATTGGTTGTTTTGGACAGCTATCGCGCTCAGTTGGGAATCAGGGCTAGAAGTGGTTAGGAACTTGGTTGACATTTCAGTGTTGCTGTAAAGCCACTGGTCGCCCTGTTTCGTTTTTTCTAAGAATTCCAGAGACACAAGGGTATCCAGGAGTCGCGAAGTGGCGTCTAGATCAGAACACATCGTTTGCGTTATTTCTCTGGCCGATTGTGGCTTAGATGCAGTGTGTAGTTTGTCGAAAATTCCGAAATCACAAGCTACAAACAGCGCTTTGGACACACGAAAACCATCCATAACCTCCGAAAGCTTCTCGAGGGTAGGAGAAGAAACATGGAGGTCTTTGCGTTCACTCATCTCTTTCCAAGAAAGCAAACACTGGCGGTGTAAACGTTTTTCAGTGAGAAGTAACTGAAAGGATAACGGTTAATGCACGAGATCAGATCTGGAGGTCAGACAGACACGGACAGAGAGACGTTTGAATGCAGAGATCCATACAACGCATCAATAAAATACACTAGTTCGGTTTGGCTTTCTACTTCACAATGTTCTGCTTAGAATGTTTCTCCATCGCCAGAAATCTGGGAAATCCAGATGGCGCTTCATTGGTATACACCGCTGTTCCGCCGTACGGGCTCAAATTCGTTCGGTGGGACAAAAATGGTTGTGTTAAATAAAGTGTATTCAGGCCCATATAGAAACTACTGACCGAAATAATTCGCTCGCAGTTGAAAACTACAAGACGTTGGCTTTTGAATGAGGGGATTTGCAGCAAATTTGGAGCATTCTGTGCCCAAATATCGCAGTTCGAAGACAGCGAACTTCAAGACTTTAGCGTGGACTGTTGGTGGAAATGATTTTTACAGCTCTGAACGATTTTTGAAAGCAAAAGGCAGAGCGAAGGAACCATCGTAGAAAGTGAGAATGCGATGATCGACAGTTCAGTCGGTGCTTCTTCTCAGACGATTGCGGCAAGTTGGCTACCCCCATCACTTTACGAACTATGGTGCATCGAAATCCCGTTTTGAGTGAAAATCGGCATTAATGGCTTCTAAAATAGAGAGCATTGTATGAGCGAAGCTTCGGAAATATGTTTTGTTGAAAAGCGGGGCCAGTAACAATTGTTGGGAAAATCAAGCTTACCAGAACACTTGAAAAGATGTTCATAAATTTACCCGGCAAGATTTTCGTATAACCCCATACATTAATTATGCATACGCGCTATTATAAAAGAGAACAAAAGAGAAATATAAAAATTATAAGGTTGAGTTCTATCGCAAGATTTAGACCTTAACAAGGAAGGTGAACGTAAAAATAACATTTGAAATTTGTAACATGTTGTAGAAAACCTGAAGGTGACCAGCTTCTTCTTCGCACCTGATTGGCGAAGTTTAGTCCAGCCTTTTCAATATCATCAAAGTAATACGTGTCACTAGCTATAGTAAACCTGTATTGCACTGAGTGACCTTCGAGCGATCTTTATTGACAATAGTTCCTTTATTATTAAAATCATATTTTACCTTATTTGTGTGAAGGGGAGAGCTTCAACGTAATGTCCGAAAAAGTTACCTTAATCGATATAGTTTAACTGAAAAATAGGATAGTTGAATGAGAATAAGTTAGTACTCTAACTAAACATACTGTTTACAGGAAGAGCGCTTAGAAAAACTTGACATGAGTTTTATTTCACCTAGTACCTCAGTTTCATGAATTAATTCAGCCACTGTTTAAAAGGGCTATGTCACGGGATATGTCACGCAGGCAAAAATGCCGGGCCGACATCAAACAAATTCACGCTATCGCCGTGGGATCGGGAAAAATCCTGCCGTGCTGTGTACTCCGAAAGGTCTCAGATTTTTCCGACATATAAATAGTATATTTGTCTTGATTTCATTTCGGTTATTTCTCCGATTCTGAAATCATACTCCTCAGTACATGTACCAATACCGGAACCGGAAATGACAAATTTCGACGTTTAAGTCACGCAACATTCAACGTGAAATTTCGCAAGATTTTTCGGATAAAATTACAACTACCAGTTGCAAATAAGACACAAGACTGTTGAATATAACTCCTTTATTAGCTAGACAAATTTTAGTCACAAAACTGCGAAATCTTTAGTCGCAAATGCGCCCGATACAGGCGCAATTTCGAGCACTGTAAAGTTAATCTGCGTTCGCCTGGCGCGGCCGGTCAGTGAATTATTGCTACAAACATACAGCGAATTGCACCGTACCGTAGAACATCGCGAAGAACGACGTCGGTATTTAGGTGAAAGTTTCCCAAATCAGGCAGAGAACCACAGCAAAATCAAGATAGAACATTCAAAGCATACCAGAACGGTAGCGAGAAAAATCCGATAACTTCTTGCTTGATTCCAAAGAGACCCAACCACAGGGAGCAGAGGAGCCAAATTTGACCTTTACGCGTTCGATCTTCGTTCTGTTATTTACGAGTCTGTTTTTCGCCCCAGCGGGACCCCAAGCGTAATCGGAGCTTTCCGTTGGGTAACCGCAGACTGCTGACTGTTGGCGCCACAAAATCGTTACGCAGCAAGAAGAGAGACAAGGGAGGAAACAGATTTGAGCCTAATTTTTGATCCCCGATTACTCGCTTTTGATTCAATGAAAAGTTCTGATTTTCGGCATATAGCTTTATATGGACAGTCTCTGGACAGCTTTTTAACAATTTCGATGAAGAGATCCATGAAACACTCTTTACGGTGATCGCTCTTTATGGCGTTCAAAGTTGACTTTCGTAGGATGTGGACCGCAACATACTGGTGACGGAAATACGTCATACGAGAGGTGTGCGCATGACCGGAAGCCTTTGGCATGAGTTTATTCATTTGAACATGTTAGCGTCTTTTCCACGAAAACATGCCATCTTTTCCGGAATATCTTCGATCAGTGCCATTCGGTGATTGTTTTTGTCCGCTAGGTGAATATTGTGAATAATGTGAATATTGTAAAGGTCTGCGAAGGAAACAGGCAAGCTCACTGAAAATGTATAAAGGACGTGGTGGAATTCGAATCCTTGTGGAATCAAGGCATGTCTGATGCAATTTGCAAGGTGAGAAGTTTCCACGCCTCTTGTGGTCCATGCTCTTGTGGTCCTTCAAAGCTTTTAGTGTCAAGCTGATTGAAACTTCTGTTTAAACCCAGACGATTGTTTTGGCTAAGCTATAGATGAATTCAGGGCCAGTTGACACTTAAGAAAAATATTATCTATGACTAGCACTGTATACGTTCTGAGTTTCTTCGCATGCAGTAAGCTTCACTAGACCACATTAAGCTTCACTAGACCACATTAAAAGATTTTCCACATTCGCAACGCGTTTTATTTTAAATCTCCCTCCGCTCCGATCAGCTGCCGTGTTGTTTTGAATTTTGAATTAGTAACAGTTGGCGTAACTTCCGTTTTATTGACGGCATGTCACTTTCGGAGTTTTTACTTCCGTCACCAGTATGTTGCGGTCCACATCCAACGAATCACGTGGTACTATGTTTCTTCCCTTGTCTCTTTTTCTTCTCGGCACTTCGTGCTTCGCTCGGAAAGCTATAATACGCTTTCCGGAAAGCGCCGATTACGCTTGGGGTCCCGCTGGGTTTCCTGGAAAAGCATGATCGGGGATCGAGGATCGAGGATCGGGGATCGGGGATCGGGGATCGGGGATAAAAATTTTTTTAAAAAATTAAAAATATAAATAAAGAAATATATAAATAAATATAAATAAAAAATAAAAAGTGATACATATTGTGACTCGCATACAGGACAATTTCACACGCCTGACTCACAATTCCGGACTACTTGTTCATTAACCATTAATGTTAAAAACTGAATTCAATTTCCACCCAAAATAGTCCAGTGTGTGGCGCTAAATGTTGCGTTTGAGTTCTAATAACAAGCTAAAAGGTGTTGTTTCGAGTTATGAGTGATCTTGGGAAGATCGCGCTGAGATTTCGAGCTTTGCACCGCGACAGGTATACTACTGGTATACGTTGGATCACGTGGATGATCTTATCGGCTTAAACAAGTGAAGACACATTACGTAGATCACAGCGAAAAGCTATGTGGAGCATATTGTGGATGAATTCAGGAAAATATCTCCGTTTGCTGTAGCACATACGTGTAAATAAACCACACAAAAACTGCGGGTGTCTCAATTCTTTAATTGTGGTTTCAAGTTGCAACCGTGACAGCGAGGAAATAAAATATGTAAGTTGCTTTCCTTTATATACGCATCGTTTGGACAATATAAAGATTGTTGTTTTAAAGTTTGTGTTCCGTTGAACTTAAAATGAATAAGCGACAACGTGAACTGCGCGTGAAAATAATTTCTCTGACAGCCATCCCCGCAGCCGCTATGCAGGATTTATATCTCAGTCTTCTGCAAAAGTTGTGCAGGAATTATTTTTTCTTCCTCGCTGTCACGGTTGCAAAACCGCAATTAACTGAGACACCCGCAGTTTTTGCTGAACAGCTTTATATAGTCACGTCCGATCCGCTCGCTATTGTGATCAGTATCACTGGGATAAAGTGCTTCATTTTCCAACATAAAACACAACTGAAAATAATCTGAATAGTCGAAATAAAAAATGTAAAATAAAACTCAGAAGTCAACTTGACATGGAAAAAACCTAGTCAGAGTATCTAATGCAAACACAATTTGAACAATGAGACTCTAGTGTGGTTTATTTACACATATGTGCTACAGCAAACGAAGATATTTTCCTGAAATTCATCCACATAGTTTTTCACTGTGATCTACGCTGTATCTTCACTTGTTTAAGCCGATAAGATCATTAACGTGATCTAACGTGAGTAGTATGCCTGTCGCGGTGCGAAGCTCGAAATCTCAGCGCGATCTTGCCAAGATCACGCGTATCTCGACTCGAAACAAGACCTTTTAGCTTGTTATTGGAACTCAAACGCAACATATAAATAGCGCCGCACACTGGACTATTTTGGGTGGAAACCAAATTCAGTTTTTAACGTTAATGGTTAATGACAGGAGCTTTAATGAACAAGTAGTCCGGAATTGTGAGTCAGGCGTGTGAAATTGTCCTGTATGCGAGTCACAATATTTATCACTTTTTTTATTTTCAGTTTTTATTTATATTTTTTATTTATTTTTTAATTTTTTTATCCCCGATCCCCGATCCCCGATCCCCGACCTCGATCCTCGATCCTCGATCCTCGATCCTCGATCCTCGATCCCCGATCCTGGTTTTCCAGGAAACCGTCCCGCTGGGACAAAAACTCGAAAACAACAGATCGAATAACGCAAGACACAGCGCGCGTATAAAGCTCAAAGATCGAACGCGTATTAGGTCAAATTTGGCTCCTCTGCTCCCTGTGACCCAACAACTTACTTGGTCCGGAAATGAACCTTCGTCCAATTTTTCCACTTCGTACTTTTAGTAGGCATTGAAATATTGAGCCGTACGATTGCAAAATCGGGAAAATATCCGAAACCAAGAGAAAATAATAGGACAGTGTCCAATTATAATCTCTTGCCGAAACTAAATCAAGACAAATAGATTATTCACATGTGACATTTCGGAACCCCAGCTCCCAAGGATGATGCCTGATTTCCACGCGCTGGGAATGCTGGATACTATTGTGACGTTTCAAGATGGCGCAGATTTGATACCGACACTTTTCTCGATTCGTTCCGCCTAGACGACGCGCTAAGCATGTTGGATACTATTGTGACGTTTCAAGATCGCGCAGATTTGGCTAGCCGACAAGATTAGGAAACGTCTCCTTCGTCGACGCAATAACGAGTAAACCTTCGAATGCTTTTTATCCCATGAATATACGATATTTATCCCTTTAAAATTATTACTTAATATTTTAATACATAACCTTCCAAGCAAAAACCAAATTTTTTCCTTTGACCATTACATAAAATAAATAATTGTGCAAGTCTGTTCATTGTCTGCATTTTTCGAGCCAGACGTCACCTGAAGTGTATAGGACAAACTGAATGCAAGGCTATCTCTACGGCAAATGGACTAATTTATTTAGCGGACAATATTTCGGCTAACGAAATTAGCCTTCCTCAGGGCCAGGGCTATACTGAAGTAAAATACTTTTAACGGCTCCTTAAATTTGAATTTAAAAAATACACGAGTGGTTTATGATTGACTAACACAACTGAAATATAAACATAAGGTAACATGATATATAGGTATGCATAGAAATTTAAATTAATGTCATTTCGTCTGTTTATGGCGTCTGGTAATAAAGGTTTTCCTTTATATATGAGGTATGCTTCTTTTGCTTTGCGGCGGGACGTGCTGTGAGTGGGTTGTAATTGCAGTGGGATGAGATCCATGTCTGTGGTAGACCTGTGATAGAGTGGACAGGTAAGTTGAAGTGGAAAGGGACTGCTGCTTTGGCGAAGAGGATTGTTGTTTGTTTGTCTGTGTTCAGTAAAGCGTTCGCGAAGCGTGCGTTTAGTTTCACCTATGTACTGTTTTTTGCACTTTTTACATTGGATCATATAAGTTAAGTTCGTAGAGTTACATGCACTGATATGATGTATTATGTTTCTTGTTTCTCCTGTGTTGGTGAAAGTGTGTGCGATGTTCTTTTTATGCGTTTACGTTTGTAAGTAGCCAACTGGTCTGGTAAGTAGCCAACTGGTCCGCCTCCTGCCAGTTGGGATTTTTAAAATGTTGGGTGCGTTACTTTGGTCAAATTCAAAAACGAATTTGTTGGGAAGGATTCTTCGGATTTGCGGTTTTCAAAGAAACGCCAAATCCAAAAAAGGATTTGTGTAATGTGACAGCAATAAAGTCACGCTATGAAGATTTTGCACAGCTCGGGGTATGCTTGACTATTGTTGAGTAATTCATGGGTGACATAAAGCAAAGCAATAAAAGGTATAAAAAATTTGTAGTAGAGTGCAAGACAACACGAACAACGGTAGAACACAAAGAAAAAAGTCACCAGTACGCAACCTCGTATATTTGCTGGTGTTAAAAACGCCAAAAAGGCGAGGAAAGTTTTTATTTGCTCTAAACTATTGGCTTTTTGAAAGAAAATTAAACAAATGCCTACCTTTCTTGGTCTTTAATTTGGGACAAAAATGGCGCTGGAGCTGCTTTGCTCATCAAGATATGTCATATATGGTATTAAAATAGAGTGTACCATATCAACTGCTAAACCCCGCTGACCACCAGTACTTTTTTCAAATCCGTTCCAATGGAACGCTTGGATTTCAAATCCAAAGAATCCGGATTTGGATTGAATCCATCGAATCCTTCCTCAGAGTGGATTCGATGGATTCGATGGATTCGAAATCCTTTTTGGGATTCGTTCAAAGGAACAGAAAATCCGTTTTTTGATTCAAAATCCGGATTTGCATTCTGACCAAAGGAACGCACCCGTTATGTTCAATTTGCAATATTTGTTTCCATATTTGAGTGGCGTGCCTGTGAATTAGCTTGATAGCTAAGTGCTCGACCACTATAAACAACATTTACATTTACGTGTTCACTGTACTGAAAAAAGTAACGTGCAATATTTACATTGATACATATACTTCTAAAATTAAAGTGATATCCACTGACGAATACGCTCGCTTAATCTAAACTATGACCTAATCTTTCAAATTGTAATACTTTACAAATATAAAATAATTGAATAAAAGGTGACTAATTTTAGTAAACCTTTAAAACACTACAACAGTGGAGGAAACAAGTTCGCGGGAACTTTCGAAATAAAAGCGCAAAACACATAACAAATCGAACAACTCGGCTAACTGTACCATCTTTAAATTTTAAAACATGGATCTATAATATATACAATGCACTTCATTATACCATAGAAACACGACTAAATTTCTTATCGTTTAGAAGCCCAACTAAATTGCTAAAAAATAGGTGCAGTACCGCCAAACGTTTCCGAGAAAGCTTTCAACGATATCGCGCGGTATGACCCCTATATTCTAAACACTAATTTGAAACAAATTCGCTGGACTTCAAACAAAGTTACAATTAATGCTTATCTACTGCCTCAAATGGATATCATCACCTAAGAAGCTTGAGAGCACCGCCTGTGAACACAATTATTGCCACAAATGGGTTTCATCCTTTGATCACACAAGAAGCTTGAGCACGTCGATTGTTCAATATTTCAATTTTGGGATTTCCGCTGTTGTTCTATATCCATATGAATGTATGTAGACCTACGGCCACAGAATGATTTGATATCTATTCAGTTGCAGGTTATCGAATTTATTTTCACTGATAGTGTCGTTTTATTTAACACTGTCGTTTTATTATCGCGTTCGAAGAACGCAATCCTAATTTCGTGTTGGTTGTCCTGTGGTTTATGTGCAGTAAAATTTGAGATTTTTTGGTGGCCGGTCTTCCAAATGGCCGCCCCTATTGGGTTTTTTTTCAGGGGCTCATTTCCTTCGAACGCGTCTCCATAATCTGTGATTACTGCTAGTAATAAAAATAATAACTAAATAATCTGGTGCGTTCGTCACTATAGTGGTTTGCAGAACGGTCCTGACACTGCGTCTTATAAATTTGATTTACTTGATAGGGCACTCGTCATTTCTAGTCCTTTTCTTCAAGAATATTATAAATGAACCTTTTCTGTTTATAACCGATACTTATATTTTTTGGTAGTCACGTTTTGACATCATGTCATGCTGCCGTTGATATATACATATCTTTTTCGAGCAAAATACAGAATGTATGAAATATATGGAAACAGTTTTCCGTGTTTGAAGTTATGGTTACAAGAGGAAGTTTAGGAGAACGACCAATAGCCAGACAAACAAGAGCCGAAGGCTTTTTTGAAATCTTTTGGCATTATTACATTATTATTATTATGGTCAGTACTGTAATTGCGAATGATTTTTCTCTCTCAACCTCCGAGTCCAAACCATGGACTTTGGGATGCAAAGAGGATTTCTACTTGATGGAGAGGACCCGCCTGAGAAGGTGCGCTGTAGAAAGGATAGTTATTTTCTGGAGTTCATGTATGTTGATGTTGCCAGGAATCTTGTTGGTGTAGTTTTCCATGCCCTTCTTGATGGTGCCAAGGGCTCCCATAACCACCGGGACTGTTGTTGTTTCGAGCCCCCACATTCGCTCAACCTCGATTTATTATTATTATTATTATTATTATTATTATTATTAAAATATCATGTTATGAGCGTGGAATAAACTAAAGATATTTTAGGGGGAGGTAACGTATTTGGACAGATACACGATTTCAGGGTAAAGACATAGACCCAAGGTAAATTCTCGGTTTGATACTTTGAGGATATCATCTTTGAATTCTTGAAGAGTTATTGCTTTATAGAGTAGTTTTCAATTGAGTGTCGTAAAACCAAAACCAAAGTAATCACTCTGACCAATCACAGAACTCGCAGACAATCCGATGAACCAATCAGAACTCGAAGCAAATACATGTAGCCGGCGCCAAGCGCGGGAAAACGCGTGCGAGCAAGTCACGATTGGTTTTGGTTTTACTTCTGATTGGTTGAGAAAGTGGCGCAAGATTTTTTGGCCAATCACAAAGCGTAGCAATGCAAAACCAAAGCAATTGCGAAATTACTTTCGATACTCATTTGAAAACTGCTCTAGTAGAGTTTATTAGTGTAAATATAGTAACGCATAAAAAAAACGTTTTTCAAGGTCATACGAAAATCGCTCTAACAACCAGATCGTTATTTTAAAAAGAAGTGCATATTAGCGCGTGCAATATTCATTGAATTGACAGAAGTTCTAAATGTGACGGTCATGGTCCCGCATCAAATCACTATGAAAAGACTAATTTCAATATATTAAAATTCTAACCTGACTTAGACTCCTAGGCTTCGGAGGAATAAAACAAAATAAGTTAGTCATTCCAGTCCCTGAACTTCAATGTATTTCTTTTGTTTTATTCCACTGAACCTCGGACCAAGTTAAAATTTTAGTCATGAAATCGAAATAGGCCAATTGCCCATTACAATAATATTGATCATACCTTAACTTAAGGTGGCGGCTCCGTTGTTATTTTAGGCGCCTTTGATTAATACTAACAGAAACAGTAGCCTCAGTGCAGGAACTTGATAGTGAGTAAATCTTACAACCTTAAATGGCAGTTCCATATGATTATTTTATTCATTTCAGTATTACATTGGCACTAACAACAAACACCATAATAGGATTTTAGAGCTTTTGAAGCTTACGAGGTCATGGCATGTGCTAAAACACCAAAAGCTAGTGTCATAAAAACTAGAATTACTATGGATGCCGCACTGAATAGATGCCTGTAACAAAAAAATGCATACCAACAAAGTGTGAGAATTATTGCTAAAATGGGAAGAAATAACTTAGATAGGTCTAAATCTGCCTCCTGGATTTCTGCTGTGGAATGTTCATTGTCTCTTCTTATGTCAGAAATCTGGGCGTGGACAACAGAAAGGTTGGCAACACCATAAAAGGAGATAGGAGCGGCGTCATCTTGGAGCAAGCGTCCACTGAATATAAGTCGCACCCGTCTTCCATTGTTGAGTTCATTCAGAAAACACAATCTGCAAGTTAGATAGACAGATAATTTGCAAATGTTAATGTTTTGGAATATTAATAAAGTTATAGCCATTGAGAAAAATAGGCTCATTTTGTGGAGCATGTATCTACTGCAGCCTATTAAATTTTTGGAACGACAGTAAGTTCAGCCTTTCTTTTTTTTGAAATTTTGGGGTCCAACCGGGTCTAACGTTATAGTTTATTATAGGACAGTTGAGTCTTAAGTCAAACAGTAGGGGAAATGGCTATTTCGAGTTTGAGAGAGACTTCTCAAGCTCATTAATAATTCATGAAGAAAATACAAAGGAAATTAATGTTTAATGAGTGTTTGGAAATCAGATAAAACACTCCTCATTTTTGCATCCTTAATTTCTCCTTCTAAAATCATTTTGTTTGAGAAGTAATATCAAACATTCGACACAGTATTTCATCACAAGATCAAACACCTCGAAGTTCGTCAAAAATACTCCGCTGCGCGTCGTATTTTCAACTCTCTTCTCAGTGTTTGATCTTGTGATGAAACACTGTGTCTCATGTTTGATATATTACTTCTCAAACTCATTAATAATTCATGACGAAAATACAAAGGAAATTAATGTTTAATGAGTGTTTGGAAATCAGTTCAAACACTCCTCATTTTTGCATTCTTAATTTCTCTTTCTAAAATCATTTTGTTTGAGAAGTAATATCAAACATTCGACACAGTATTTCATCAAATTTCCAAACACCTTGAAGTGGTTTAAAAAAAACTCGGCTGCGCCTCGTTTTTTAACCCACTTCGCAGTGTTTGGAAATCTGATGAAACACTGTGTCTCATGTTTGATATATTACTTGGAAATAACCCACTCAAAGGCGCAAGGTGCATGTAATCATTATGCCATCAGAACACTTTTGAATCTATGTAATACTACAGCTTACGAATCTTGTCTTGCCATTGCCTCCATAGAATCGCTGGAGCAACGACGTATTGAACAATCGCTAATTATATTTTTTAAAATTGCTAATTGTATTTTTTAAAAGTTTTAGTATGCGAGGAGCTGCTTATATTTCAAATTTTTTTACACTTAGGGTCACATCATATAACTTACGTAGCAGTGGTCTCAATGTTTTATAACCATCATACAACAGTCTTCACAAGCATAATTCATTTTTTATTTAATTTCTCTTTTTTGGAACCAACTACCGGCTGCCTCCAAATTGGCTACTTCACTGACACAATATTGATCACTAATTAAGGTTACCGTGTACCTTCGGGGGTGTCTCCACTATAACAGCTCTAGCGTCTTAAGATTACGCTTAATATACCTAAACCCAAGTATCAAATTAAAGCTTATAGAGATGGCTATCTAAATATGGAGACCATTTGGTAATAAAATGAATTATCAAATTTTTTACAACGTCTAAATTCGAACGTCCGAATCAGCTTTAAAACGCTATAACTCAAAGCGATTATTGTATTTTGCTAATTTGATTTGTTCTCGGGTTTCCGGACAAGAAGCACTAAAAAAACGTGTCGGCGATTTCCTATATTCAATTGCAGTGAAAAGTTACAGAATATTTTCGAAAAAAGGAGAAAAAAAATTGGAGTGATCGCACGGAAATGGCTCTCGACGAAAAAGATTCCGGAAATAGCTTCGCTTCTGTCCAAATTTGAAGAACATCGAACAAATTCCCTTTGAGTTGTAGCTCTTTAAAGTTAAAATTAAAATTAACTTTGAGAAAACAGCGCCGCTAAATCAATCAAAAGAGAAACTTTTACTTCCGTTCAAAACGTTATACCGTCATTTCTCCGTCAATTTTCACTATTTTTCGATAATTTTTTTTTTGGATGAAAGTTAATTCTGTAAACTTTATTTTGACGCCCCCAAAAAAAAATTCAATAAAATGGTCGATCTTAAGGTACACGGTAACCTAAATGGCGCCAAATTTACCAGCTGTCAGTGTAGCAAATGCCTCTAAGACCTGGACTTCCTAATCTACATGTATTCGTTAATTTTAGCTTTTAGCTTTTTTTAGTATAGTATATTGAAGTACTAGTTAGATTAGTTATTTTTTGTTTTATAACTTAAATTGTATTTTAACTTAATTGTATTTTGAGGGTACACAATACGTTTGACAGGATGTGGGATCTGGCCTATTTTGAGGACGGGATTCGGGATGCGAGTGAAAAACAGTAGCGGGAAGCGGGATTTTAACTACGAGTGAAAGCGAGATTTCGCGTTTTTGAGAGGTCGGGATGCGGGAATTGTGAGGTATAGTATCGCGGGATAAGGGATTTCAATCTGAACGTGACCTCATGAATTGCCTGAATTGGCTAGCGTGCGAAGGTCTACAAATGGATCCTTTGTGTATAGCTGTATACGACGTAAAAGGAGGCGGGATGGCGGGATGACTAGGGAAAAATGGGAGGGAAGGCGGGAACTGAGAACCCTATTGCGGACCCTCTATTTTTGTCGAGCGTTTTTTACATGAGCCTCTGGCTCGGGAGATTGGGTGGCCACTCTATTATCGACTTTAAATAAATTATTACTATTACTTCTTTACTTATTACAGTTACCTTTTCAACTCTCCTACTGTTATCGTCCTATTAACTGAAAGAGTTCTTTCATTCTCCATGAATTTGACTCGGATTGATATAGAATCCTCAGCTGAGCTATTTTGGTCGTCCAATACTGGTGCGCTTTCACTCCCCCGCCAGCGCACTCCATCTGATGTTCTGTTCATCTGCGGAATGTCTGTATCATTAACTGGTCCTGAAGCAGCTTCATTAACATCACTGTGGGATGGCAATGTCTCTGTTTGATTAAATTCATCAGTGAATGGGATGCCATCTGCTGGCCTTGTATCTGTTTTTAAAAAACAAGAGAATCATTGAACACAATAAAAAAAAAAGTGCCCGAACATGTGAGGTTTATAAATTTGTCGTGCGTGGATCACTTTAGAGGGGTGGAATCTCGGGTTGCCTTTATACAGATATATACATTTATAATTCAACACATTGATACACTGCCCAAATATGGTCAAAAAGTTATCGATATATGTTATGTCGACATGACGTATAACCAGCGATGGCGGTAAGTTTGGCATTTTGAAGGAAAGTGAAAATGACTGCTGCCTGCAATTTCGTGTTTTTGGGCGAAAAAGTGCGTGAACTATTAGTTAAAAAAAGGGAAAAGAAAGTAAAAAAGAGAAGAAAAGAGAAAATATATTGTTCACATGATTGGTCAGGATAAAAAAGGCGCGAAATTTTCGCGTTGTCGCGGTCACAGTGTTTCTTGGCGTAGCTGAATGAAAACTGGTTCAAAGTTTAACCGCTCGACAAGGAGTGAATGAAGGAGCACAATTTTCGTAAAATTCCTTTGGTAATCACCTCTGGAATATGATATAGACTTGATGCTTTCTCAGAAAAGTTTCTGATCTCGTCATTACGGCTGTAGGAGCTAAAAAACGAGCAAGTTTGTAAACAACATTGATCGACTCAGCTTGTACTTCGATGTTTGAAAATTTGGTGCTGACGGAAGGGAATAAAAAGCCAAATCAACTACAGGTACGATGTTTTAACCGTTTCTTGTATTCTTTAGCTGTGAATTTTTGTACGCTGCAGTTCTTTCCGACTTTCGCCGCTATGTTCAGGTTCGTAGCCGTGTGTTTGATTCTATGTTCTGAATTGAACTTTTTAAGATATGAAACACTTGTAACTAAGACATTCTATGCCATTTTACTGTGTTTTAATTCTTGTAGTCACTACTCTGTCCCGTTCTTTGAGTAGACAAAAGCTCTTCGTAGAAACTCTCAACTGATTGTGTACGCTAAATTAATTTTAGCTTGGCAAAAGTTTCGGCATTCGCTGTTTGTTGTTTAAGAAATGGTCCGAGGTAAAATATTGTTAGCCTTTTTACTTAATGAAAATTGTATATCTCAATGATATTTTTCTCGAAACTGTGATTTGTTATCAATGTGTTGAATTATAAAACAGTTATAGTGTTCAAGTTTGCGCAGTATTGACAAAGGCGCCACTTTCATTCCTGAACTGTGTGATGTTGCAAGTTTCGCGCGTTAAAACATATGTAAGCTTTTTTAAAAATAAAAGGCTTGTCGGCGATATTTTCTCTTCAAACTGTGCTTTGTGTTATCAATGTGTTGAATTATAAAACTATTATAGCGCTCAAGCTTGCGTGATATCGCCTAATTTTAGCCGACTCGGCCTACGGCCTCGTCGGCTAAGGATTAGGCGATATCACGCACGCTTTCGCGCTATAATAGTTAATTATCGGGTTGGTGTCCTCCAGTTGCCTAGCAACAAAACTGTGACAAAACCCCCATTGGCGTCATCTAGTATGATGAGCAACTGGAATGAGAATGTCTCAACTTCAAATTTCTGGGCCATTGTGGCCATGACACCCAACCTCTCTAGTTAAACCAGAAATTCCATCTCTCCCTCCCCTGTCGCGAAAATTATATGGTGCACCCTCCCCCGAACTTCGCGAGGTTCTACAAGACACATACAGTTGAATCCCGATAACTCGAACCTAGAAGGGAAATCGGTAAAGGTTCGAGTTATCGGGAGTTGAGAACAGATGACTGAAAATAAGGCAATACACTGTAAATGGTGTTTGTTTACATGCTTTATGACTCAACAAATGCCCTTCGTTTAATCAGGTTTACAGACCAAGAAAGAGTTAAACTAGAACAATTTGTCAAACAAAATATAGCATAAATGAACAGAACAAAACAAAGCGAAGCGAAGTAAAAGAACAATATGGTAGGACAAAAGACAATCAATGTATATGTTGTAGTTAATTTTTTATTTCAGGTAATTTTTGTTTTTCCTTTGTTTCAAAATCATTAGCATATATTACCATACCTCAAAACAATGGACAAATAACAATTACCTGAGATAAAAAATTAACTACAACATATACACGTCTAATAAACTCAGTGTTCTGGAAGACATCTGTATGTTTTGACTTTGACAGATGAGGTTTGAGTTATTAAGGGTCTAAATATAAAGAAAACGACCTGAAGGAAAAACAAAATCACTTCGAGTTAGCAGTAAATATATAAAGCAAAACCAGGGGAAATTGATTTTGGTTTGAGTTTGCGCGCGGTTCGAGTAATCGGGATTAGACTGTATTTCTAGTTTTATCATGATATCAGTATTTTTATTAAATGGTGGCTACTCCCAGTGGGGGTGGGGGATGCAAAAAGGCTGGTTTAAAAATGACAGGGAAATGGAAAAATTTTTATACTCATTAGCTATTCAAACTTGGTGGTTCATCATTTGGTGAAATCCAAGCCAAATGCAAATATGGCCGTCAGGCAATTTTTTAGTAGTCTGTCGTTTGTGATCGTCCGGGTCAGTGTAGTTCTGAAAAGAACTGTTGTTGTTGACATTGACTGACGTTTCGACAACCTGAGCGAAAGTCATCTTCAGTGTCATGTGAATTGTGAATAGTCAGTTGATGTTATAAACGTCTGGTTATAGCTGTCATTGATCAGTTTAGCCACTATGTTATTGGCTGTATAGACTCAAGTCAGTGATAGGTGCGTTTTGATCCGTGTATTGTTAGTGTAATTTCTGTAGTCGTATTGTTAGTCAAATTTGTCGGTGAGTTCAGTCTATTGTTTGTCTGTAGCTGTTGGCATCTGTTCAGTGGTGTCTGTTTTCAGTTAGTGAACCAGCTTTCTAGAGTAAGTCGTTTGTAGTAGTCCGTACTGTAAGTAACGCATTCGGCAGAGTCCCAGTCAATTCTGTGATTCGTGGGTAAATGGTGTTCAGCAAGTTGCAGCATTTGATTTTGTATACTGCTCCTTGTCTGTCGTTAGGTTTGTCCTTGTCTTAAACGTTTGTGAGAAGTTGTTGTAAATAGTAATGAATATCAAGATTACACATCGTGTATGTAGATCACAATCAGAATGTCACATAGCAAATAGCAGCTGTGTATGGAAAGTGTAGCAAAGTTTGGATCACGTGACCATCCCTAGCATTAAGGGAAAGAAAATATACAATATGTAATTTCTTAGTTAGCCATCATTTCCTCAGATATATTGTTTCCCTGGGTCATAGCACATTTGATACAGCACCATTAAATGTTTTTTATGATTCCATGTTGCCATAAATTATGGTATATTCAATTCAATTTATTATATTGAATCAATATAAATTGATATGTGGCACTGCAGGGGGTTGCAATCTGTTTAAATTTTCAACCATTTTTAATAATAATAATAATAATAATAATAACAATAATAATAATCGCGTTCGAAGAACGCAATCCTAATTTCGTGTTGGTTGTCCTGTGGTTTACGTGCAGTAAAATTTGAGATTTTTTGGTAGATGGTCTTCCAAATGGCCGCCCCTATTGGTTTTTTTCAGGGGCCCATTTCCGCCGGAAATTCCTTCGAACGCGTCTCCATAATCTGTGATTACTGCTAGTAATAATAATAATAATAATAATAATTTTTTTTTTTTTTTATAAAACACAATTTATAAGTTTACAATAAATTCCTTTACAAAGCCTTTAAAATGTATGTATACCTACATGTATATGAAAAATATATCAATAAAAGACTAAATAATAATAATAATAATAACAATAATAATAATATTATTGTGCAGAACATTGTGCCTGAGCCTTAAAGGAATAAACATAATAATAATAATAATAATAATAATAATAATAATGAAGGATTTCTATAGCGCCATATCCATGAGCTCATGGCGCTTTACAGCACAATAAGCTTAGTTCAAACAAAAATTAAGCTTAAAAATTTACATCAGTGATAAACAACTGTTTATAAATGATCCTACCTTGTCCATCTGTTGAGTTTTCTTGTGCGTGTTCCTCAGAGGAGGAAGAACTCACTGAATCCACGGCTGTATTTGGGGCATTCTGTCCAGAATTTAAGCTAAAGTTCAAGTCTATATTCGAGTTATAAAGCAAATGGACCAAATATATCGCTACAAACGCCACGAACACACCAACAACAAAGAGAACTTCATTGTCGATTCCTTCGATGATGGAAGTAGCCATTACCTCGACACCTTACATGAGAAAATACATCGCAATTTCAATAAAAGATGTTCACGTTTAAAGCCAAATGATAAAAAAATCCACTTCCAAATTAAAATGGGGCCTTCCTCTTTCTTTTCAGTATAAACGACACTTTGCTTATATTACATGATGCGTTTATGAAAGGATCAATATTTGCCATCTGACCGTTTACTGTGGGCTCAAGAGGAGTGGCTGGAAAAATTCGTCCCGAATCAGGTGAGATTTGCAGCTAAATTATTTTTCTCGTAGATTCATTCCCAGATAAGACTAAACTCCCGTAAAACAGTCATCAAGAGAGACACAAATCATTGATCAAATCTGAGGTTGTTTTTGCATGCAGCACGATGGATCGAGGTTGTTTACTCACGGATCGAAACATTTCAAAACCGGTCAGTCCGATGCAGGTTTTGGGCCGATAATTCTGATTTGCAAATGAATAGAAAGGACACATACATATTTAGTGCTTGGATCATCCGAGGATGAGCTTCGGGAACTTGTAAAATCAACCGGCAAATGCAAAAAAGTGGATGACTTCGGAATGAAATGTGTCATCAGTCTTTTTTTGAGGAGGGGGGAGAGGAAGGGGGGGGGGGGGGGGGGGGGGGGGGGGGCTTTTCACAGTCCATACCCATTTACTCCTGGTTCTAAACCTTTCCTTGGTAGCCTGATTCTCAGACGATCTGAAGTTGCTTGCATTCACTCCCTCCTCTCCCTGTCTGATGTCCTTTGTTTGAGGGTTTGTTCTTGATGTCATCTGTCTCAGGTGTGAGGAGGGGGTGGGGGAAGACTCGCATATGAAAATGACGGGGGTGCTTGTCAGAAATTATCTTGTTTGATGGATGTCTCAAATACATTTTTACCCCTACATGCTAAAACAACATCATGTTTCTTCAGCTCAATGCCTCAAAAAGGTACCATCATTATAATTCTAACAGGGGTCATTTTAGCACCCTAAGTGGTACCAATCTACAAATTTTGACCTCTAAAAAGGTGCAACAAGCATCCCCGTCATTTTTCTATGGTGCCCCCCTGGGCTGTCTGTTAAATATTTCCACTGATCAGTCTGGTTGTTAGACATTTTTTTCCCCATCAGAAAAAATCTCGGGTAACTACTCAAAAGAACAAGGTTGTAAAGTAAACTGACTTTTTACTTATGGTTTATTCAACAGATTAAAATAAATACTTTCTGGAGTGAAATTTGTACAACTTATCATGAATGTGGAACATGAAGTGAAGTTGTTGGTGCAAGAAATTAAGCGGCTTGGTACGCCCAATGCTGATGGACAGGTGTCAGTCAAGTTTGGAGTGTTATTCAGTGATGACCGCTGTGCAAACATATTTGAAGGTGAAAAGCGAAATTTATCTGAATTGGATCTGGTATTGAAGGGTGCAGGAAGCAAGAAACTCCCAACCCAAATGATTAAGTGTATCACAAGATTTTTCCACATTATAGCACGACAGTATATTGTTGCCATGGTAGACTTCTGTGAAGTCTTACACTTCTCATAATTTATTCATCTCTAATCTGGCCTGCTCGCACTGTGGGCTCGATATTTCACACACATTTTGTTTGCCCCACAAGAAAAAAAATTCCTAGCAAAGTGGTGAACTGTGCAAGTAAACTGAGAACCAAACCAAGAGTCATGCATAGCACTGCAGCTAGCTTTAGCCTGTATTGTAACTGTGAAGGGGGGGGGGGGGGGGAGGGAAGAAAAACATGTGTTTTGTAGTTGTGGTTGTTTTGGGGAGGTGACCATTTTCTGCAAGTGGAGTTTGAACTGCATGCTGCATGTGAAGAAATAATTAATAAAACTTATTTGTTTTGCAGCCCTTGTAGGAACCCTTAAAGCAGCAAAGAGAAAGAAGATTGTCAACTACAGCGGTGAATTACTACTTCAAGGTGTACATGACAATGTGGACATTGTGTTGTTGAAAGATGAATAACCTTAATAAATAAATTTACAATTTCAACGCAAATCTTGACATTTGCAATATGTGTAGATGATTCAGTTAAAAATATCAATATTTCACCACTTTTTGAAACTTTGTACTTATTTGTATAACAAAAGTAAAATAAAGTTTTTTATCATTCAAGGTATTTTTTCTTTCTTTTTTTATTGGCCAAGAGCCCACCAGGTGGGGTCATGGCTTGTGTACGACGACTGTATTGTGATGTATCGTGTTAGGTAGTATTGTAGTAAATTTTATGACGTCAGTCAGGTCGTCATACATGAGCCATGACCCACCAGGTGACCTGTGAATAACATGCGCACATTTATGATGCAAAGTTGTTTTGCTGTGAATAATTGTTCTGCTCCCATCATCTACAAATAACAATGGCAGCCCAATTTCTGCTCAGTTTTAGTAATGAATAAATATTAAATTAAAAAACAAACTTGGTGATTGAATTTTAAAACAAGTATTCAACCTGGCTATTGTAAAATATCGTGATTTGTCAGTGGTGAGCCATCATATCAATAATCGATCTGCGAGATGATTTTGCTCAACCTCATCCAATAATATTTATTTTTGTAAAATTCATTAATAATTCATAAGGGTACTAAGAAATAGAAATGAGCCATTCCAATCACATGGTTACCCTGTAAATCAGATGTATCTGGATTCAATGTAAATTAGATACAACCACTAGTGAGCTGTATCCGGAATGTGAATTTCACAAGTTGTTTACTACATTCGCGTCTGTGTTGTATCGGCACTATACATTCACTCGGCTGCGCCTCGTGATTGTATAGGCCGATACAACACTCCCGCTCATGTAGTAAACATTACATAAATGTTAGCAAACAAGGGATGATCGATATATTCATTGGTTATATGCTTAAACCTCAGGTGAAGTCTAGTGATCACAACTGCCTGCACTGAGCCAGTGTAACAGGCATAACTGTGTCCTTGGAGACCAAGAGGCAGTTAGTCAGGGTGGGGCGAAGCAAAAACCCAGCAAAAATTGGTGCAATGAAAATTAATGTCCTTGATCTGGTTTTCACTTCATTCCGCCCCAACAAACTGTCTCTGGGTCTCTAAGGATGGCATAGAGTGATTTTACTTAGACTGTGAAACAGTATCTAGCAATTAATTAAAATTAGCCAAAATTAGTAAAACTAAACAAGAAAACAATGAAATAAGTGTCTAATAGTGCCTACTAGCTTAGTATCTTTTTCACGGTTTAATTAAAGAAAATCACTCTAACTGTAGTGTGCAAGGGTGGCTGGGGTAGGGTAGCTATTTTTTTTCTCCCTGTGCTTGAACGCCTCAGGCTATTCCATCTCCCTTTACTTGTTTGCCCAGCACAATGGACATAAAAGTGTGTGTTATGCAGGCTTATAATTATGAGCTGAAAGCAGTCCTTTAGCATAAAGAAAGTAGAGGTATTCCTTGAGTCTTACCATTTTATACAATTGGGGGGTAGGGAGAGAATGTGGAGGAAAATTCCAGCAAATACAAACAAGACACTGCAAAACTGATGGGGTAAATTTAATTCTGATCAATAACTTTTAGTGACAAAAACGTTTTAGAGTATATACAAAATTATAAAATTAATAGGTTAGAAGGGCACTGTGTTTGCATGCTCCCAAACTACCATTTTTCCCTATTTAAAAGTTGTGAATTTTAGTCTATATATACAACTATTTTTATTTGATTATTCTTTTTATGACACACCATGAATCAAACCAAAGTGTGACATTTAAATAACTAAGAGACTAATATTTTACTGATCTGCCTAACAGTTCATATATAACAGTTTGCAGAGAGAACATCAGATTAATTTTATTCTGTTCTCTAGGGTATCACCAAATTACTTATTAACATTTTCTTTGTTCAAAACCCATCAGTGTTATAATCTCTATAGCTACAAGACATGTACAAAAAGTTTGAAATAATTTATGTCAGGATCTTGAATAATCTGTGAGTGGGTCATCAAACAGTTGATTAGCATTTTCCCCCCTCTATTGTGCACTGATTTCAAGTTATTATTCAGCTGCTAAGACATTAAGAAACTGGTGTCGTCACACAATTCAAGCACAAACTTTCTTCTGGTTTAAGAATGCGCTGTCATTAAAAAATGTACTCTGACATTTTACAAGTGCTGGGACACCAGTGTTGTTGACAAAGACTGATTACCTTGGATTCTATAAATAAATAAACAAACATCATATCGACCACTCTGAACTACAAGCCAAATACAGGTTTTCTGAATAATTACATATTAGTATTATATATCCTTGCACACATGTGGTCCTACAAAGTTCTAATTCATTCATAGAGGTAGGCCAGCCTTTTATGATGATCATGTGACCCTTAAGTCCACAGCCCAGCCTGGTGGCTTGCTGTCATATGTGTAGGGCAGTTCTTCAACACTGCAGCTTGCAGCTTCTGAGGATTTGCCCTCCATCTTCAGTTCAAGGTCATCAATATCATCGCTGTAGGGATTTTCAAGGAGCTTTAGAATTCTTTGGACCTGAAAGGATCAAACACAGCAAACTAAAATTAGTAAACAAGCTAATAAACAAAATTTGATATAGACATATTAATACATTACCTCAGAAAAGTCTCCCTTTTCTGCTGCAGAAATGGCATTCTGTGCAATGTAGTTTCTGAGAATGAACCTAAACAAAATACAGGCGTCTGGTCAGTAAAGGGTAATTTGAAGGTATAGTCGTACACAAGCGACAGGGCGCCCACATGGCTGGAGCTTAACACCGTTTCTGTAGCATGAAGCAACTATGGATGGGATGCTAAGCCTTGCAGGGTTACTCCCAGCATTTTGTCACCAGTACTCATTTATACACCTGGGTGGAAAGAGACAATGTGGACGGCAGAGACCAGGACTTGAACCAACGACCTCCAGATCTGAAGTCCAACGTTCGCGCTAACCACTACACCTCCACTTTGTCAGTGAGAACATGACCACTATTAGGAGCAAAATAGCTTACATGTCAACAGAACCTTAGACTTGTGGCTCAGATGACCACATAGAAATGGCAGTCCAGTCTCCAAATGAGAATGGAAAAGAACTACACTGAGTTGAACCTTAGCTAACGGGCACGTCCTGTAGGCAGATACCCCCCATAAGCGGACACTCATTCGTGGTCCCAGCCATGCACCTTCAAAACACTACATTTTTAACCTCATAAGCAGACACCTCCCTTAAGCAGACACTTTTTTTCAAGATGGTATCCGTTTATGGAAGGTTCAACTGTACTGAGGACAGTGACCACCCTTAGTATCATACATTTGTCCATGGTGGGTGGGGGAGATGAGATCGACAATGAGCTGGTAGTGAAATTTTATTTAATGTCCAGACAGAACACAGAACACAGTATCTACCTTGGATTGTTTGATATCATTACTTCAACTCGTCCCATGTTTGCCTGAAATATCAAAAATCAGTCATCAAAACTAAATTCTTAATAAGAGTAATTTCATATTTATAGAAACTGTAAGTTTGTTTGAATTAGCGATAAGTGCATGCAGGCTCGATTTCCAGCCATTTGAGGGAGTCTGTTTTTTTGTGTGTGAAGGAATGTGGGCAAAACGGCTGGAAAAAAAAAAGCGAAAAAGCGCCTACAGTAACTGTTGAAAAATGTGAAAATTTTCTTTTGGAATCGGGTAAAATATTTTTAGAAATGCATCTTATACAACTTTCAAAGTCCCATTTTAGTCATTGATAGTAGTTTGTAATGTGTTTACTTGATTATTTTACAATAGAGACATCTGAATAGGAGAAGCTTCCTACTTTCTCATGATCTTGCACGTCCTGAAAATCTACATTTAGACGCAACCTGAAATTAAAAAAAAAGATCAATTGAAACCACTGAATCAAAACTGATCAATTCAACAATAACTGATGAAGTGATAAAGAAAGATACTTAAGTAAAAATGTAAGCTCGGTAATGGAATAAGTAATGTTCACCATGCCATATATATATATACATAGTCATGAATATAGTTTTGCTATGGGCTAGTTCGCCACTAGTCTCTCATAGCTCAGTGGTTAGTGCATCCAACCGTTTTACGGAAGGTCATTGGTTCGATTCCTTTTTCTTTGTCCCATGCACGTGACACAATGAACATTTTTACATCTTTCTCAATAACTAATGAATATGACAAGTGTTACTTATAATTATGTGCAGAGAGCTTAATAGCCTCAGCCAAATAAATTACTGAATAAATCATTTTTTGCTTCACCTATATTGTTCAATCCAATCCTGCCACAGCTTTCTATCTTTTGTTCTTTTTCCCTCTGGTTTCAATTCCTTCAAAATAGACAGAATCGAGAAAACTACAATATTAGTATCTTCATAGCTGAAAAACTATAATTTTAAGCAACTAGAAGGTAAGGAATATCCTACATCCATTTTCTCAACTGCCTCTCTCCTTTCCAATTCTTTCTTAATCAGTGTTGCTCCTCCTCCCAGCTGCTCAAGAAGACCTGGACTATTCTGAAGTAACATCATCAGCATCTGGAACTCTCTAAGATGGAGTGGTAAAAATAAAGTCAAATATTTACCTAATTGTTAAGTTAAATCCTGACTTCTGACTTTAAATTAAAAAAGTTCCAAAACAAATTCCATTCATTTTTAAATGAAATACTGGGAAAAATAACAGCAGATTTTAAGGCCTGTTTACACACTCAGGCAATTTTTTTGTGTGCAATTTTAATTTGTAACACTTGTCAAATGCAATTTTTCTTTCGAGAGGTTTCGAACATTGACAAGATTTTTGGGAAATCACAGCAACAAATTGCAGCAAATGTTGAACCTGAATTGTACAGAAATTGCCACTAGGTTACATTTGTAACAAAAGTTTAATTGAAGAGTGTAACAAAAATTGCTTGACAATAATTGTATAAACAGGCCTTTAGGAAAGCATTGCTCTGTAGCTTTCGCTTATTATTTCACTGTAGCATTAAATCCTCGTGTACTCCAAAATTAGCACATATTACATAACTTGGAAAGTGTTGACTTTTGGTTTGATATTTTGAAAATAAATGCACCTTGCTCCAAGAAATGGCTTTGTCACCTTCTTTAAGTCCTCCACTCTCTGGCATTGGGAAACCAAGTAAACAGGCCTTTAGGAAAGCATTGCTCTGTAGCTTTCACTTATTATTTCACTGTACAGGCATTAAATCCTCATGTACTCCAAAATTAGCACATATTACATAACTTGGAAAGTGTTGACTTTTTTTTTGGTTTGAAATTTTGAAAATTGAATGCACCTTGCTCCAAGAAATGGCTTTGTTGCCTTCTTTAAGTCCTCCACTGTCTGGCATTGAGAAACCAAGTAATCCAAAATATTCTCATCACTACAAAAAAACAAAATATAGATGAGTATGTAAATGATAATATTATTATCAATCTACTGTAGAAATAAACAGTGGATCATGATAAGACAACTAGGCTTTTCATGTCAATGGTGTGTAACAAGAACTGGGGGATGGGAAAACTTCTAGGGGGTCCAGCATCACGCTTCCTGGTAAAATGTTTGAAATTTAAGACTCTCTCTGTCAATGGCTTTCCTAACTTTGTTCCTCAGACCAAAACATTAATTTTCTTTCTCAGTGGTGCCCCGCTGTAAGCCTCAAACTGTACCTATCAATCCCAGATGAGGTGCTTTGTGCAGATATCCTGGAGAGACATCTAAAACAGTTTGTAAAATCAGCCCCTGGAAAAGAAAAGTGTGTTCAGAAGAGAGGGTTCATTAACACTTTCTGCATTTCTGACATGGAAATAATAATCTCTTAATAACTGGTCGCGAAGGAAACAGTGAATTTTGCTTCCCTAGAATCTTAATGTTCGTTGAGGGAAACATCAAGAATCGAGGGAAACAAAAATCACTGTTCCTGAGAGATCAGTTGTGATTTGTTACATGTATATAGCAACACAAAAAATACAACACAACACAGTTTGAAAAACATGCCAAGCACTTGAGGCAAACATCAATCACATCATAATTATGCCAGCTTTTGTCATGGTCTAATCACATGCGCTAGTGGGTAACAGTGCAATGTTACCCTCCGAAGTATAAAATGTTGCCTACTTTTGTAAATGGTGCCTGCTCATGGATGTTTGTTAGATGCAGGGATTCTGACAGGGTGCGCGGGTGCGGGACCGCACAATTCGGTCAAACCCGCACAATACCGCACAATTCCTAAAAATCCGCACAATACTGAAATATTTGCTTAAAATTTTAATTAAATCAGGTATTTCTATTGATTACCAAGATTTCGAGAAACGTTTTTGGATATTTTCAGCCCATTTTCCTTCCAAACAATCGAGAAATCCCTCGCTTTCCTCGAACAGCTCGAGCGGATCGATATAAAAACAACAAGGCGTTCTCTTCGCCGTCCTGGGAACTGGTCTCAGTTTTACTTCTTTCCGACTTCCTACAGACTTTTTCGCGTAGCTTTTTAGTTGTCATTTTCCAGACATTATGTCGTTTTTCTTAGCAGCCTGTTGATATTTTTTCGAGCGCTTTCGCTTCCTCTTTCAGTTTAATATGTTGGGGACTGAAGAAGAAACATCGAAGAAATGTACTCGGTCGCGCCGAAATGAATGTCACTCTGTGTGAATTATTTTCGCAAAGAACTGATCAAGTTTGCGAATCGACAAACAAACTATTAAAGCGCTGGAACTTCGGATTGATAGGAGAAAATTATTAAGTTCTGATCAGAATACTGGATTTGATTTTTTCAATCAAGTGAAAGACGTTTTCATTCGGGAAAATGCAAAACAAACATGCTATCAAATTACATTAGCACGCAATTTGCATACATGCAAACTTTCGAAGAAATTGTGTGAACCTTTAATGGAAATTATTCACACTACATAAAATGTACGGATTTTTCATAAAGGAACTCGCTCAGATCGGAAACATTTTATTTAGAGGTGGTATTTCGGTTTTACCCGATCTAGTTCATCGTGTCACGCAATGTGATTTTGTTGAGACAAATAAACTTTGGCGAAGTAAAACAGCCGCAAATTGGCGATTGCTGGGTACATTTTAATCCCCAAAGTAAAACATCCATTCGTATTCTTCATTTATGCAGAATTTCCTCCCTGTCATATTTTTCTGGCCTGACTAGAACACTGGTGATTGAATATTTGGTTGGTGACAGGATTGTGCAATCCCGCACAATTTCCCGCACAATCGAAGTTATTTCCCGCACAATTTGCCCCAAAACTCCCGCACAATTTTGTTTTTTTTCCCGCACCCTGTCAGAATCCCTGTAGATGTCATGTGACCATGAATCAACCAATGAACGTGCACGTTGTATTGAGAAAAACTCCAGTTATATAACAAAAATTATTATAACCACCTGACTGATGCATGGTTTCCAAAAGGCTCTTCACAAGATCTCTGTAACGTAACAAGACCAAAAATAAAAATACAAAGGTGAATACTAAAATGAGGGTTTGGGTGATCTAGTGGCTAGCCAGCCCCCCCCCCCCCCAAATCCCTGTCATAGTCCCAAAACAAAACAATATTCCGGTTGTACCTCCTCCTTATAAGCACACCACAGTTCCTTAACAGCAATTCTTTATACATATTTGCACCAAATTAACTAAAACATTGCTTATTTATCACTGACGATATTTTTTGCTTGCCAGCCAAAAAAACCGTTATGAAGTTGTATAAGCACAGGGCATATAACTGGGATTTTAAGGCACGTGATATATACTTGTAACAACACCAATAATATTCAATTAATAATTCTTTTTACATACTCATCCTCAGGCAGTTGCTTTTTCAATAAGCCAAGCTAAAAAAGAAAACAATAATTAAAAGAATGATCACAAATAACATAAAAATGAGGTCATGAGGTCACGACACAATGACGATTGGGGGGGGGGGGGGAAGATTAAAAACAAAACTTACTTTAAGCCTCATCTTCTGCATGTAGGACTTCTGAAATTCCACATCATAGCTGAAAGCAGAAAATAATATTCATAGAGTGTTATTAATACTAGCAGTAATCATAGATTAAAAGAGTGCATTCGACATGTTTGTTACAACAGCTGAAAGAAGAAGTATTGATGTTTGTCGGAAATCGGTTCATTTCAATATTTTCATTCATTGATCTTATCAAGTGATTTAGTTTGACAAGTAGGAAATTAAGTATATCAGCTTCCGTAAGGCTTTTAAATATGTAGAGTTAAGATAAGGTCACTTTATAGGCCATGTGTATGACTAGAGTGAACGCGTTTTCGGGATAGGTGAACATTGTGACTAAGGATCTAGGGACTTTGGGATTACATCATTCTTACTTGAAAAAAAAACTGCGAAAAACAGCAAAGGCAGAAGAAAGCACGAGGGACGGCACGAACAAAAACAGAAAAACATGGTCTCAAGTGTCGTCTCAAGTAATTTCACTGCACTTGTAAATACCAGTTCCCGGCGGCCAAGAAATTAAATTATCACATGAGATCGAGGCCATCTGTGCCAGCCAGCCAGTCCAAGATGGCGTCCAAATCCTGAAATCGCATAGCATCCAGCCTAATTCCTCCCACAATCCCCTGTGCCCAGACCGATACCAGACGAGATTAGAAAGCGTTCTCCTATCGTCGAACGCAATAAATATAACTAGACTAAAATAAAATACTGTAGGGGAAAATTAACTGAATAATACAGTTCTACTGAACATTATATTTTACTTTCTAATCACTGTGGGAGGGGGGGGGGGGGAGGCACCACCAATGTGGCCTGGTTTTGAATCCTGGAGGCGACACCATATGTGGGTTGAGTTTGTTGTTGGTTCTCGGCCTTGCTCCGAGGGTTTTTCTCCAGGTACTTGGGTTTTCCTTCCCCCACAAGAACCAACATTTCCAAATTCCAATTTGATCAGGAAACAGTGGAAGTAAGAGCCACCTTATGAATTCCAGTGAAATTACTCTCTATTATTTAATTTTTTAATTAGCAGGATGACTAATTAATAATAATCATTAATTTTCATACACTGAAATGACCTTACATCTCTTCCACAGCAGCCTTTGATCTCTCCAGTGGAAGTACATCTTTAATAGCCTCAGCTAACTTGATTAAATTCCACTTACAGATCTCTGGTTGAGCTTCATAGCTGTACCTACCTTGGTCATCTATTGGGAGGAAAATTAACAAGTTAAAGAGCTCTAATAGACACTGCATGCATACCAGTATTTTATTTTCTGAGTGTGCATTTTATGCAAAAAGACCCTTTTAGTAAAGTCACCAAACCACCGACACACAATTCTCTAGTGATCTTTGCAGCAAAAGTTAATACAGTGGAACCCTGTTAATACGACCACCTTCGGGCCATGGAAATTTGGTCGTATTAACGGGATGGTCATATTAACGGGGTAGGGTCAAATTATGGCGAAACATGTTTTTAAACTACATTCTACTACATGTATACCTTTAATTCCGCTCTAAATCAACCTTTTTGCAGTTAATTAACAATCTTACAACCGCAATTCAATGCAACTGAACAATGTAACAGTAAACGAAACCGAATGAGAAAAACACTGACTTCTTTCAGTTCCTTGTTATGAAAGGAAAGGGCTTCTAGTGAAATGTCTCGAAGAGCCGTTTTCTATATTGTAGCCTACAACACTATTAAACAATTATTCGCCATTTCTTACAAAGAAAGGAAGCAAAGTACAAGTTCAAGTTGTTGGGAAAGCTGTGCTTAACAAATTATTAGACATTTCAAATAACCGATCTGTGAGAAAAGAATAGGAAATGGACTTGAAGAGAAAAGCCACAGTGGAAGGCAGTAGAAACAAGAAATCAAAATAACTTTGAGAGCCTCGAAATGCTGCAAAGTGACGTCTTTCAGATCTTTTGTAGTATCTGTTCATGCATCCTTTTTACTAAACACTGCAATGAACATGCTAACCACTAACACCTTTGCCTAAAAACATTCAATAAAAATTAATATTAATGCGTTAGTTTGTCAGATTGTGTCTGTTTTCATTCGGCAGCCTCACCAGGCATTTTGCCGACTGGTCGTATTAACGGGGTAATTTTATAAAGAAATAACGACTGAGGACTACAAAAGATGGTCGTTGGTCATAATAACGGGGTGGTCGGATTAACGGGGTTTTCAGATAAGAAAATAAGTGGGCGTTTGTTCGGGCCACAAAAAAGTGGTCGTAATAACGGGGTGCTCGTATTAACGAGGTGGTCGTATGGCGGGGTTCCACTGTAAGGGCATTAAACGTACTCTTAATGTATGGATGTACTACACGAACATGTCACACTTTTAAAAAATTAACATACTTTCACTATAGTCAAACCTCCTTGTGCAACCCAGGGGAGGGGGTACCCTGTATATTTTTGGGTGGGGGTGTGCCGATGGGACTCTGAAACCCTTACCCTATACCAGACCACGTTCAGCTGATTTTACAACCCTATGCTAGACTAGACACCGAAAATCCGTACCCTATCCCAGACTTACTATTAATTTTTTTAACTGTATCTGTTCATTAGTGTTTTAATGGCAAACCATCTGTCAACAATGTTGACGTGATGATTTATTTTCCGTTTAGCGGAGGACTGTTTCTCTATGAGTTTTAATTCCTATTCTAGACTTAATTCTTCATACCACTGATCAGTTTCCCAGCAAATGATACCCTATTCTAGACCAAAACTCTCTGATTTCTATAGCCTATCCTAGACTAAACTGCTTGAAAACCATACCCTTCACAGCGGCACATACCCATATAGCTTATATAGGAGAGTACCCCTCCCCCCCCCAACCGCCCAGATGTGTGACTACCTCTCATATGCAACCACCTCTTCTAAGCGACCACTTTTCCAACACCAAATTACTTCCATTCAAATCACTATTATAGTCCAAACCTCTCCGAAGCGACTACCTCACAAACATTGTAAGCGACTACCTCTCGCGTAAGAGACTGCGACCACTTTCAAAGCTGGTGATTTCAATTTTTCTATTGTTTCTATTTGATATTATTTTGTAGAGCAGGACAAAATAATAATATTGTTAGCAATAGTAAATGTTTTGTATTACCTGAAGCGTTGCAGACATGGTTAGGATCATAATGATCCAGAAAACCAAATGGGCCGTAATCAATTGTCAGACCAAGAATACTCATGTTATCTGTGTTAAGCACCCTGTGGAAAGATATTTGCGAATGGTCATTTCAACTGAAGATCGTGAATCTCCAATCCTAGATTTAAAATCATGTCACCTACCACGGCTGTAGCCTAGACTAATATTCCTTAATGTAAAGGGTACAATGAATGTTGAGCTATGCAGCATAAGTCATACAAACATAAAATCAAAGAATTAACTTTGTGGTAATTATGTTAGTGCTAAGAACAACCCATAAATTTCCTTCTGGGCATGGGCATAAGTTTAGCCCTAGTACGAAAATAGGCACCACATGGGCCAAAGAAAAAACTTTGACCTTGGTAGTCATGGGTTCGAATCCTACTGAGGTCAAAGATTTCTTTCTTTGGTATAAAATGTGTCAGCTGGACATATTTCAAACTATAGTTATCATCATTCATTACAATGTTCATTAATATAGCTTACCCATGACAAAACCCTACACACTGCCACAGGGAAACCAGCCTTGCAGTAAGCCTTACTACTTCTTTAAAGAATGACAGATAAGTCTCCTCTCTGTTATCTGTGACAGCCTTTGAATTGGAAGAAAAGGAACGACAAGATAAGAGTCAAACCTAATGAAGGAGAAATGTTGTGGTCCTACATTATTACATGGTGCAATAATGACGACAATGGTCATAACAATAACGATGATACGGGTGAGGTGATGATGATGATGTTCATGCAAATGAAGATGGCCATGATGACAATGATGATGACAATGATGGTGATAATGGTGGATGGTGATGACAGTGATAATGATGGATGGTGTGACGACAATGATGGTGATGATGATGATGATCACTACTGATGGTGATGAGGATGATGACGACAATCACTAATGATGATGATGGTGGATGGTGACAATGACAAATTATGAAGATAAGAATGATATTGATAACAGTACATCACACAAACTTCTAAAAGAACAGAAGCAAACTATTAAACAAACAAGAAGCTCAAATTTAATGTTACCTCTGGAAAAAATGTTTTTACAGTATAGTCAAGAAGCTGGATCAGAATGTCAGTACGTCCCTCACTTGGTCCTCTGCGCCCAGTCATAGGATCAGTGGGTTTAAATATCTCAAACGACCCAAACCTTGATAAAACAGAATGCGAACACAAGATATGTTGACAAGAAACACAGATACTGTTTGATAATCAGTTAAAATGAGACGCACTGTGTATTGTAAAATTACTCATCAATTAATAATAAATGATTGTTAAAAAGGCACTGTCCCGCTGAAACAGCAAAATTTTGCTTAGCTTATTCCCACATTAAATCGCCAAATGCCACCAAATACATAACATACAACTTAGTTGGCAGAAGCAGAAGTTTGGAGATAACGTGCAGGATTGCAAGGATTGAAGTGGATTACAGTTTATGAAATTTGATTTATTGACAGGCGGTCAAGAAATCAAGCTTGCCATTCTGACTTGTGAATTTTTTTTTACTTTTCTGGCCATTATTTTGTCTGTTTAGCTCATACTGTATTTCTTTGCTTCTATTACTTTTGGTGATGGTTTCTTCCAATTTCAAGAAAAGAAAATAAGCTTCAAGCAAGCTCCTGGCCATAAACATAACAACACAATATTTCAGCTGGGACAGTGCCCTTTTAATTACCTGATAAATGTTGGAGCAATCCTCAAGATAATGGAACATTTTTCTCTGATAGGATTTCCGTCATAAAAAATGTCTCTGATTATTCTTGTATCTGATGTTACACAACTACCACCTGAAAAACAAATTTGAAAGGATTTAACTAAATATATGGCATGTTACACCAGAAATATTAAAATACACACTTTTAAAAAAATATTATTAATTTTGTTTTAATTTAACCCTTTCAGTCCCAGAGTCAATTATGGAGACATGTAGTGTAGTTCTAACTTTTGAGTCTGTGGACGAAATCCTTTGGTGTGACCATTGAAATGAAACCTCTTCAGCAGTACTTTTGCATGGTACCATTTGTTTTTCAATACATTTGTATTTTACAAAATGAATTTTGGGATTTTTCTTGAATTTTGATGTTTGGCACTCTTGGGAGTGAAAGGATTAATGTTTTAAAATTATACTTATGCTCCCTTTGTTGATTACTGGTAGTCGTGGTTCAGCTGTATAGACAATTTATAAATTAATGTGATTTTTTTTTAAATTACTCTACTGGGCACAAAAAAAGGTGGAGGCACAGAGGTATATTAGTTAGCACAATGGACTTCAGATCTGAAGGCCTATGATTCAGTGCCTGGTCTCTGCCGTCGTGTTGTTTTCTTAGACAAGAAACTTTACTCCACATTGTCTCTCTCCACCCAGGTGTTTAAATGGGTACCGGCGACAAAATGCTGGGGGTAACCCAGCAATAGACTAGCATCCCATCCAGGGGGGAGTAGCAATCCTCCTAGTTGCTTTATGCTACAGAAACTGGGGTTAAGCTTTTGGCGGTGTGGACCACCTGTGGCTTGTGTGCAAAGTTAGTCCCCTACTGGGAAATAGGGTCCAAATTGAGATGGTTACGTCTCTTACCTCTTGTGGTTGGAATTCCAAGAAAGTGCATTGCCTGAAAAACCAATAATAATCAGTGACTAATATTCCATGAGACTTGCTAATGCTTTCATCACTTTGAGGAAGTTGCCTTCTATCAAAATAGCCAGGGCTCAAACACAATAGCTGGGGAAAATACCTAACCCCCTGGTTCTTATTGACAACCCAGCTTTGCCATGAGCCCCCATGCAGGACCTACAGGCGCCCATCAAATGTGAATAAACAGTGGAGAAAGGGGCAAACTAAGGTGGTGCAGGGGGGAGGGGGAGGGGGAAAGGAGAGGGAGAGGAGAGGGGGAGGGATGAGGGGGGTAGGCAGGAGGTTGAACAACAACCACAAATGGGAGCACTAGAGCTCAAAGCAGGGAGGAAAGCACACCACACAACTGAAGCAATCCAAAGCATAGGCAAAATGTCTGCTCAGAGCAAACCCAACAGCTGACCGTTATGCAGTGTGAATACTGCTTTTTGTTGTTAACTTAGAAAATTGCATTTAACTGCATTTAATAAATGCACAGTCTACCTGCTTTGGTAGTAATGTTGTTCCTCTTACTTTTTTATACTAGTATTCGGTTTTAAAAACAAAATTATAACAATCAGTTTTACAAGAAGCACATTACTCACCTCACTGCAGAGGAATTCTCTTATGCTTGATCGTAAAACCTTTCTGCCATCTGCCTGTCTGGAGTAGGGTGTTAAACCAGCTCCTTTAAACTGTATCTCCCATCTCTCACCTTCCTTGTTTAACACCTCACCAAGGTACCTGAAAAACGCAATCGTACAATTGACTACATGCCCCCTATATATAAATGGGTGCTTGTTGGAAATTTTTCGAAAAACAACTTCAAAGGTACCAGAATCTTGTTCGATGGGTGTGGCTCAAATGGATTTTTACCCCTAAAAGGGAACCAATATTTCTTTTTATTCTAAAACAACACATCATATTCTGTTATATTCTTTTGGTTCAACATCCTAAAAGGTGCTGCGATAATTCTAACGATGGCCACGTTAGGTTTTAGCACCCAAAGCAGTACCAATCTACAAATTTCAACAACCCCAGTCATTTTCATATGGCAGCTCCCCCCCCACCTCGGAACTGCACGCTCTTTCACAAAAAAAAAGATCACCATTGTCTCATGGGAAAATAATATGGTTAATACAGCCTAGCCAGTAGTCTGAATCTCAGACAGTCCAAGATTGCTCACACTCGCTCCTCTCATCTCCCTGTCTGATGTCTTTGTTTGAAGGCTTCAAGTCCGTGAAGTGATCTGACTGTTGAATATTTTTACCAATCAGACCATTTACAATCAGAGTACATGTATGTTCAGTCCATTCTTGAAATGAAATTCCTGATGGAGAAAGAACAGTCTAACAACAGGAATTGTTAAGAATGAGACTTCAACAGTCAGCTGATGTCAACAACAAGCCTGCAAACATAGGACATCTGACAGGGAGAGGAGGGAGTTGAATGAGAGCGACCTCAGACATCTGAGAATCATGCTACCTAGCAACAGACTTGTTGCGGACAAATACATTCAAACCCCACAGAAGCAATCAACTAAAATAACGTTGAAGCAGGGTAACAACTCAACATTGTTCTGGATAAGATTATAAGGGGCACAGTCCAAACAGGAACAAAAAAACAAGAACCTTGTCACAACACGCTGCAGCGATGATTTTGCTGTCTATATTTTATTCCTCGCAAAGAGAGGTTAATAAATTTGTCGTGCCTTGGTCTAAGCCGTGCGGATTCAAGCAAAAATATATATTTATATATATACTTGAAGATGTCGTGCAGTTGCCTGGCAACAGCACACGCAACAAAGCTTGAATGACATCAGACAAATGAAAGAGGATGATGGGAATGCCTGTGGTACTACCTCATGTAAGCCGATAGAGGAGCATGGAAAACAAAGATGGCGGACGATAAACGGTACGTGAACCATCGAAAGGACCTTTTACCAATGTTTTTGGTTTCAAAGACGAAGCGGAATGGCGAAAAGCCTCATACGCAAATCGAGACGCCACCAAAGTTTTGACCCGCAGTGCACCCTTACCCGAACTTTGCAAGGTTCTGTGAAACACGTATTTCTAGTTATAACAAATATGTGGTGTCCTACATACTATACTGTTGTCCTGCCGGAGAAGTACCCCACCCCACCCTGGACCTATTATGCAATCAATAGTGCAATGTCATCATTGCAGCAACAAAAACATAAACTTACATCGCAGCCCCATCTCCGAGCTGACCCGAAAAATAACCAAATTGATGTCCACAGTAGCAATGCGCTGAAGGCTCTGCACCGGGCAAAAGTTTATTTCCACTGAAATATTCAGCGAAATCCTCGCGTTTCAACTCCTCTTCGGATAGGTCTAAGAGAGCCATTGCTTGTGAAGAATACGCAACCGTTGTTGCATTTTCCACTGGAGTTGGTTCAACACGAGAAAAACAAGCCCCTGGTACCTGTCGTACATAGTTTTTTACCTCCTTGTCTATGGGTAGCGCTCTCAACGTCAAATTGTCCAAGTTGAGAGTTTCCAAAGTGACTTTTGGACTCGCCATCTTCAAATCAAATTTCAGTGGTTCTTCAAGGCTCGTGCAGAAGAAATGCTTGCCATATATTGTAGAGGAAGAAGATGAAGTTTTCTTCCTGTATGTAAGGTTGTATTTGAGAGCCCAGCGCCAGGATAATATTTTTCTCGAGCAGTTAAAATGAGACATGAAAGTCAAAAATGGCTGTTGATTCCCAGAAACCAACGCGAGCACACTCGACAAAGAAATCGCAAAACTGGCGAGTGTTTCCGATTGCCCCCGACATCTTCCGACTTTAATCGATTCAGACCTCCGAAGCTCACTGAGTCGTTCTAGACCGAGAGGAGTCTGTGCCGAAAATGTGAGCGTGACCCTTCGAGTCCGCATGCTGCAAAATTCAATCGGTGTCTGCGCGTTGGTTCTTCCTTAAAAAATACTGTAAAACTATGGGCGAGATAACGTAAGAAACAAATTCACTGAGCATTTCTTTTTCTTGATATTTTACAGTACCTAATATAGTTTTATTTTGATGTTTAGGCCGCTTCACCCGTCTACAAAATGGGCGCAACGAAAGGACAAAGTGATTCTCACGATAGAATTGTCGGATTGTCAAAAACCAGAAATATCCCTCAATTCAACAAATCTTCATTTCAGGTATGGCAAAGGCTTTTTATTTGTGTATCATATTAATGTTTAACCATTTTGTCAGAGTTAAAGTAGATCTTGTAATTATATATATTGCATAGAATCGAAATTTGAACTCGAGCGAACGAGCAATACCAAGGAGATTAAACTACAACCCCTTTTGTACATCTCAACTATTTGTACTTTCATTTTGACTGATGGATCTTTTTGAAACCACAGTGCTAAAGGAGGAAATGAACAGAAAATTTACACTTTGGATTTAGAATTCTACCAAGAGGTTAACCCAGAGGTAAGGCAGTTGGTTCAGTTTTGTGCGTGATTTTTCCGTTTATGCATGGTCAGACTGGCTATTTCATTACTCCCGGAATTCAATTATTAAACAGAGAAAAACATTATTTTGACTAAAAACTATGGATCCCTGGTTCAAATGGCAATATCTTTGCAATCTGAATGTAACAGATTAATTAAAATACAGTGCCAGCTAATTTGAAATGATGGAAAGTATTAACTTATGTTTATAATAATTTATTATTATCATTATTGATTGGTAAGATACCCACTCTCTTGGGCTAGGTTTATACGTCGAACAATCATCAAATTTACTGTGCGAATCCAAAAACCGTGAACACTTTGATTTGATTTTGACATTTCCCATTGTGCAGCAACCAATCAGAAGCGACTCGAAACTGCAAGAAACCCAAACAAACGGTTAGACACGAAACTACGCTTCTCTGTTTCCTTGAAAAATAATCGTCGCCGCCTCGCTGTATTTTTTTTATTGCTAGTTTACCTTTCGTCTTTCTTTGTAAATGAAGTAGAAATCTGAGCGATTTTACTGTAACGGTTAAAAACCAGACAGACGTTTAGCTATACGTTTGCCTCATGCTCAGTTGTCGCGTTCATCGGTTTGTCAGTGTTATACACAACACTTGTCCGTCGCAGCAGTATCGCAAAAACATTTAGCGAAAAAGCCGGACAATAACACATGACAGTCCTGAGGATTAGTTTCCCTGGAAAAAGTGAAGTTTTGAAAAAGCTACTGAGCGAGGACAAAATCGGCTGTTTCGGTGAATGAAAGTTTTAACTTACGGCATGCAAATATGTAACTGCAGTACCGCTAACTTGCCGTAAACTTGTCAACTTTTATTCCCAGCACGGTAAGTTTTACAGCTACAACACAACGTTTCTTTTGCTTTGATCTCTTGCTAATCAGCAGCTAGCTACTTTGCTGTGCGTGGCTAATTGCAATACGGCCTTGCAAAATTTGAAGGCGTGGAGAACTTTCGATGATATCTGATAATCACAGGTCACCAGATGAGGGTTTCTGTGGATTGAAAAATAATCGCCACCTGCAATAATCTTAATAAAGTTTGAAAACCTGACCCGCTGTTTTTATTTTCTTTTGCTTCAATAGACTTTAAATTTCTTAACTTCCAAATCGAACCTTGGCCGTTTGGTCGAGTTTTTTTTCAACGAAATGTCACAGGGGAAAGCTTTGTACGGCGTGACATGACAGTTGAGAAGAAGATCGCGCGCAAACCAATCAACCGCGAAAGCAGAAAAAAAAAAAATTTAAATTTCACAACGGTATAACTGCAAAAGAGAACAGAAGTTTGCTGCTTCAAATATTGAGACCATCTATCAGCTACTATGCTCAACAGTGAGTACTGATTACAGTTTGTTCGGTTCACTAACCGTTTGTTTGGGTTTCTTGCGGTTTCGAGTCACTTCTGATTGGTTGCTGCACAATGGGAAATGTTGAAATCAAATCAAAGTGTTCACGGTTTTTGGATTCGCACAGTAATTCAGATGACTTTAAATTGAGGTCTCCATAGGAATAGATTTGAGAACTGTGCAGCATCTAACTGAAGAACTTAATTACATCAGTGTTGACAGACAAGTTATTGATAGAGCTTGTCAGCTTGGAAGTTGCAGACACATCAAATGAAATGCATAAGTTATTTTTGTCAATGTATATGTTGTGGTTCAAATTTTTCTTTGGTTTAAAAATTTTCAAACCAGTTTGATTTTGATTTTCCTTTGTCTCAGATTCATTATCATAATCTGACACAAAAGAAAACAAAAATTGAACTGGTTTAAAAAATTTTAAACCAATGAAAAATTTGAACCACAACACATACATGCATCAAGAATTCCGTGCTACTGCTCTAAGCGCATGCTCACGTGATGAAAAAGTGAGACCACGGGTTGTAAAACTTGCTATATTGTGATTGTATTTTTCTTATCAAGCACAATTTTCATTAAATATTCAAGGTCACGAACTGCTAAGCAAATTCCAAATTAAATATACCAAAATATAGCATTTTTTATAATACCCGTGCCCACTTTTTTATCACGTGAGCATGCATAGTTTAGAACTCTTGATGCGTGTATTGATGGCTGAAAATAATTCCTACTGTTATGGACTTTAATTCCGAATTAATTATGGACACCTTATTGTGGTCTGTTATAAGGGAGTTGACTGTATAATGTTATATCCTCTTTTCAGGAATCTAAACAGCATGTAACGGCAAGAGAAATTAGTTTTAATATCAAGAAGAAAGAGGAGGGGCCTTATTGGCCAAGATTACTTAAAGAAGCAAAGAAGGTAAGGTTAACCGTTTTAGTCGAAGGATCACAGCAACGGATCTATATGACCATGCTACAGATAATTGGTTCAAGGATTCATAGCCCTTAATATCTTATGTTGTTACTGCTTTTCCCAGAAACAGCAACACCCACAATTTTTTTATTTTTTTGCAGCCTTCAGCCTTCTGGTTTAACCATTATTCCACCCTTACAATTGTTTAGCAGAATATCCTGCCTCTTTTTCAAGCCTTATCTTGCGTCTTGCCAAATACGCTCCTTGTGACTTTTTGTTACGGAAACCAGCGATAAACAGTGTTAATCTGGTGTCATAGCCACTTTGATTTGTGATGTTGAAGTTTAGCTTTTTTCACTATTAGCTAAAAAAAAAACTAGTGTTATACAGCTCAGAGTCTCATCCAATGATTTTACTTTTATTCTTGCAGCCCCTTTTTCTTCATACAGATTTTAACAGATGGAGGGATGAGGATGACTCTGAAGAAGAAGATACTGGAATAGATGATAACTTTGAGGCTGTAAGTCAATACTGCTGTCCAGCAACATTACTAATAACTATCGTAAAATGTTCAAATAAATCTGCAAGCTATGTTTATTTGGTCAGATCAAGTTCATTATAACTTGATAACTTGATAAATTGTGACCCTTACACCACACTTTATCAAATTATAATGCATGCAGCCTACATCACCAGTATGAGCCGGTGCAAATCATGGAACATTTTATACGGTAAACTTGTTCATTGTGCATGGTAGAGTTATACTATACATGCAAGCGTTAATTGGAAATTTACACAAAAGAAACACACTCAACTAGTGTATTTCTAAGAGCAAACAATCAAGTTTGATATTTTTGATATTGCTTGATATTAAAGCATGGCTACCGTACTTGCTTTCAATTGTAAAACAACTCCATTGTAATCTTTGCAGCTTCCATCGGTTGCTAGTTTTATTTAATAGCCTCAAGTTATTAATTATTTCTGCAGATGATGAGTCAGATGGGTGGAGCCGGTGCTCAGGTAAGAGAAATAAAGACTATATCACACTTTATAGCACACTAAGTAAGTTCTGAGTAAAAAGAAGCACTACTGGTATGCAGATACACCTGGGGGGAGGGAGAGGGGGGGGGGGGGGGGGGTCCTCAGCTATAACAGTGCCAGGGAGGTGCGAATGAGACCAAATAGTTAGACCCAATTTAACAAATTCTATTAGGCTTAAACCAGACCCATATAAAAATGTTCAGCAGCTCAGAACACCTTTTCTCTCTGCATAAAAAGATTACACGTTCGCTGACCTCCAAAAGAGTCCTCACCAAAATCTTTCATCCCAAAAAAGTCACCACAAAATTTCTAACCCAAAAAAAGTCCTCAGGTAGCAAATTTCAAACAGAAAAAAGGTCTTCACACCTCCCCCGTCACAATTATCCCTGATCCCCCCCCCCCCCCTGTATGACTTGCCTGATTAAAAATTAGTATGTTTTATCCATGTGTTTAAAGTTGATTTGCTTTTTTTGTGCACTAGTATAAAGCTCTTTGGAGGAATCACTTTTTACCAGTATCACAGAATTGTTGTGTGCATGCAAGACTCCATTTCATTTATACAAACTTGTTATTACTTTTCCCAGGCCTTTGATTCAGGAGATGTTGCAGGTGGTGACTCAGAAGACAGTGACGACGAGGGTGAGCACAACTTTTAGTCCATCTGTTGGAATCTTTTCTCTCCTGAGTTGTCAAAATCCTAAATTCATGGGGAAAAAAATGGGTGGGGGGGGGGGGGGGGGGTACTCTGCCACTGAGACTCTAAAACCCTTACCCCCTATACCAGGCCATGTTCAGTGGATTTTGCAACCCTATACTAGACTAGACACTGAAAATTGGCGTACAACTGTACCTTATCCCAGACATCCTTTTTTAGAACTGTATCACTATTAGTATGGAAAACAATGTTGCTGTGATGATTTTACTTCCATTTAGGGAATGCTCTTTCTTTTCCAAAGTTTCAATTCCTTATTCCACTGTTCACTTTCCTGGCAAATGATACCATGTTCTAGACCAAAACTCTCTGATTTCTATACCATATCCCAGACTAAATTGCTTGAAAACCATACCCTTCACAGCAGCACATACCCATATAGCTTATATATATGAGAGTAACTCCCCGGGGAAAAACTGCATATTGGTAAAGTTCTGAAAACAAATGTACCACAGGGAAGAACTGCTGAAGAGCTTTTATTTTATTGTTCCCAGTGCTCCTGTCCCTTTCTTGGCTGTGCCTGCCTCATTTTATAAAAAAAAAATTATCACCTGACCTTTTCAAATACATTAATAATTCATTGAGTTTGAACAAAGAAAATCATAAGTGTGACGGTGTTTTAGAAAGCCAATCTTAATTAGCATAAATTTTGGCAATTTTATTCTTTCATTTTCTCTGTATTAAGGTTACAGTGTACCTTCAGATCGAAAATTTATTGAAATTTTTTTTTTGGCGTCAAAATAAAGTTTACAGAATGAACTTTCATCCAAAAAAAATTATCGAAAAATAGTGAAAATTGACGGAGAAATGACGGTATAACTTTTGTGGGCGGAGTTTGTTTATGTAGCAATATGTTTTTCTAAGTGCTGTTTTCTCAAAGTTAATTTTTCGCTTGTAGGGGACACTTTAAAGAGCTACAACTCAAAGGGAATTTGTTTGATTTTCCTCAAATTTGGACACAAGCTAGGCTAACATATAATCAACAAAAATGTGTCGGCGAATTTCTTATTTCCGAAAACTTTTTCATCAAGAGCCATTTCCGTGCGATCACTTCAATTTGTTTTCTCCCTTTCTCGAAAATATTCTGTAACTTTTCACTGCAATTGAATATGGGAAATCGCCGACACGTTTTTTTTAGCGCTTCGTGTCCGGAAACCCGAGAACAAATCAAATTAGCAAAATACAATAATCGCTTTGAGTTATAGCGTTTTAAAGCTGATTCGGACGTTCGAATTTAGACGTCGTAAAAAATTTGACAATTCGTTTTATTACCAAATGGTTTCCATATTTAGATAGCCAGCTCTATAAGCTTTAATTTGATATCTGGGTTTAGGTATATTAAGTGTAATCTTAAGATGCTAGAGCTGTTATACTGGAGACACCCCCGAAGGTACACGGTAACCTTAAGTGATCTGTTTGAGAAGCTATTTTAAACACTCCAAAGAGTGTTTTATCTGGTATCCTAATACCTGGTAGTTGGTTAAAAAAAACTTGGCTGTACCTAGTTTTTTCAGTCCACTTCTCGGCATATTTCAGAAATCCTGATGACACACCCTTCCTTGTGTTTGAAATATTACACCTGCCATAATAAATGCCGATTCCTCCCAGTTTCCACCTTAATCTCCCCTGGTTCTTCCCACAGCCCTTCTCCCCAATAATAATGGAAATAGTGGCATTTGTTATGCTGTGTTTAGTTCTTATAGTTATGTTTTAATTAATAATAATAATAATAATAATAATAAACTTTATTAACGTGTCATTGATACCTAGTTTACATACAGTATATGGTAAACTAATTGGGACACCTACTTAAAACCCTCTCCTATCTAACCCATATAGATATACTTCATAAATAATGGACTAAATAAATAGATAGAGATCCTTTATTGAGAATAAACTTACAATTTCTGATTTGCAAAATGCAATCTGTTTTCTTTTGGCTAAATTGCAGAGTTACCAGACCTTGAAAGTTGAAAGAATATAGTTCCCTGTATAGAGAATCCAATAGAGTGTGGTTAGTTTCAAGTTCAGATGGCATGTTCGACTTGGAATCAGTTGATCCCACCTGCAGTGTATTTGCTATGGGACTGTTCATGTCTAGTTACTTTTACTTGTTGTTCATCTTGTTTTTAAAACTGCAATGTTATTATTTGTCTGTCTGAAATAAACTTGTCACTGATATAAGTGGCTTTTGTTAAAAGAATGGTGTGATATAATCTTTAATAGGTTTCTTGAGCATGAAGAAAACACTGTACATTGAACTGTCTTAGACTACGAGTAGTCCCTCCTTTTTCCTCAGGGATAGTAGAGCGAGCGAAACACAAGCACATGAAAATCACCCCACGCGAGAAAGGCGAGACGCGTGTTTCGCCTTTCTCGCGTGGGGTGATTTTCACGCGCGCTTGTGTTTCGCTCGTTCTACTATCCCTGAGGAAAAAGGAGGGACTACTCGTAGTCTAAACTGTCTAAGAAAGACACCTTTGGGTCCAGCTCTAACTGTCTGCCTTAGGGAGGTGTCCCTCTTATAGAGAGTTCAGTTACAGATGAACAAGGGAAATTTGGCCAGAACCATCCATAATTATCAATTAAGGTGTCTGCCTTACAGTGGTGTCCGTCTTCAGAGAGTTTCCTCTAAGTGCAAATACTGGTATCATGATGCACATGTATTTTTACATAGCCTGATGGAAAGACAAGGAGCTTGGGAGAGTTTGAAAGTTTATCTGAACCCAAGCTGCCTGAGATCGTGTTGATACTTTCAAATTGTCCAAAACTTTCTTAAGTGTTTGCATTGGTTCCTGCATTGCCATTGGTTCTGATATAAACGCACAATAAAAAATGATGAAATTAAGCATACAATAATGCTCAACTAAATATCAACAAACCTGGCAAAATTACTAATCTTAACATGGCCTTACATGTGGTGACATTAATGTATCATCATCACCTCAACAGTGGTGTCAAGTCATCAATAGTGCAAGCATGTTCTGCCATTTGCCAGGTCTGCTGCGATAGACTGCAGATTATGTTCAATTCCAGCTAGTTTGATATCTTGCACCATGTGTGGCACCTTCCCCTTTGCCATTGATGTATCAATACCATTAAATTTGCAACTTAATCAGTCCTCTGCTCAACCATGAAATGGCCTTTTGAGGTCAATTACTCCACTTATTTCTGGTGTCCCTGCCTTTCTCCTATCTTCAACTTGGGATTAACATTGATAACTGCATTCATGATAACGATTTTATAAATAATACAAATTGGTTGCTTTGATCTTTCATGACCCGACTTAAAAAAACACTAAGTTTGAGTTTAGGAGAATTCCAGTGTCGTTCCCAGGCTTTACGCACTTACTTAGCAAAGACAGCTCTCATAGAGGCTTGTGGTCGAGAGCAAATCTTTCCAATCAGCTTGATGGGTGACATCTCAATGATTCTATTATGCGCCAAGGACGACTGGGAACAAGGCTGGGACAATTCATAAGTTCATTATGAGGTTAAAATCAAACCAGAGGCTAGTGTTTTCCTTGTCCCAAGTTAAAAGACCTTTATTTCACATACGCTTGTTTGAGGTGGCATGTAAGTCTTGGAACGTCTCACAGGATTGGCTGAGAAAACAATAGAACAAACAACAGAACAATGGACCCAAGCCCTGAAAACAATACATCTGTGTGATACCCAGATGCAATGGTATCTGACTTTTTTTGCCATGTGCTTGTGTAAGACACCCAATGCAAAATCCTAACAGAAGAGCCTGCTCAAGAAATTCAAGCGATATAAACCAAACCATTTTCACAATTCAATAATTCATTATAAATTATTTATTATTTCATTTGGCTACATTAATGTCAAGTCACTGCCAGACTTTATTTATGTCTTATTTTATCCATGGTAATAACTGACTGCACAATGTCAAATGTCAATCTGTTATTATTTTTGCCATATTATTGTACGGCTTTAAGTCTTCATATAGATGTAGTTTCAGATAAGCACAGTTTCACGACCTTGAAAGTGCATCAAAAACAAATACCATTTTATAAGTATTTATACAGAAGCAATTAAATCAATTTCATTTTCGAAAAATAGGGCAGGAGAAGTTGGCATTATGTTTAAAAACTAAGGTTTTATTGAATAAAATGCACATTTCAAAAAGGATGTAATTGCAGTGTTTTTAAAAGTATAAGTTAATTCTTTTTTTAATGCTTCATTTTTGACAGCATTTTCAAAATCATGCAGGAAAACACGTTAAAATGAAATATCTTCAGCAGTGTTAGACTGCTAGCAGTCCCTTTCCAGTCAGTCGAGCGGGCAAGCTAATCACGAAAAACAAGCTCGGCAAGACTGGAGGAAGCGAACGAGTCAAGACGAAACTGGGAGAGAGGCGGCTCGCATTATTTTCGCTCCTTTGGACGATCGCCAATGATTGTGTATTTACTTGCCTGTTCGACTATTCAGAGAAGGACTACTGGCAGTCTACAGCCACATACTGCACATAAAAACCCTGCCCTAGTCTCCTTTGTTTGATAGTTTTAAAGTAATCAAATGGAGAAGATGCTGTTGTTCAGGATCAAGATAAGTCCACAGTTCTTTTTCTAGCTCTCTCAGGGCATCTGCGTCATGCTCCTGACAAACCATCACCACTGACTGAAGCAACAGAAACAGGTCCCTGTTCATAAACTCCACAGGATACCCAGTCACATTGCCTTCTAAATACTTCTCCAGTATCTGAGCATGCTGAGGACGGATGCGCTGTGGTGTGGGCTGTAGTAACATCAATAAAAGGACACGTCCGATTTCACAGTGTGCCAAGATTTCTTGATACGGACCTTGTAACTTTCCTTGTGGTTGGCTCACGGATCCACGTTCCTCAGCAAAGTAGGCCATCTCAGTGAGTACAGACAACGCACCATCAAAATCACCTGGAACAGGCACGACTTTAGAAAAAATGCCTCATTTTGTGTCCACAGTTAACCCTTTAACTCCCAAGAGTGCCAAAAATCAAAATTCAAGAAAAATCCCAAATTTCATTTTGTAAAATATTGAAAAACAAATGGTACCATGCAAAAGTACTGCCAAAGAGGTTTCATTTGAATGGTCACATCATAGGATACATGTCTCCATAATTGACTCAGGAAGTGAAAGGGATAAAGGACCCTGTGAACAAGATCTTGGAAGAGGCGAAGAAAGTCCAGCATGCAGCAAGTGAAGCCATGGGGAATTTCCCATTGCTAGTCCTGCCGCACCCCCTGGGGTATCCTGAAGATGTTTGGTGGGGTGTGCGGCCTGGAGATTGAATCTTATGAACATTGGGGCGAAGGTTTTTGACAGATGTTTTTGACAGACAAATGTCCCATGTGATACATCTGAAATGGACTCACAGCATCACAATCACTGCTCTGAAGGTGGCCAAAATATTCATGGGTGTTGCAGTTTACTGGAAATATTGGGGTGGGGTGGGGGGGGGGAGGGGGGTAGGGAGGCCATGCATGCCTCAACTTATATATTTACCTGTTTCAATTTTACATGATGCCACTAAGGTCATAGACTGCAGGGCATCAATTGGATTCTGATGCTGTAACTCTGCTGCATGCTGGTAATGGACCATAGCTTCATGGGGCCGGTTCATGTGTCTCAATGCATCTCCTATTTCCAAACATAAGCACGCCCCTAACGCGGAGTTCCCCTGAGCGCAATGAGTCTTGATAGCTTGATTGTACAAATGTATCGCTTCAGTCAAGTGCTCCTCAAACGCCGGGCATCTAAGTTCCACGCAATTTTTCTCTGCCTCCAAAAACAATCTTGCTGCTTCGATAAGCGCCTCGACCTCGCCAGTCGCGTTAGAGAGTGTATTTTCGCACCTCGCTTTGGCCAGACTGCAGAATCCAGCATACTGTGGACAGTCTTGTCGTTTCAGTTCTTTGGCAAGGGAACCAAATTGGCCGCTTGCTTCAGAAACGTTAGGTTTTTTGAGGAAACGCCTCTTCAATTTAGAAGTAATAGCGCGGTATTGCCCTAGAACGTCGAATTCACGATCCATTTTAATTTCTTTCCTCCTTATTCACATTTCAACATTAACCGCCATATTGAATCATTCCCCGCAAGGATTGCTGGGAAGTATGCATTGGTGACCAGGCTCTCCCTTCCAACATGGCGGACACCACGATGTGATCAACTTCTGTGAAAAATTGTTAGTTTTTGGAGCAAATCTTTGATACACAAACTTTATCTTTGTTCGTTAAGCTTTCAGATGGAAGAGAAACAGGCCTTGACATCTAGGAAACGAAAACGAATTGAGTAAGTAATTGAATTTTAAGAGTTATTTTCTTAGTTTAGCTAACTTACCATGCATCATGATGATACACAGTACAATATTATTAGTAGAATTGACTGATGCATAAGCTTATCTACTTTTAGGTGGTGGTCGAAACATGCACCAAAGGAAGAAAAAGTGAAAAGGAAATCTGGTATTCATAACTTAGGCCCTATTTACATGGAAAGAGGATGATCCTAGTGCTAGGATCATCCTAGCACTAGGATCATCCGAGCGCGACATGTTTTCTGCTTTCAGTTTACATGCGAATAGGATGATCCTAGCGCTAGGATCATCCTATCTGAGAGGTAGGATGATGCTAGCGCTAGGATCATCCTTGTGCCGCATTTTTGCATGTAAACCAAATGAACCTTCTAGGATCATCCTAGCACTAGGATCATCCTCTTTCCATGTAAATAGGTCCTTATTGTTGCACAGTCAATACAGGTTCTGATACATTGCACAATAATAGTTACCGTAATTTAGGGTGTGTTCCTTTCGGAGAATCCAAAAACGGATTTTTGATTCGAGATTTGCCGGATTTCGCGGCCGAAAGGAACGCGAAATCCGGTTTTGGATCTGTAACCTTGGTGACCTTTCGCAAAGTAAAATAAAAAACTAGAATTAAAATCAAAACTTTATTGTTACAGAGTAAGAGAGTGAAAAAGCGCGTTTATTTGCAAAAAGTGAATGGCTGAAAAGTTACAGATTATTACGGTAAACAAACCGCAATTTTCATATAAGCTTACAGTGCGGCTCCCAAAAGTGTGACCACTTTTAATTAATTAATTCGCATTCTTTCGTGTTGATTATCCAATCATGTGAGAGCACTTTTAATTAATTCGCATTCTTTCGTGCCGATTATCCATTCATGAATACCATTTTTGGACGCTTTTCCAGCTGAACTTTGGCATTTTTGGCCTCGAAAATAACACCGAAATGCAAAATGTTCAAGGTCAAATTTTTGGCAAATCGACATCGGCTTACCTGCTTTAGTAAACGGTAAATGTTCAGCCAGGCGACGTATCAATTTAATCGGCTGTAAGAACGCATTTTCCACGGCCAGAAGAACATAATTGCAAATATTTATTTCTCCTACAATTATCATTGGTATAATTCAAAACTATCCTGAGGTAATTGTGTATTTATGCTCTATTTATGTTCCGTATGTTTGGCTAATTTTTTGTATAATAACACGAAACCGCCGCGCAATCTCGGCGGAGTTACAACCACTGAATTAGAGCTGATTCATAACACTCGGTGTTTCGCTATTCGAAAACAATGTTCTTCAAATCCTGCGTCAAATAAAAAGAAACTTTTTTCATCTTTCATTGAGGACCATGCTGTTGCAGCAAGCTAGGAAGCTTTGCAAAATGCCACTTTGCGACCAGATCTCGCATCGTAAAAAGCTATCCACAAACACAACTCCACACCTGATACTTCGCCAGGTTTCACAGATGTGGGCATGGATCATATATCTTTTCATGTTCGGAAGTTACAAATTCTATCTGTCACGACTAAAAACAAAATTTATAAGCCCTCCGTAAACTGCGAACTTGATGATTTCAATAGCTATTGCCAAATTTATAGTAGAATCAGCAGAATCAGATTCTCGGGAAATGCCCTGAACTTGTTATTTCGCTCGTGCTGAGTTGGAATAGGTTTGTACATAACAATTATCCACCACTGTGACTCGCCGAATATCGACTAGCCTGGGTATACTGAGGTAAGGTTTGTATTTCGTTTAGAGATTTTGTTCAGGGAAAAAAACACTTTATATTTTGAGCGACAATTTGTAGTTGGTGCGGTGACCCGCATCTGTCAGCACGCTCAATTATGTCACTTCAATAAACGGCCGTAAAATATAAACAAAAGCCCCATAATATAAATTTCATGTGGAAATAAGCAAAGACATCATTATATCGGCTGTAGGACTTACTTTATTCAGCTTTATCGTCGATCATCTGATCTGAGCAGTGGCATGACATTTTTCACAACAAAATTGCGGTGAGCGGATGTCAAAGCGCACGATTTTCCCGCAACTATTCCCATTTTGGAGTTACAAATTTAGTCTAGCGTAGAATTTCAAAGTTAGAAACGGAAAACTTGACTTGAAAGATCGTTGAAAGTAAGGCCCTGAAGCATTCTTGAAACATGTTTTTTACGTTCCCGCATCATCGCTTGTTCATTTGAGTTGTTTTGGTTCAGTCTTCTTTGGCTTCTGAATTCTTATTGGCTATTGCACGAAAGAATGTGCATAAATTAAAAGTGCTCTCATTTGATTGGATAATTGCACAAAAGAATGCGAATTAATAATAAAAGTGGTCACACTTTTGGGCGCCGCACTGTAATTCTCTGACACAAACTAAGCCGTACAAGTTTGCTCGAAATGCGAACAGGCTGCTAAATGTCAGGCCTTTTTACATAGCAAATTACACCTTTACGTTGTTATTTGAGTTTCTAAGCAATTTCTAACGGCATATGGTCAATATATGAATGTTTTATTGTACCTGGAACGTTTGCCCACATGTTTGACAAATGGCGGCACCAAAAAGTCTCGACCTGACTGTGCTCTGTCTGGAAATACCGCTGGTTCATCAGATTAATTTCTGATCCGTTGTGAAAGGAACAGCATAGATCACTAATCTGAAAATCTGGATTTGGATTCTTTAGATTCAAATCCAGTGAATCCTTTATATAAAAAAGCCTTATATAAAAAAGTAACATCTGCTAACAATCACCTATTTTCTAGTGATATCAAATTTAAGTGCATAGCTGTCCTCGGTCTTTAGGATAAATTTAGTTGCTCTTCTCTATTCTTTCTCCAGCTTTTCAATGTTTTTTTTTGGGGTATAAGGAGACCATATTACTGAACAATACTCTAAATGTGATCGTACCAGAGAGCAGTAGAGAGTTCTTAGTGTCTTTGAGTCATCAAGACCTCTACAATTTTGTTTAATTAATCCTAAAATCCTGTTTGCCTTGGCCACTACTTTTGTCGACAGGCAAATTCCAACTTTAGTGCTGATTAGTAGTTATTCCTAAATTCTTAAGTTCTTTGACTTCTTCCAAAATAGAATTGTCCAGGAAGAAAGAAACTTAATTATTGAACCTCTTACACCTCCACGTTTATAATACCCACACATAATTTTACTCATAAACCTAATTTTATTCATAAGCCTAACTTGCAACTGTCCGTATTATGTTAAATTACTTTTTATTGGGAAAAATGCTTTTAGAAGCTTAAAGAAGTAGACAGTAATCCCACAATTATTTTATAAAAATGCATTCTACAACACTTGAAATGTCTGCTTACAAAACCTGTGTTAAACACAGGTTTTGTGTAACAAAATGGCCTAATTTTGGTGTCCATGTCCGCTTAATTGAGGGGTCTGTTGAATGCAGGATGGTACGATTTACAGTAAATATGGGAAGAAAACTTTTGGGACTCAAGCTGGTGTCCACTTAATATGGGGTCCTTTCACTGTATATATTTTGATTTAATACTTCCCTTGGGGTAGACTTATTCTAAAGCTGGGCTAAATTGCTTTTTGCAATGAGCAGGGTTTGTGCCAAGACAACCCCCTTACCCACCCCATGATCAACTGTCAGGCTAATTTAATTCACCTCGTATATTTTCTTTTTTACTAGCAAGCTGAACTCCTCATTGATCACAAATCTTGCTATTATTCTCAATCTCTTACTTCCAAATTGCAGTGATTTTTACCTGTTTGTGTTTCAGTTCTCACAGAGAAGCCATCAAAAGAGATTCCAGTGAAAGAAGATTCTGTGCATGATGAAAGTACCAACATGCTTGAAAATGAAGAAACACAAACTAAAAGATACATACTTTTTATTGGTAATCTAGAAGTGTAGTGCTCTCCACGAAATATGTCAAGAGTAGTAAATACAGTAGCATGATTTAAACCTTTTGTATTATTTTTTAGTTATAATAATTTTATAGTAAAATATTTATTTAGTAATGAAAAACCTAGGTATGGATTAACTACTGGTAATAAACTATTACATTATCGTCCAAATAATTTAAAATTAAATGTTTTGCAGGTAACCTTCCATTTACAGTTAAAGAGGATGATGTTAAGTCACATTTTCGATGTACTGGCAAAGGTAACATTTTTACTTGTTTGATTTCCTTTTTTAACATAATGATCTGAAGTTATTTTCTTGGGAGAAAAATAATGAGAATCAGTGACTGAGAGATGACCATGATGGTAGTGATGATGATGATGATAATGCCGATGGCAATGATATAATGATGATGGTTGTGATGTCAGGGTGCAGAGAACATGCATCAAACATCACATTATGTGCCATCAGTGATGGCAGCTTTAAAACATGCTAAAGCTTTAATTTAACCTTTTAACTCCCAAGAGTGCCAAACATCAAAATTTAACAATCAATCCTGAGTAAAATATTGAAAAACAAATGGTACCATGCAAAAGTACTGCTGAAGAGGTTTCATTCGGATGGTCACACCATAGGATTTTGTCTGCAGACTCAAAAGTTAGAACTACATCATATTTCTCCATTTTGGCTCTGGGAGTGAAATAAAAATTTAATGTAGTTATTCATTCATGATTAGATACTTTATGAGGTAATGGCTTTCTGATCATTTTGTCTCGCATCAAAATGACTAAAGTATATAATCATGAAATAGATGATAAGAAAGCTACTATCTTTGCTTGTGTATGTATTTAAAATACAAATTACAGTCAAATTATTAATTATTACTACATGATTTCACAACATGTGCACTGAGCTTAATTGAATTTAAAACTGACATGCTGTACGTTTTGTTATATGACTAGAAAGCATAAAAGAATTTAGATTGATGACCAAAAAGACAGGGGAATCAAAAGGCTGTGGATTCATCGAGTTTAACAACAAAAAAAGTTTCTCGGTGAGTAAGAGGTTAATGATGACAGAAAGCCCCAACCAAGGTTGGAAAGTTAATTTTGAGTGTATATGTGTTGTGGTTCAATTTTTTTTTTTGGTTTGAAAAATTTTCAAACCTGTTTAATTTTTGTTTTCTTTTCTCTAAAAGTCATTATCATATTCTAAGACAAAGCAAAACAACAATCAACCTGGTTTATAAAATTTTAAACTCAAGAAAAATTGAAACCACAACATATGCCCAAAAAGAAAAAGTGATATACAAACTCTATAATTAATCACAAAGGACGTTTAGTTTTAATGTTGCAAACAACGTTTTGGCTAATTTGGTTGCAATTTGTCAATGGGTTTTTAACATATCTTTAAAAAATGTTACAGGAATTGTACCTGTCAAATTCACAAATGTCACCACCTGTGTTATGTGTATTGAAACCTGCATGTGTATGATGGTTCATGTACAGTGGATGTGATCTGACCAATCACACATTTATTTGCATGTTAATTTTAAAATAAACATTTTAAAAGCATCTGTGTTTTTTTTATGATCACAGCTAATGTCACTGTGAGATGGCCCTCAATTCACCTGAAATATAATATATTCTGATTCTTTAATACTTTACAGAAAGCTCTAAACCTTCACCACAGCGTGCTTGGTGGGCGGAAAATAAATGTTGAAGTAACCTGTGGAGGAGGAGGCAAAGGTAAAAAGCGAGAGAAACGGCTTCAAGAACGGAAAACAAGGTTTCGCCAGGGAAGGAAGAAAAAGTTAAGAACTAGGAAAGCTAAATCAAAACTGAAGGACAATTCAGCTGCAAATAAAGCTGATTAAATAAAAATAGAATTAACAACAGCTTAACATATCTTAACTTAGGGGGAAAGGGAGAGAAAAGAAGTTTCACCTGGGAAGCATGATGAGAAAGTTAAAACTGTGGAGTTCAAATGAAATCAAACAGGAGGAAAATTAATTTATTCACCTGCTAATACAATAGCTGATAAATAGCACTAACAACAGCTTAATGTAGCAAAACATGTCAAGGAGAAGGACACAATAGGGAGAAAAGGCTGCAAGAACAGATGTGCTGTTCTAGAAAATGTCCACATCCCCCATCCCCCACCCAACCCTTTTGAGAATTTAAGTTTAGCTTCATACTTTGCTTTAAGCTGCAGCGACATGTGAGATTTTTTGCTTTCACAGCTGATGGAATTTTTTTAAAATTGTCGCGTCGCCAGCACACAGTTAAAATGCGACACGACAGCCGAAAACATTGCAGACATTGTTGTGTGGCCACCCTGCAACATTTTTCTTGCACTTGCGATGCGACTAAAAGGTATCCAGCCAATAAGATTTAAGAACTAAAACGAGGCTCAGGCTTAATTTTCAACCCAGTCTCGCCATTCTTTGTTGCAACATTTTGTCACCTGTGCAAGCAAAAAATCGCACATGTAGCTGCTGATTTACAACCTTTTGAGAGAGTTTTCGGAATTTCCAGTGATCTTCCATATGGGGGTGGGGGTACAGATTTTTACTGGAACAACTGCACAATTCATCGAGGAAACAAAAAGAAAACAAAGGACAATTCAGCTGCTAGTTTAAACAATGATAAATAACGCTATAAACAGTTTAACTCGGCCAGATTTGCAGCCATCTTGTGTGCCTGTCGTACTTTGCATGTACCTAGACTTGCTAATATAAAAAAGTTTGTAAAATTTGAGATTTTTTATTAAAATATCCACATTGAGTTCATCCCTCTAAAATGAACATGCATCAGACCAGCTCTTGAGTAAGGGGTGTGTTCACTTGTGTTAGTAGAGGAAGTTTATATTTCATATTGTTTTGTACAAAATAATATTTATTTACTAATATGATGGAACAAATTTTAAAATTCCAATTGATATTATCTAATATAATGTTGTGAAAGTAGAAAAATTGTGACAGAGTAATATTAAAAAAGTTGAGTTGTGTTGCACATGGAATCATTAATTTTTTTATGATTTTAGTTCCTAAAGATGACAAAAACGTTGTCTGAATAGCCCAATTTCGATATATTAAAATTCAACTTGAAACAAAAGACGTCACTACGAGGCTTAGGGGAATAAACCATACAAATCCCTGCCATCATTCCCCTAAGCCTCGTAGTGATGTCTTTTGTTTCAAGTTGAATTTTAATATATCGAAATTGGGCTATTGTTTATTTTCAACACAATTATTTATCCCCCCCTCCCCTTCTCCTCCCCTCTCCCTCCTCGCTGTGGAATTTTGTCACCTTGGACCCCCGTTGTGATCGGACGTACGGCAGGTAAAATAACGCATTTGGTTGATGATCTCCACTTTACCAAACAAGTCAATCCTCTTTCGTATACGTTAACGTTGGCATAAGCGATTTGCTCGTTATTTTATACATATCGAGTATCGAGATGATATATCAAGGTCTATCAAGATTACGTACGCGCTTTTCCACCCTAAGCATGGAAAACGCAAAGTCAGTCGCTCAAAGCTTATGTTCCAGCAATATATTGCTAGTGTGATCAGCGAGGCCCATCCATCATTGCCAGAAGAGATCCGACGTATGGCAAAAGACAGGAAAGGAGTGGAGAAAGCTCGTGGTCGACTGCGGCGCATGATACGGATGATGATGAAATATCGAGGCTTGTTTAACCACAGTTTTATGGAAAGTGATATTACTTTCAAGTATTTACTCTGGTGCAAGATTAATTTTTTGGCTCTGTAAAACGTATTGATTCAAGACACTTTAAATCTAAAAATGAACTCAATTTTGGCCGTTAAACAGTGAACACTACAGCCCGTTTCGCGACATTAGCTGTTTTAAGGCTAATTACTCTGAAAAAATGGGAAAATAATGACTAAACAGTAAACCCCATCCAAAGCCGCTTTGATGTGTGGTTCATTTAATTTACAAACAATATACACTGGTGGCCGGTACTTGCAGTTTTTTTATTAACTTTCTCAGTTGATATCTTGTCCGCAGTCACTCGGTGGCGTGTTCATCAGCTCATAGCAAATTACCTATCTGATTCTTTGTTTCGTCGACGTTGAGCGCTACACACTGACTCGGAAATACGTAAATTATCTGAGTTTCGGCTGTATTTGAGTCCGAGTTTCAACTGCAGGTATAGCTTATTGCTGCGGAACGAGCGCAGCGAGTGAGCAGCAACATAATCAGGATTTAAGAGAAATATATGAGAAAAAAAATATAAGCTAGGAAAAATCTCGAATTGATCGCTTTTTACCAGAATTCACTGCGCCACGAACACATTTTGGGCCAGAACGCACTGCGCCACGAACAATAGCCTCGCTTGCTGCTTCAAGCTGTTGGCTGCGAGATTTGTAATATTTTGGTCCCACATGTCCCAGTCGAAATCGGAACTTAAGGTGATTCCTCAGTATTACACTGCGCATCCTGTACTGCGCATAACACACGTAATTCGCAACATCGGCAGCATTAAAACATGGCTGCTTTTTTGGCCGGAAACCTCACCAGGCATAAAATGGGCGCTTCATAAAATCATCAGTGAAAAAAAGAACTGAAATTTTGTTTCAAGATCTAGAGAGAAAAAGAAAATCAAACGACAGTGTAAGCGCCTGCAAGGCCTGCAAGCTCGTTAGAAAATACGACTTTTTCTCTCTAACGAGCATGGTGACCTATATTTTTTATTGCATCATTTTGATGTTAAATTAATGCTTTTTAAGTTAAAAAAGTTAAAAAAAAATTCCTCGACAGGAAAAAAAGAAATCGCTAAAAACGTTCTCAAATCAGTTACTCGTGGGAGCAAATTGATGACCTTGAAAACATGGACGCGAGGAATGTTTTGAGTCCGTGTCATTTGAAGATGTGTGACTTTTTTATAACTTTTATTTCAAAGTGTTCCCATATGGTGAAGACTTTAACCTATCAAGTTTTTTTGAAGAATTGTAAACTTTGCTTTCACGGGTTACCGGGAAAAGAAACATGAACCGATCAAATAATGACGTGCGTGATCGGTATTGCTATAGGCATAAATGGGGCAACATTGGTCCATCATATCTCTTTACCGAGCATGGTGACCTATCTTTCTTATTGAATTTTTCGAAACAACTTATGGTAGGGAGCTGTTAGGGAAAATTTTAAAAAAATCGTTCGACAACTTTTATTTCTGAGGAATCACCTTAAGTGTCGAAGACTACCACGAGTTGAGCGAGGACTGCGAGGCATGGTGATAGGACCGTTGGATAGCAAAGATTTTCGAAGATTGTACGGAATAAAAGACAAACTTATTTTGAACTGAATCACTCCGACAGCGGTCAATGGGACTGGATTGAGCTGAGCGCGTGGGGACGCGAAACCTGAGCTGAGCGCGTGGAGACGCGAACACGATACGGCTAGCTCGTAACGGCTAGCTAGTAACACCTTCCTCGTGGTGAACGCGTCCTTTGCTCAACAATATTCAGACATTGCAAGAACTTGATGCGTGAATTTCAAAACAAAATTAGTCTTATCAGCTGGAGTTTTCGTCGATTCATCCCGGTTACATTTGCTTTGCTTCCCCTCAAAAACGAAAGAGAAAATTCCCTAATACCAGCTGAGCGAGACGATAAAACAGCATTATGACAATAAATTTACCGCAGCAATTACTATCTTTTGGATACACTAGTTGATAGCATTTATTCTTGTTTGTAAACACAAATTAAACTTCTTTCTTAAAACAGAAAACATTGTTTCTTCTGGCTTTTTTGCTTTTACGATACTGTTATATACTTTCCGCAAATCATCACAGTTTGGAAAATTTACCTGAATCAGACAAGATGAAGATGTACAAGGCAGGAAATAGATTACTGTGATCAATGAAGTAGGAAATAGAAAATAATTACTGATCAATGATGCATATAGATAGATAGATAGTTTAAGTTTAGTCAATACAGTTACAGCCGAAAGGCTGAATTGCGTAAAAACCAGTTTACAATAAAATTTATAACATTTTTAAAATTAATTGTCTCTGAGAACAAGACATAAGAAATGATAGTTGTAAGGCCATTTTTTGTCTTCCTCTTCACGCCATCGAAATTTGATTGACGTTTGTTTACGACTTTATTATGACACCATCCAACTAATTTGAAGTTTCAAATCCATCTAGTCGATGGTCAACGCTAAATAAGCATGGAAAACGCAAAATCAGTCGCTGAAAGGTTATGTTCCAGCAATATATTGTTAGTGTGATCAGCGAGGCCCATCCATCATTGCCAGAAGAGATCCGACGTATGGCACAAAACAGGAAGGAGTGGACAAAGCTCGTGGCCGACTGCGGTGCATGATACGGATGATGATGAAATATCGAGGCTTGTTTAACCACAGTTTTATGAAAAGTGATATTACTCAGTCAAGTATTAACTCTGGTGTAAGATTAATTTTTTGGCCATGGCTCTGTAAAACATAATTCAATTTTTTGCCGTTAAACTTGATTGAACACTACAGCGCGTTTTTTAACGCTAATCACTCTGAAAAAATGGGAAAATAATACTTAACAGTAAACCCCATCCAAAGCCGCTTTGATGTGTGGTTCAGTTAATTTACAAACAAAATACACTGGTGGCCGGTACTTGCAGTTTTTTTTATTAACTTTCTTTGAAATCTTGTCAGTCACTCGGTGGCGTGTCCATCACTTGTTCATTCATAGCAAATTACCTATCTGATTCTTTGCTTCGTCGACGTTGAGCGCTACAAACTGACACGGAAATACGTAAATTATCTGCATGAGCTTCCGCTGTATTCGAGTCCGAGTTTCAGCATGCCGGCAGCTATAGCTTATTGACAGTATTTATTCTTGTTTCAAAACACAAATTAAGTAATTAACGTCTAGAAAACATTGTTTCTACTGGCCTTTTTGCTTTTACGATTCTGTTCAGTTATACACTTTTCAAATCATCACAGTTTGGAAAATTACCTGAATCAGACAAGATGAATATGTGCAAGGTAGGAAATAGAAGATAATTACTGATGACAGTCAAGACATAAAAATGATGGTTGTAAGGCCATTATATGTCTTCCTCTTCACGCCATCGAAATTTGATTGACGTTAATTTGTTCACGAGCTTATTATATATATATGAAACCATTCAACTCATTTGAAGTTTCAAATCCATCTAGTCGATGGTCAACGCTAAATAAAAGCCGTAAAAACGTATTCGTTTTTTTTCTTCACGTGTAAAGCTGTTACCTGAATCTTGAAAGATACAGTATTTAAAATTACAGAAAGATACAGTGTTTTGGGGGGAGCAGGGTGGCGCAGTGTTGAGAGCACTCGCTTTCTGTTGTTCCCTGGAAGTTACAACTTACTAAATCCAAACTATGTATTTTGACGAACTATTTTTCAGCGCTCTTTCAAAAGCTCCTTTTACTGCCGTTCTTGTGCAGCTTTTTTGTGGAGATATTATGTCAGAGATTAATTTGGAGGTAGGAGGTAAAATATGATTTCGTTGGTCATTGGTCGTTGGTCATCCGCCGTCACTTTACGCAAATGATACGGGCTGAAAGAGCAACGTCGTTTATTTTTTAATAATTCTAAAGTGATTAAATTTTAGGTGTGCTTGCAATAAAAAATGATACAAATCGCTTTACGAGGTGTAAAGAACACAAAAAAGCTGTAACTTTACCTTCAAATGACAACAAAAGAGTGGCAAATGCCGCGGTAAAAAAGTTGCAGGGAAGACGATCAACGATGACGGTTCTACGATTAACACCTGCCTCGCTTATAAATGAACAAACAACTGAAGATCAGTAGTTTAGTTTTCACATTCGACAAATACTTCGCTTAAATAAGGTAAACATTACTAGTGAGTTTTCGTTTTTGTTTTGTCTTTTACTACGAGAAATGACTGAGTTGGTCCCTGACCACTAGCTGGACTGGTTTGTCGGTCGTCTCGAGTTCAAATCCTCGACCATGCTTGGAAACAGCCAACTGGTTATCCCCTGCTAGTTGCAGTTTTATTCTGTTTAATTCTGATTTTGTTAATTCCAGCTTCAAATCGGTAACGAACGGGACTGAAGCACTCTATTTTAAAAGTATCTTGGACCGACACTACCTAGGTACACAAGAAACACAAACCCAACTTGAATTATTTAAAGAAGATAAAAAAACAAAACAAAGAATCCTTCTACCTTAGTTAGTAACGAATGTGGATCTGATTGTTTATTTTTTTTTTGTTGCTCATACATGTGGTATTTAATATAGAATATCACTTGCAATTTCTTACATTAACAATAATAAAGTGTGAAAACTTTTTCTCTCAATCTTGAAGTGAATGACCGTGAATAGCCGGACCGACGTTTGCAAGGTCTTTCTTGTGGTTTAGAGGAAACTCAGTGGTATCTGTTTTTAATTAGTTCTTTGATATATTGTCAGTCACATGGTTGCCACAGAGGTCAGAAAATAGTTAGAGAAAAAAAAAATTCCTCAAGGTTAGGAAAAAGTCAGTGAATTTTATTTTGAGTCAGGAAAAAAATGAAATTTTGAGGAAAAGACAGGGAAAATTGCAATTATAAGTCTATGACGCATCCATTTTTTTCTGTCGGCTTCATCATTTTGTTGAGGCCATAATCCAAATGGCTTATCGTGATTTGTTCAAAATATATCATTGCGTGAAAAGGACGGCCGTAAGGGGAGGCTGAAGGCCTAAAACGAAATAATAATCCTTCATTTTCTAGAGACCTAAAGAACAAACTTTTCCCAAAAACACGACGCGAGAGTCAAAAATTATAATCACGCGAATCAATAAGATGTATATTTAATTTTTTTTTGTTTTTGTTCAAAGTGTCGGACTTTTTGTTCTTCTTTTCCACTTTTTGTGATTTAAAACTATTGTTTTCACTTCACTAAACACACAATCAATTTAAATTTTAATAGTCCAGCTAATTACAAAAAAGAAAAACAAACAAGCAATTGAGAAACTATTGGTGTGCTTTCAGGCAGTCAGATCCAAGCATTTTTATACAAATAATTGATCTGCCAAGGACGATTGGTGACTTGGAAACATTGACCCGTGCAATCAATTTAAATTTTAATAGTTCAAAAACAAACAATTATGAAACTGTGCATTGTTGTGCTTTCAGGCAGTCATTTGTTCATCATCTTACATGACCTGACCCGTGAACCGTGAAGGAAGGGAGTTCACCTCTTTTGAACTCACACAAAATTACGTAAGATTAATTTAAGTTGGACTGATTTCTTTCCAGTGATTATTCTTGGAACAGTCAGTGCAGCTAAGGTAAGGTGAAAACACAACTGAAAATTCAATTTATATTTTCGCAGTTGTAATGATGATCGTATCTGTTTAATCTTACAGAGAGACTCGGTGAAATAGCCCATACTTTGGTACAGCTTAGGAAAAGATTACTGCGTTAAGAGTTCCTTCAGTTTAAACTACAAAGACGCGGAAACCCAGAGAGCTGCTAAAGTGAGGTAAAAAACATGGACACAATTTTTGTTAAATCTTAGCAGGTCGCTGAAAATCGGTAAGAGCTGAATGCAGTGTTCGGAGAAGATGGATCTTGAAGAGTTGAACAATATTTGATACTCGTAAAAATTCCCTAGAAAGTATCGGTTTGGTCGGGATAGTGCACGTACATCCACACAAAAGGCTCGTGACTCAGTTAGGAGAAACCGTGGATGTTACTGTCAAATAAAATAGCATCGAAACTTCGCACAGATTAAAGGAAGTGTATACCAAGGAAGTTGCCAAGTTTTTAAGCCGTAAGGAAAACTCACGGCTTTACAAAGACAGAACCAAATTGAAAGTCTCAAAGGTGTCGACCATTTTCGCGAGTAATGCCAGCGTTAGCCCACTGCAATGGATTGACAAAAATTACAAGAACCTTACGAACTACAAGCGACAACTATTTTTGAAGGAAAATAAGATGAAATGGAGAAATCGGATCTTCAGTTCTAGAGTATAACATAACAAACATTTCGTTTAACTGAAACGAAATGTTTCTTATGTTATACTCTAGAACTGAAGATCCGATTTCTCCATTTCATCTTATTTTCCTTGAGGTTCGCGACGTTTATGCAGCTTTTATGTTGCACAAGCCACGCTCCCTACTTTCTTCATTCAGAATCAGTACCATGGTTCCGTATTCAATGCAATGCGGTACATTTACAAGAAAGTCTATTTAGATGTTTAGTTTAAGATATTAAGATATCAAGTTCCTGAAGTCCAATAGTTATTGTTTCTTCTGATCATTTCTCTTATACAGTGACTTGGGCCTTTTTCTGACTAGCTTTCGCGTGTCTATTTTTTTAAAAGATAAATCATGGTTTTTGATAATCACATTTGTTATTGTATCTGAAACTTTCCATTTGCTTTTCAGCTGCAGTTTACCGGAGCCTTAAGTGCTGTTGGGTTTGTAGTAAGCATGGCTCTGGCAGCTATTTTCGTTCTTCTTGCAGTGGTGCAGGGAATTCAAGGTACGAAAAATTGAGCAATAATACTGTTAAGGGTGTAGTGTCATAGATACCTTGCCGCTCATTTTTATCACAGCTATATAACTACACTAATTTTTTGTTCTCACTAAGACAATATTGTTCTTTTGTTACTAATTTTCTTGCTTAATTTTGACTTAAATTTCAGCCAATCAGCTTGGCAAACCATTCAGTATTCTCCATGGTTTGAAGCCAGTCTTGCCAAGTGATGGTAATCTCGGTGCACTATTTTATCCAGTGACGAAGTCCAAACTGTTTGACAACATCCAACATGAAACCACGCAAACTGGCATTACATATTTCGGTGACTTTATCCAGGTAACGTACCATCCAGATGAAAGAGATTTGATCAAAACGTTCTTCTCCGTTTGGCATTTTGAAGACGAGACCCAAAACGCGGCAGCATTCACCTATCAACCGAGTTCAACGACCGCGCCGCCAAATAGCATGGACTCCTATGCCCAACTCCTTGGAATAACTCCTGGCAACATGGTGGGAAAATCGTACGTTCTTGCACGTTATTGGAAGAAGACAAGTACTACAACCATGACCAACGCAGATTTTTCAAATCTTTCGTCAGCTGCCGTTTCTTCTGATGCTACTAGCGACAAGATAACGGAGTTGTTTTCAGAATACGGTACCCATTACGTTTCCGGTTATGAGATGGGCGATCTAATTTACCAGGTATTTGTGTATGACAAAGAAATCGGCTCCAAAGACATTCTTAAATTCTTTCCCTTTCAAGATCCTACATACAGTTTTGGTCCCAAAAGTTACACGTTTCGCCAGCTCACCCAGCCAAGAAAGGGTGCCAAGGGATTTACTCTTGAAGCCGGGAGGGTTTTGTCAGCGAGTGGTGATACCGCTTTGGAGAATATCATACCAAAATTAAAGGACGATATCTACAAGGTTGCTGCAAGTATCTTTATGTTTCCAGTGAACCCAACTGCTGACCAAATGACAGACACGCTTACCAAAAAAATTCCTATTCGCCTTTTCTTCAAACCGATCGTCAACAAACTCTTGATGATAGAATCACCATCTAAGTCAAGGTGGAACGATATATTGTCCGCTACAATTTTTCAGAAATTTGGGGCAGCTAGTCTTCCAAACTTTCCTTCGACCCAAAGCCATAATGTTGAGAGTTTTTATGGAAGTTTTAATCCAGATCTTGTCACATCTACCGCAACTAACTATGTCACCATAACCCAGATGAACTTCAAGTTGGACGAATTCGTCGTTTCAGATCCCACGTTCGTCACGCATTTATTTATTTTTGCAGACGTCTTGCAAATCAGCGAAACTGCTCAGCTGAGACTGCCCGGCTCAAGAAAGATTTTTCTCGTATGCCGAGAGTTCTTGGCGTTGTCCTCTGGCAACAAGATCCCAGAAATAATTGTTGGATCACACGATAATTCTGAGCCCGTCATCAAAATAATTGCCAAGAGCTTTCGTGGAATTTTGAAACTGACCCAATTCAAGACTGGCAAACACTACACTTACGCGAACGAATATGTCTACAAAACTGTGGAAGATCCGAACTTAAAAGACCAATTTACAGTTAAAGTCGACAATACCAAGAAACTGCTCTACCCTGACAAACAAACTGCAGCGGAACTGTACGATACTAACGGAAAATCACATGAAGCGAGGTGGCTCCATCAAAGTTTTGTAAACAGCTTCGAGTTAACTGTGACCAGTGTGGAAAGCATTTTAACGGTCCGCGCCAGCAGCCAGTCAGTTAATACAGCCAGCGAAAGTTTGGACTGGGTTACAGAAACCATCACAAGAGGCGCCAAGGAATCTTCGCCTTTGTCCCCCGACCTTGAAATGGTTCTTGGTCGTGCTTTATTGATAAGTAAGACCCAGCTGACAGAATACGCCAAGTCAAGACTCATCGTTCCTAGATTGAACTTCCCACAATACCAACCCCTTTACGATAGACTATTGTCAGCTGTTTCCAACTACGAAACCACCTACAGAACAGTCTCCACCGAAATACAACGCCGCAAACAGGTAGAGACCATGACGAATTCCTTGCAGGAGCTGAACAGCAATGTAAAAAGCATTGGTTCTTTCCTGGTTGAACAAGCTGAAGTTAACGCGCAGCATCAAGACGACGTTGCAAACACCCAGCAAGCTGTCCATGATTTAGAGAAAGATCAAATCAGCCGAAAACAAGGTGAAGCAGATAAGTTACTTCAGGAGATCCTGAAAATACAAAATGATGTACAAACCACAGGAGATGCTTTGGTTAACGCACTCAAACAGTACGAAAAAGAACAAATAATATCAGCCGTTTTCGACGTTGCCCAAGTTATTGGATCGTTGTTCACCGGAGGCGTCGGCTTGGCAACTATCGACAAAAAGCTGACAGGCATTGTCCGAATTGCGGAAAAACTAAAGAATGTTGTTACAATTATTGAACAAGTGAGTACACTTTACGACCTCGGTAGAAATTTAAGGAATGATATTGGCACAGTCAACCGAGCTTTAGAAAACATTCCAAGCACAACGATCGGTAAAGATAGTTTCCCAACGGAACTGGAATGGGTTGATTTTGATACAGATGTACAGTCCTATACAACTCCGGGGGGCTTTCTCCCAGGTCAGGTGGCCGGAGAGGCTTTGGATTTTCAACGTGCTGCAAAACGTTTATCGGCGAGGGGCAAGAGGTACGTAAACATTGCTGCAAACATAGCAGAACTTAAATACAAACAGGTACAAATTGAAATGCAGCGGGATCTGGCCAAGAAACAGAGCAATCGTCTACGCACACTCAAGACAAGATTAACACAAAACGAACTATCGAATAACGATGCAAAAACTACTGATCTCTTTGAAATTGGTAACATCATCAAAATGAAAGAGAACCAAGTCCGTACACAGCTTGTCCAAACGTTTGTTGCCATGGATGCTGCTTTGCAATATTACTATCTTCAAAAACCAACCTTGGTGCCAAGCTACGACACCATGGCCATCCAAGTGGCAGCTGTTCGTCAGGTGCAATCGTCTATTTCAGCGTTGGAAAATTTTCCCTCTCGTCCTGTGGACCTATCAAAACCAATAGACTACACTGTTCCTAATGTAGCCGTCAAAGATCTGCTATCTAAAGAAGGCTATACTGTTACAATTCCACTGAGTTCTCTTCCTTTCCTTGAGTATGTGCGCGTTCGTGTTTTGAAAATAGAAGTACGTGCAGACAATATTAAAGAGTCAGCGGATGACACTGCATATATCCAAGCCACCGCTTTGGGTGAATCATTCCAAGATAGAGACCTTGAACGTAATCCCAGAATCTTTTCAACCACACCCACCGAATATCGTTATGTCTATAACATTAAAACGGGAAAATCGGTCGTGGATGTCAACCCATCTCCGGACTTCGTTAACAAGTTTATACAAATGACTCCGTTTGACGACTGGGTATTTCGTATTCCAAAAGTTTCCACCAACAAAGGAATTCGGTTCTCGACAGAACTTACCACTCTTAGAATTAAATTTTATGTGAACGTCATCTTTCACCCTCCACCATCGACCAACAATGATCAACTGCTCCAGCGACGCCTCTCCGACGATGTTTTAGGTAGCAAGGATAAACTTCTCACCGATCTAAGTGGTCGCTCACTGGTGCGTGAATGGGATGCCATAATGGCAGTAAGCGCTGAGCGCGTGAATGAGCTTTGGAAGAATCAGTACGACACTGACACCAACGCTGGATTTGTCAAGAGTATAACGACTCCAAGGGCAGTGGTCTTTGATACCAGAAGTACAAAACTCGAAGCGAGAATCATGATGAATGTCGGTCCACCGATTATTCAGTTTGTTAGAAACAACCAAGACAGGGCAACTCTTAAAATCAAAATTAAAAGTGCAGTAGTTGAATACTGGGAGTTTAGTAAAAGACGTAATAGCGAAGATAATTACAATGAAACTGCAACGTTAAGTGAGGCCACTGAAATTTCTGGCACCATGAATTTACTCCAACTTCGGGGATCGTTGACAGATGATTCCAGAGTGGTTCTTGATTTAAGCAACGGAGTTTTTGAAGTCTTAGAGTTGCCTCTG
>JAJLRJ010000007.1:44393168-44805668 GCA_024195265.1 Dendrophyllia cribrosa | reverse complement strand
TAACTCCGGGTATTTTTTGCAACATATACCCGGCGTAGCCAATCGATAAAAATCGGTACCGATTTATCAATCGATAAATCGGTAAAAATCGGTAAATTTGATTTGATTGGTATCGATTGTATCGATCAATCGGTAAAAATCGATGACACACTCATTTGTTTTATCGATTTTTCTTGATTTTTACCGATTGTTATCGATTTTTAACGAGTGAATTTTTGGCCTTTTAAATTCGATTATAATCGCCTTGTTTTATAAAATCAAGAGACAACAAGTGAATAGAATTGTCTTTTCGAGCGCTACTGAAACTGTCAGCGTCAGCTATTTGTTTCCAACTTGCCTGTGTTCATCTCGAAGATACAACGCAATTCGCTTCAGCTGAGGCGTATCCATCTAAAGCTAATCTAAACGGTGAATTGTTAGTGTTATTATTGTTGTTATATTATAGTTTTTGTTCTTGTTAATCTATTCGGTGCCAAATTGTAGCCATCATGGTAGTAGATCTATGTTACCAAGGCCAAGGAAAATAAAAGGAGCTGACCGAATCGGCTTACCACAATTTCGGCACCAAGTACAAGTAATTTTTATATTCATATATAACTTGTATTAGGAGACCTAGAAAAATATTTCCCTTGATATTAACCTGTGAATAATAGTAGTTGCTGTTTTGTTATTTCTATGTTGCTGACAATGTAAATTTTTTTCGGCATTTATCGTTTGCCTTGTTTTGTTTATCGTTTCGTATTTCTTGTGAACGTGAAAATCAACTCCTTCACGTTACAAATGGTGAAGTAAAAATGTTCAATTGAATAAGTACATTTTGTTCATTGTGTACCAGCAATTTTTAAACCAAAAACAAACAAAGAACGTTTTCCGTTAGAAATCGATAAAATCAAACAAAATCGATAATATCGATTTGACACACCGAATTGTTTTATCGATTTCTACCGATTTACGTTACCAATCGATAAAAATCACTTGATTTCTATCGATTTTTACCGGTACCGATTTTTATCGATTGGCTACGCCGGGCATATACTACTGCCAACTTTTTCCGAGTGACAGGCGCGAGAATTGTTTCGTGGTAGTGCCAGGATTTCCGAAGGAGACCCAACCAAATCCGAAGACAACCCACCCATATCTATTCCGAAGGTGTTCAAAGATGTTCCGAAGAATTCGGAAGTTCCCATGGACCCCAGTGCACCCTTGTAAAAACGGTACCGGGATTCCGGCGGCCAATTTCCCGGCGGGATCCCGCTGGCATTCCCGCCAGGATATTTTTGGCCACCGGGATTTTTATCAAGCTGTAATCGTAATGTTCAGAACAATAAAAACCTACAAAAAAAGTGCCAAATTTTCATGAACGTAACTATATACAATCAGAAACCCATAAGTGGGTTGAAACGTGTAACGCGCATTCACAGCTTCCGAATATTCATATTTTGCTTAGTACCATATTTGGAAACCCCTCGATCCCTCGAGATTGAAAGCAAGTTGTTCTAGCGAATTGATTGGTTAATATTTTTATCTTGATTTTCCAAATATGGCTGTAACAACTTCTCACCAAATTGAATAATCGGACGAAGCTTGTTTTGAAACGTACAAGAGACAGTTGCACGTTTCAACCCACTTATGGGTTTCTGATACAATACAATACAATACTTTATTTCACATTTTCATGGCATTTTGTTTTTATTTTGTTTTCATTTTTAATTGGATTATGCGATCAGGCTGATAGCTCAAATCTGTAAGTCAGAGTCTGGCGTCAGAAGTCAGGCGTGAGAAATTGCTCCATAGGCGTGAGTTGGGTACTCACGCCTAAGGCGTGAGGCTTGGCAGGTTATAACTACTACTACCTGCTAATACAAGAGCTGTTAAATAGCACTAACAACACCTTGATGTATCATATAACATGTCAAGGAGGAGGAGACAATAGGGAGAAAAGGCTTTTAAGAACAGAGATGTATTGTTTAATAAAATGTCCACCCCCACTCCACCCAACCCCTTTGCGAATTTGAGTTTAGCTTTATACTTTGGCTATATGTGAGATTTTTAGCTGGGTGACAGCTGATGGGATTTTTTTAAAATTGTTGCGTCGCCAGCAAAATTGTTAAAACGCGACACGACAGATGAAAACATTGCAGACATTGTCGTGGACATTGTCGCTCGTGTAGCCACCTTACAACTTTTTTCTTGCACTTGCGACGCAAGTAAAAGGTTTCCAGCCAATCAGATTTAAGAACTAAAACGTGGCTCGCCTATGCATTCTTTGTTGCAACATTTTGTCACCAAAATTTGTCACGCGACAATTTCCCAAAAAAATTTGTCACCTGTCATGCATGCAAAAAATCGCACATGCAAGTAGCGAGAGAGCCTTCAGAATTTCCAGTGATCTTCCATATAAGGGTTTGGGTACGGATTTTTACTGTAACAGCACAATTAATTCATCAGGGAAACAAAAAGAAAACATTAAGGACAATTCAGCTGCTAGTTTTAAAACAATGATGAATTAAACACTATAAACAGTTTAACTTGGCTAGATTTGCAGCCATCTTGTGTGCCTGTCGTACTTTGCATGCTTAGACTTGCTTAAATAAGAGTTTGTAAAATCTTGAGATTTTTTATTGAAATATCCACATCGAGTTCATCCCTCTAAAATGAACATGCATCGATCATACCAGCTCTTGACAAAGTACTGATCTGCTTTTATAGAGGTGTATTCACTTGTCTTAGTAGAGGAGGTTCATATTTCATATTGTTTTGTACAAAACATATTTATATTACTAATATAATGGAAACAAATTTTAAAATTCCAATTTATATTATGTCAGCTGAAAATTGTGACAGAGTAATATGTAACTAATATTAAAGTTGAGTTGTGTTGCACATGAAATCATTATTTTTTTATGATTTTAGTATTCCTAAAGATGACAAAAACATTGTCTGGATTTATTGTTTATTTTCTACACAATTATTTAACCCACTTCCTCCTCAATCCTTCCTACCCCCCCCCCCCCCCCCCCCCTTGAAAGTAGCCAGCATCCTTGAAAGTCATGTTCCAACTGTCAATATGGTGTATGGTGAAATAATCTGTCTAGTATCTATAACTTTTGTGAGCACAAAAGTGGGAATCTCCAGGTTGGAGTCTGGGGATTCCTGAAAATTTGAAAGGATTTTCATCTGCACATACACATGACTTTCATTCATCCTTAAGGATGCCCTTAAGTAAGCTGAGTTTCTTCTAAAACTATGTGCATGCTCTTTAACAACCATGACAACTAAAAGTACAATAGATTTATTTTTAAATGTTGATTGGGATGATTATGACATTGACCTTTAAGAGTGGATTTTTTTCTTATCTGGAAAAAGCCTTGTTTGAAAGTACCCCACAATTTCCACTGAATAGTTTTTTTCTTTTATTTCCAAAAAAAAAGATAATTAAAGCAGCTGAGTTACAAATTGTTTCAGCTTTTATCTAGGTAAAAGTTGAGACATAACAGGGCTTTTCAATCTGAAAGAAAAAAATATTACAGGGTACTGAATTGCGTCTGAAGATATTCAGCAAAAATAGGAGTTTGGAGCTTCGTGGGCGGGGAGGTGACTGATGACTTTGGCCATAAAAAGTTTAAGTTTCCAAATTTGACATAAACTGCTAATTTCGTTTGTTGAATGTTGATCTGTTTTTAATTTATGTTTTTCCCTCAAGGCTTAAAATAGCTAAGAATTTTTAATAGATTCTGTACTGACTGTTTGCTATGGCAACATCCTTAGAAATTTAGTATTCAAGTAAAAAAAAAACTGTATAAACAAACTGGATTTTTTGGCCAAAATCATCAATATTATTATGCGTTCTTCTGTTATTACAAATAAAACTGTTTTAAATATTAAATAAAAATTTGCAAGGTGAAATGTTGCAAAATATCATTATTAATATTTTGATATAAAAAAAATGTGCTGCTGACACAGGGATGGTGTTTTAATTGTTCTGAGAAAAAATATTCTATGATCGGTGCAATTTCAAAATTTTCAAAGGGGCCAATATTATTTATTCGGGTAAATGAGGCATAAATAGAGGTTTCCTGAATGATTGCGGCAAAAAGGACTTGCAATTCGTGACAACTGTCAATTACCTCCTCGAGTGGGAAGTTTGATTGGCATCGGTAATCGCTTTACCGCGTCAGTTTGTCATAACAACACCTGCCAAATATCACGTGATATCGCATGATCCTCGAAATACATATGAGCAATAATGGCGTCTGACGAAAGCTTGCTTTTCTGTGTTCCGGAGTTCTCTTCACAAGTTTTTTCGGGGCTCCACAAGCTCAGAAAAGATGGGAAGCTCTGCGATATCCAGCTAAGCGTTGGTGATTTCAATTTGAGATCCCATCGAGTTGTTTTGGCGGCTGCAAGCAGCTATTTCAATGCGATGTTCACAGGCGATATGAAAGAAAGTCGCCAAGATAAAGTCGCTTTGTTTGGAGTAGAATTTTCAGCTCTAGAAGATCTGGTGAATTTTTGCTACACTGGAAGAATAGAAATAAATGTAGGCAATGTACAAAACCTGCTGTCTGCCTCCAGTCTCCTTCAGTTGGCGAGCGTCAAGCAGGCTTGTGTCGAGTTTCTTCATCGTGTCCTTCACCCAACGAACTGCCTTGGCATTCGTTCGTTTGCCGACACATATTCCTGCGTGGATCTTGTAGAAGCAGCTGATGTCTTTGCTGTGAAGAATTTCTCCGAGGTCGCGAGGAGCGAGGAGTTTTTAACTCTATCTCCCGAAGATGTCGTCGAGATGATTTCGCGGGAAGAATTAAATGTCCGCACAGAAGAGGAGGTCTTCGAAGCTATTTCAGCTTGGGTGAGGAGAGAGCTGGATGAAAGAAAAGATTTTCTACCAGAACTGCTGAAGAACGTTCGACTTCCGCTAGTCAGCCCACAGTATCTATGCGACACGGTTTCAAGCGACGAACTAATTAAGAACAATTTAGCTTGTCGTGATCTAGTGGACGAAGCTAAAGACTACCTTCTCATGCCTGAACGAAGATGTAAGTTGCAGTCGATCCGTACTAAACCAAGAAGGTGCAGTGAAGCCGCAGGCTTAATCTATGCCATTGGGGGTCTGACATCTTCAGGTGAAGCTCTTAGCACTGTAGAAGCATACGATACGTTGACAGGTCAGTGGGTGCCCGGCGTCGCCATGAGCACTTTGCGCACCCGTGTTGGTGTATCTGTCCTTGACAACAAACTCTATGCCCTGGGGGGATTTGATGGGCATAAGAGGCTTAGCACTGTGGAATGTTATGATCCTCAGTTAAAAGTGTGGAAAGCAGTCACGCCAATGAATACACGCCGCAGTGCTCTTGGTGCCGTTGTGCTCAATGGCAGAGTTTATGTAGTGGGCGGGTATGATGGTCATATCTCCCTCAGCACGGTCGAATGCTACTCACCAGTAACCAACACATGGCATTTTGTAACACCAATGGGAACACTCCGCAGTGCTGCAGGAGTCACTGAACTGAATGGAAAAATCTATGCCATCGGTGGCCATAATGGATTGTCCATATTCAACACAGTAGAAGTCTACGACCCACAAAATGACACATGGTCGTCAAGTCCTCCAATGGGCGTGCGTAGATGCCGAGTGGGTGTGGCCACCTTGAATGGGCGCATATATGTATGTGGAGGCTATGACGGCAGTACCTTCCTGAACACTGTAGAATGCTTTGATCCTGAGACTGGGCAATGGTCATTCACAGCCCCGATGAATACACGACGCAGCAGAGTTGCTGTGGTTACTCTCGGGGGAAGGTTATATGCTATTGGTGGATACGATGGCTTGTCAAACCTAAACACTGTGGAATGTTTTGATGTGCTCACAAACCATTGGACTCCTGTTGCATCAATGGCGATGCATCAAGGTGGGGTTGGAGTCGCAGTACTTCCAAGGGTAAATTATGCTTAGGAAAATCTCCACTATAATTTTGTTTTCAAAATAAGAAAGTAGGTTTGCAAGATCAAATATTTGCCATTAATTTAGAAAAAAAACTGATAGTTTCTGGTCAGGAAGGATTCATTTTAATTTTCACTTTTAGTTAACTTATCCACAATAAACTAAAGCCAGTAACACTAAATGTAGGTGATTTAATATGCTTTTTGCGGCAAAATTGGCCTCCAAAATGGCTGTCAAATTTCATTGCTGCCCATCTAACAACATGGATGATCTACTGACTTTGCCTGTTTGAAAAGTAATTAATGAAATAATTATTATTGGACACTCTGATTGGTTGAATAAGTTTTGGTTCTCTATTTCCTTTGCGGGAGTGGACACACTTGGTCATTGCCATAGAATTGCTGTATTTTTTTTCACTGCCTCTGACATGCTGTCATAATACCAGCTACACCTGGCAAAGTTTTGCAGTTGTCAAGACAAAGTTATAGATGTTGTCACGTATGTTACTGGCTTTTGGTTATTTAGGTGTCGAAGCAGCAGCAGTCGGATTACAGAAACATAAAAATGTAACAATATATTTAACAAACTCAGAAACTTGGTTAAAAAACAATTTCTGTTTTCAATGCAAATCCACAATGGGGTAAATTTTGGTGAAAATATCATTGCTTATAATTTTTTTGCAGGATTAATGCGGCAACCTTTTCATACAGCATTAAACATTTATGTTTTGCCTTTAAAAAAAAATAAGTTAATAAATTTTGTAAGGTTCAAATACAACTGGCCAGACCAACAGTATTGAGGGTCAGTCTTTTGAAAGGGTCATGAGAATGCATCACTGCTTAAAGCTTGGCACACTTATAAAAAATGTTATTAAATGTTTTTCCTTGGTGCTATTTAAATTTGGTTTTGTCCAGAAGAAAATAATGCAAATTAAACCTTAAAGGTGAATTAAAATTTGCACTTTGGGGCAATATATTATTCAAAAGGAGGATAAAAATTTTAGATTTTTTTCAAAATTTAATTATTATTTCAATATTATAGATGGGCAAATTAGAAAGGGTGTGAGTGAAAAAGAGTGTATGAGAGTGTAAGGCCAAAGGAAAGCATACGAGAGTTCCAACTCCTGTTGACTCTCGTACTTGATTGGCCCAGGCCTTAACCCTTTAATTCCCAAGAGTGCCATTGAGATATCATATTCAAGAAAATTCCCAAATTTGATTTCGTAAAATATTGAAAAACAAATGGTACCATGCAAAAGTACTGCTGAAGAGGTTTCATTTGAATGGTCACACCATAGGATTTCGTCCACAGACTCAAACGTTAGAACAAATGGTACCATGCAAAAGTACTGCTGAAGAGGTTTCATTTGAATGCTCACACCATAGGATTTCGTCCACAGACTCAAAAGTTATAACAACACTACATGTCTCCATAATTGACTCTGGGAGTGAAAGGGTTAAGTAATTAAGATTTAAATAGATTCAACAACACAAGTTGATGAGAGCGTATGAGAGTTCCATATCCCGTCGAGTCTCATACTTGTTTAGCCCAGACCTTAAGCATGGCGCATATTTATTGTTTCTAAGGTAGTGTACATGTATGTTAATGATTTCATCAAGCAATTATTTTGCCTGAAGCATTTTTTACAACCTGTTAAAAGGTTTTCATCTTTCTGTTACATAGAAGTTATCATCAGCAATTCAAGTATTTTTAGTTATTAAAGTAATGCATGTTGAACATGCAGAATTTTAAAGAAAATGCACATTAGAACATACCGGTAGCTTAAAAAAATAAGATGCCAGAATTATTGTAATGTAGATATTTTTATTAATTTCAAGAATTTTAGAGATCAGCATTAAAATTACTCTGTTATTATTGTTTAAAGAAAATACACATATTAGTGCATAGTTTATATATTAAAATGCCAGAATAATATTGTATTGTAGCACTTCACAAATTTTCAAAAGGATCAAAAATACTTTGTTATTGTCATGTATAATCATGTTAGAAGTACATATTTTATCTTACAACTGCAATTTAAAGATAAATTTAATTTTCTGTGGCTATTTATTCATGTTTGTCTATTCGGGTCCAGGGGCTTTTCTCGCGCCACTCGTATTACACGCCTCTTCAATATATCTTGCATCTCTTATATTCACTTTGCCCTCTGTTATATTTTTATAGAAGTAAACATTTTAGCTTTGCACACCCACAAAATTGCATCATAAATCAAAAATGAGGTTATAACTTTAGAGTCGGTAGATGGAACCCTACAGTTTTACCGTTCAAATGAAAGCGCTTCAGAATTTTGAGATTTTTCTTGAATTTTTGCTCTTGGAAGAGAAGTATTATATTTTTATATAATTTCTTTAACTTGTTTTTATGTCAACTAAACAAGGAAAGCTTTCTAACTGATAAGAAAAGGAATATTTTAATCCTGAGTTTAAACTGTTAATGATCTTGATTTGTAACATTTCAAATGCTGCTTTCAAACTCCTTTAAAAAAGCAAGGGTAAGCTTCAATGTTTACTTTGTGATTACGCCCATAAAATGCTTCTTAAAAGCTGAGAAGAAGTTTCCAAAGAACTGAAACTCTTGACTTGCAATGTGTTCCATTGATACCGTACAACCATCCATATCTGGGTCACTTTGGGAAGAGCTGTTGACCGGGCTGTTGACCTTCAGTTCAAAAATAAGAATTGGAGAAACATGGGTGTTGACATTCACAAAACCCTCAGGCTGTTTACAGGATGAGGGAATGGATGAAGATAATTCCTTAGATTTCTCAGGAGTAACTTCTCCTGTCTTCTCTTGAGAATTGTCAGTTGACATTTCTTGTCCTGCAGTTTCCGTGTTTTCAATTGTTTGCCTCTGAAACTGCAGCGACTTGCGTCTTTCTCTGCGACAATGTGTCCAGGTATTTTCAAAGGCTGTACAAATGGCGGAAAATTTGTCTCCATAATTGTCATCAGTGTTCTTTGTTTTCCTTGCGTTTTCTTGCTCAGCTTGCGTTCTTGAATTGGTATCACTCCTTGAAGTTTCTTTGACAGAGTGGTTTTCCTGTGAGTCTTTACCCATTTGGGTATCCTGTGAATCCTGGGGTACAGAGTGGGCTTCCTGTGAGTCTGCCCATTTGGGTATCCTGTGAATTCTCTAAATCGTGTCCCTCAGTGCGCTGCCTCCTTGATGATGACATCTCTGATTCTTGTCCATCACTGCGTTGTCGTTTTGCTGAACTTACATTTCTTTCGCATTTCAAACCAAATTATTTTTCTAAAATTTCCACAACACTGACAGAAAAACACTTCTGGTTGTCGTAAGCTTGGCAGTGCATGATAAATCAAATGGTTCTTGATACTTGAAAAAGAAAGAGTGACAGTTTGTGATTTTTCTTTTCTTGGTAGTTTTACAAACAGTTAGCAAATCTCGTGCGCATCCTTTTCAACTATATGTTTCAGCGCCGAAGCGGACACATACTGTGTCAAGTTGTGCCTCAGTTCAAAAGGATCCTGAACACACAGAGGCGAAACTTTGAAGTCTACTCGCTTGCCACACATTGGACTGGTATCAGAGCTGGAAAGATTTCCATTTAACCCCATACATTAGTTATGCATACTTTTCTCAAAACTAAAACAGAAGCCAAAACAATAAAACGCCAGTGAGGAAAAACAATAGCGCATACATGTATAATTAATGTATGGGGTTGTACCGAAATCTTACCGAGGAGCTTGAAGTACTTGAACCTGGTTGAGTTTTCTGAGGCTCAGCTTTTTTTGTTGATAGTTCACCAGTGGTGCTATTCAACTCATTGTTATGATTTAGACCAGCCTTGTTTGAGCATGGAGTTTGGAGTAGTGTTTGCATTATTTTCCAACCGTCTTGCATCTTTCAACTCTTCTAGCGCTGAGGTGATGGTGGTCTTGCAATCGGTTCTTTTATTCACCACACAACTGGCAAAGTCAAAGTCGGTTGAAAAGAAGCAAAAGAATTCCTCCTGAAGAAAGCAAATTGAAACAAGTTGGTTTATTTGACTAAAGCAGATAATCCTTACAAAAGAAAACATCAACCCAAAATTCACTAGGAGAGAGCTCATTTTCACGGGCTGCTTCAAAACTGTGGAACCATCTCCCTCGGGAGCTGCGTAACTCAAGTTCTGTCGACATTTTGAAATCAAAACTGAAAACTTTTTTTGTTTAGGAATTAGTTTTGTTTATTTTTAGCTACAGCACAGGTAGCCCAAGCTCAAGTGATGTTTACAGGTAACTGTTGCGTAATAGCGAATTTATAAGGATTTGTATGGGGAAAATTCACTTCGAATTTGAGCGTAAAATTAGGAACGATATTTGAATAAAACTGGCTCACCTGAACTTATTTGTGTGTTTACTTGTGTCTTGAGTGGTTTTGGGGTCGATTCGAAGCGATTCCAGCGAGTTTTGTTCAACTGTTTCTTTCTTCCTCCTTCTTCTCTCTTTTAGGGAGGAAGAAACAGTTGAACAAAACTCGCTGGAATCGCTTCGAATCGACCTCAAAACCACTCAAGACACAAGTAAACACACAAATAAGTTCAGGTGAGCCAGTTTTATTCAAATATCGTTCCTAATTTTACGCTCAAATTACATACATACATACATACATACATACATATTTATTGTAACTCCCTAAAAGGGTTTTTCAGTTACAAAGTGGATAAAATAAAATACAAAGAATAACAATTAATTAATAAATATAAGTTATGTATATTCCTAATTAAATTAAATTAAGTTAAAAGTAATTGTTTAGTTAATTTCGATTTAAATGCTTTTACAGAATTTACATTTTTAAGATCATTACTTAAATTGTTCCATAGTTTGGCTCCGCGGTACGTAAAAGAACGCTGACCGGTGGCCAATCTGCATCTCAAAATGTTCAGATGGTTGCTCTGTCTTGTAATTCTAGCATTGGTCTGAGAGCGAATTGTAAACTTTCCTGCCAGGTAGTCAGGGACGAGATTATGAATACATTTAAAAACCATGATTGCATCATTCAGATAGAGTCTATCGCAGACGGGCAGCCAATCTAGAGATCTAATACCTTGTGAGATATGATCGAACTTTCGGAGTCCCAATATAAATTCGAAGTGAATTTTCCCCATACAAATCCTTATAAATTCGCTATTACACAACAGTTACCTGTAAACATCACTTGAGCTTGGGCTACCTGTGGCAACAGTTAATAAAGTAAAGCGCACTGGTCAGTCACATTGTACGATTTTAGAACCTTACCAACGGCCACCTCTTTACAACGGCCACGTATTCTCGTCCCGGCAGACGATTCATACGTTTCCTCTTATTTAACTTCGCTACTGAACGTGCTCCCCATATCCTGCACAATAGGCACTTTTGTTGTGCGCGCACTGCATAATAGGCATAATTACAGAGCGAGGATAGAAAAATAAATCCTCGAGTCACCGGTCACCTTGCGTTCGCGCGCCTCAACTAAAGCATATCACCGCACAACGGTAACGGAAAGAAGAAGATAAGCAAAAGGCGTAAACAGCCCCCAGCGAGGACACATCTCTCCAGTGTCCATCGAGTTGCTTTTAACTTTCGCGCGTGTTTTTCTCTCGAGAGGAAGAGGGAATTCGCGCGTGGAAGAACTGTAAAAAAGGCGTTTGCGCGGGAGAGAGAGCGATAAAATCGAGTCTTTTATCATGTTTTATAACTGTTAAGTAAACTCGAACCATCAAATCAAACATATTGCGCGTGTTTGAGATACAATTGTATATAAAAAACTATCTCCGGCTTCACGCAGAAGGCAATATTTTGAAATGTATTATTCTTTTTATTTACTCGGCACACGAGAAATGAAATGATATGTCATGAATCGAAAAAAGCGAAAGACCGATGTATTATTGAAATCAGAGGGAAATGGACTTCGTATTGATGGTCTGTATTGGTCATTGCATTTTGTAACATTTGGTGGCTCCTAAAGGAGCCGTTTGTTTTGGCGGTAAACCCACGAGTGAGTCTACTTGCTGCTGGTGTACTTGGTAACAGCCTTGGTTCCTTCACTGACGGCGTGTTTGGCCAGTTCACCGGGCAGAAGCAGCCTGATGGCGGTCTGGATCTCGCGGGAGCTGATGGTTGATTTCTTGTTGTAGTGGGCAAGACGGGAAGCTTCGGTGGCGATGCGCTCGAAGATGTCGTTCACGAACGAGTTCATGATGCCCATGGCTTTGCTGGAGATACCAGTGTCAGGGTGAACTTGCTTCAACACCTTGTAGATGTAGATAGCATAACTTTCCTTTCTCTTTCCTCGTCTCTTCTTCTTTCCATCAGCTGCGGCCTTTGCCTTTCCGGCTTTCTTCTCGCCTTTCTTTCCTGCTACTTTGGGTGCCATGTCTGTATAAAATCAGAATGAAATGACTGCGACTCGATCCACGTTGTATTTATAGTAAAATGAGAAAAAGATCAATTATCATACGGATCGAAATCCTCGGTTATTGATTGGCTACTTTACTGACTAACATACTGTTTGACCCACGAGGTCAAGTTTCTTTGCATGTCATTTCCTTTTCATACAAAGCTTCTTTGAAATTCAAAAAGCCATCAGAGCTTTGATTGGTGTGTTTCGATCCAACCGATATAAACAATGTATTATAAATATTGCAGTGCGCCTAAATTTGAATCATTCACTTCTCTAGAAGACTTTTGCAAATTTCAAAAAAAAAACATGTCTGGTCGCGGTAAAGGAAAGGCAAAGGGCACCAAGTCCAAAAGCCGATCATCCCGAGCAGGGCTTCAGTTCCCTGTTGGTCGTATCCATCGTCTTCTTCGCAAAGGCAACTATGGAGAGCGTGTTGGCGCCGGTGCTCCAGTGTACTTGGCCGCTGTGCTCGAGTATTTGAGCGCTGAGATCCTCGAGTTGGCGGGCAACGCTGCTCGTGACAACAAGAAGTCGAGAATCATTCCCCGTCATCTTCAACTGGCTGTCCGAAATGACGAGGAGTTGAACAAATTGCTCGCCGGTGTCACCATCGCTCAGGGAGGTGTTCTTCCAAACATCCAGGCTGTGCTTCTGCCCAAGAAGACCGAGAAGAAGGCGAAAGCGTAAATCAGCTTTCATTAACACAAAACGGCTCCTTTAGGAGCCACCAAATGTTAATAAAGTCATGACCAACAACAGTTATTAATCTTCCAAAACCTATTCAGTTCAGAATTACTACAACGAAACTGTCGTTTCTTTTGTAAGAGCAAGACAATTACTACATTACAATTTCTAGCACGATGAAAGTCTGAAAATGGAACCTTCCTTTAAATTCTTCGACAAAAATAATCGCCTAGATATTAACCGATCTGCAAACGAAACGAAAACCGAGAAATAACGCCGAATTAACTCACACTTTCCCGCCATTTTATCTTCTTATGTATGAGCGGTCTTTCTTGCGTATAATCATTCGGCAAATTCAAATTTGGGCGATAGCTTTTCAAACAATATAAAATGTATAGAATCATGCAAATGCAAATTTGGCATTAATCGAGCGCGCAAACTGACGCGCGTCCGTTACAGAAATGGTACCTTCGTTGAATGCTTACATTTGAGAGAGAAACCGTAAAAAATTCAAACACGGCGAGTGGCCGTTCACTGGCCTTCACTCAGTTATCACCTCTCGCTAGAAGATGGCCAGACTGACCACCGTGTATCAGTTTTCGTTCTTTTTCATTCACTGCAGAGCAAAACAAGCCACAAAATACAGACCCAACGCTTAATGCGCATATTATTTCTCGTTCTTTTCATCAACTGGATGTCGAGCAAAACGAGCCATAAAATACATATCATTTCTCGTTCTCTTCATCCACCCATGGATAATATTATCCAAGATCCACCGAAGAGTACGTTAGACTACCAGTTGTCCTCTTCGCGCGCGCTCGTGTGATTGCCCGCTTGACTGCCCCTGAGAGAAGAGTGACCTACTAATAATCTAACTGCCGAGCAAAACGAGCCACAAAATACACAGACCCAAAGATAAAAATTCCTATAAAATTCCAAATTTCTTTTTGTTAAATATCGAAAAACAAATGGTACCATGCAAAAACACTGCCGAAGAGGTTTCATTGCAAACATAGGATATTTCGTCGTTATGAGTTGACCCGTACGGTCGATTGCAAAGGGATTTAAATAGCGAGAGATGCATAGAATCTACCGATAAAGTAACATGAATATTTTGGTTTTCGGAGATTAGATCAGGTAAATTAGCCACCCGTAAAGACATTCAAAAAGTATTAAAAAAACCTGGTTCTAAGTTCTCGGGAGAGAATTTTAGTATAGGAAATCTTTATTGGTCATGACTTTTAAGAGATTTGGTGGCTCCTAAAGGAGCCGTTTGTTTGTGTAGACAGGTTAGTCTAACCGCCAAATCCGTACAGAGTACGTCCCTGGCGTTTGAGAGCGTACACAACATCCATGGCTGTCACGGTCTTTCTCTTGGCGTGCTCGGTGTACGTAACAGCATCACGGATCACGTTCTCAAGGAAAACTTTGAGAACACCACGGGTCTCTTCGTAGATCAGGCCAGAGATTCGCTTGACACCGCCACGGCGAGCAAGACGACGGATAGCTGGCTTGGTGATGCCTTGGATGTTATCACGAAGAATCTTTCGGTGACGCTTGGCACCTCCTTTTCCTAGACCTTTTCCTCCTTTACCGCGACCAGACATGTTGATTAGTTACTTTCAAACCGAGATATACTCAAAATCGTGCCGTTTTTGCCCTATATAGTGACGAGGTGGACCTCTCTGGAAGCGTTGTAGCTTTTCTATTGGTTAGAAAATGACAAAAGCAGACCAAAAGGTCATACAAAGACCACATGTTGTAATCGTATACCGGTAAAATATGCGCATATTATATTGCTCAACATTAGCTCATTTGCGCACAAGATTTTGTGGAATCATAAAACATTCAATCAAGAGTAAGATAGCAATGTATTACATAATGCTAAATATTAATTGATTTATCGTCGTAAGAACTTTTCCATGCAAAGAATACCTTAAAAAGCAATTAAAAGAGCATAAATTTTGTTAGGATCGAAATCCAACGCACTCACACAGAGATGAATTGAAAGGTTTATCATGGACTTATTCCACCAATCAGAGAGAAGATATTTTAACCAATCAAGATATAACGCGCCGGGTATAAATTATTTTGAGAGTCAGTTCAACGGTTTATCGATATCTCGATATCTCAAAGTATGGCTCGTACAAAGCAAACTGCTCGTAAATCAACTGGTGGAAAAGCTCCACGCAAACAGCTCGCCACAAAGGCAGCTCGTAAGAGCGCGCCTGCCACCGGTGGAGTCAAGAAACCTCATCGTTACAGGCCTGGTACAGTCGCTCTTCGTGAGATCCGTCGTTACCAGAAATCAACTGAGCTGTTGATCCGCAAGCTTCCCTTCCAGCGTCTTGTGCGAGAAATTGCTCAAGATTTCAAGACCGATCTGCGCTTCCAAAGCTCTGCTGTGATGGCTCTTCAAGAGGCTAGCGAGGCTTACCTTGTTGGTCTGTTTGAAGACACCAACTTGTGCGCCATTCACGCCAAGCGCGTCACCATCATGCCCAAGGACATTCAGCTGGCCCGCCGAATTCGCGGAGAGCGAGCATAAGTGGATTACATCCCTCGCAAAACAACCGGCTCCTTTAGGAGCCACCACATCGATAAAAGCAATAACCAATAAAGCCCATATATAGTTTGACGTTACACTACCTTAGTCGAAGTCGATAGAGATCAAAATAGCCTTTATCTCGTATTCTAGGTCAAGGATATTTGGTATATTTTAATCCATAATTTCGCTGACATGCTTTTGAGATTGTTGTTGTTGTTTTCAAAACTTTATCGACAAATCTGTGGTCTGTAGCTAATACAAGTGACAAAGCTACATGTAACTACGCGTCTTTATCTACAGCCGACAGAGTTTTTGCAGTTTTTGGTCTGTAGTCGCGGACCTTAATGGTGGGAGAAGACTGTCGCGCGCGTTTTTCTCGCGTGTAGACTGCGAGCCCATCCACACGGCTTCGCGGCGCGCGCGTGCTCGCTCGACTAACAGACGGTTCGCAGTCTACCTCGCGTGATGCGCTTGTTTGACTTATCCCGAGAAAAAAAAAAAGAAAGTGAGATTTCTTGTAGCCTAGAGAGGAAAGGTTCACCGTATCAGCATTCGAACAGTTTTGAACATATTTTGATGCTATTATAAAGCCCTGGTAAAAAAATTGATTGCGATGATTTTTCATTACCTTTCGGTTTCGCTCTCTTTCCCACAAGAAAAGATAGAAAAGCGAAGGTAAAGAACGAAAAGCGGGGTGTCAGATAGTGTCAGATAAGTGTCGCGGAATGCAAGACTATCGATTAATGAATGAATGAAAAATTCATGGTGACGCAGGATTATATTTTGTAGGTGGGATGGCGGGAAGCCATCATAAACAGCACACCACGATGGAGTTTAATATAACTTTTGAGTTTGTTTGTTTCCTGTGGTGTATTAAACCATTCAAATGAAACCTCTTTGACAGTACTTTTGCATGGTTCCATTTGTTTTTCAATATCTAACAAAATGAAATTTGGGATTTTTCTTGAAATATTTTTATATTTGGCACTCTTGGGAGTTGGTGCCCCTTTGAAAACCATGCATATGAATATTATACGAGAATTTAGTTTTATCGACTGAGTCGATAAGGTAAATTGACCACCGTAAAAAGATTCAAATAGCTGACGTTTCGAGCGCTAGCCCTTCGTCGGAGCGAATCAAGGAATTGTGGGTAGTGTGTGGTTTTATATAGTAAGCGGTGGAGCTACGCTATTGGTGAAACAAAAAATCATCTTTCAAATCGGCACTCTCAAACCCCACGGAATCAACGAACGCTTTTCATTCAACTAATCTACATTTGTTTTTCACGTCACCAAACTTCCACCAATAGCGTAGCTCCACCGCTTACTATATAAAACCACACACTACCCACAATTCCTTGATTCGCTCCGACGAAGGGCTAGCGCTCGAAACGTCAGCTATTTGAATCTTTTTACGGTGGTCAATTTACCTTATCGACTCAGTCGATAAAACTAAATTCTCGTGTTTCATCCCCCCACCGACGCAGCACCACAGTTTCTCTAGAAACTAACCCCATTCATATGAATATTATGGCATCCTAGTTAAACATTAGTTAATGCAGGGCGTCAAATTCCTATTTATTGGCCTGCTTCTTATTTTCTCCTATTTTTTTCTATTTTTTAGGGTTTTACTTGGTGCACAAAAACATTTTGAAATATTTGAAATAAGATTATCAATAAAATTGATTAATTGTACGAAAAAACTTGTGGGATTGTGTGAAGTTCACTGGCACGTATGTGTAGCTTGAAGTAGGTTGGCTAAAACGTGAAAATCTACCATAACTTAACCAGGTAGTGCATTTATTTCTCTCTAGTTTACAAATTGATTCCCTTTTAGCGAAAACTATTCTGAGTTTTAATGCAATCAAAATTCTATGTAGGAAACATGTAAAATTAGAAGCCTTTCTTGGCCATTGTTTTGGAGTTTCACGATTGGATGAAATCTTGTAGCACAAAAGAAACATCACTTTAAAATAAAGTTCCAGTACATTTTATTTAAAAAAAATGTTGTCCATAGGTTGATGTATTCTCAGTAAGAAACACCTAAACAATCTTATGTGGGGAAAGTGAAATGCCGGGGAACAATAGATCATCGCCTAGTTCTTACACGCATTGTTACTTAATGTTTCAGATTTTTGATATTCTGCGATGTAGAAAGCCTGGAAATGTCTTTGAAGAATGAGCAATTGCAGTCATCAATCACATTAGAGACCAGCTGTTGAACACCCTGTTTATCAGGTTGCTCCTTGATCCAAGCATCAAATCCCTGCTGAAGGGAGGGGATGACAGGCGGAGTTTGTGTTTGCAGAAAATACAGCACCATCAGGGTCAATGCATAGTTTGATAACAGTTTTCCAATGGTGATACCTTTGGCTTTTGCCCAGGCTCTCATAATAAACACCAACTGAGGAACCCTGGGATCAAGAGACATGTAGCAGTGGAAAAGATCCTCTGAACGCAGGAAAATCAGAACATTACACTGCCAAAAATTTAAATGGAGCTAGATGACATGATAGTCTGTCTGTGGTGGTCTTATAAAAAAATATGTATTTTTTTCCACCATCCTTATATATAGTTTTGCACTCTGAGTCCAAAATCAGTCACTTTAGGTCAAATTTCACATTGGTTAATAATTACTAACTGCAGCCCCTTGTAAGTTGAAACAAGGACGCCTGTTATAAGCAGAATAATTTTCCACCAAATGGTCAGATCCCATGGAGTCAACTTTACTTAATGCATAAATGATCCATCTAGGGTCTAAACCTCGGAAAACAATGTTTCTATTTGCTGATTCTAGAACTACAGCCTTCCTTAAATGTTAACGTCAGCAGTGAGAAGCTGATGCTTTATTAGCTGTAGCTTCTTAGGACTGACAGTCTGTACTATTAAATTACTGTTAAGATTGTTTTTCTTAATCTTGGTTTCAGACCCCTAATTTTGAACCATATAAACAGTTTTCAAACACTGTAACGGTTACTTTTGAAAATGCATGTCGCTTAGCATATGAAACGTCAAGTTTATTATAAAAATGCGTTGGTTTACCATGTTTACCACCGCTGTTTGTGTTTTATTTCTTATCAAGTTACGATGGCCTAAGAACAAGAGTTTCTATTTTTGTTTTTGTTTTGTTTGTTTTTTGGGGGGGAGGGGGGCACTAATGTGAAAATTACAAATTACAATAGTACGAAGGTTTAATTACTACAGTAGTGTTACAGAAAATAGAGGGTTTTTAGGTTTACCTCCTGGAGAATTATATTCTTTCAAGCTCCTAAAAATTTCAGAAAATTTGGCTAAAATACAAGAGAGATACCTTGCTTACAAGTTTCTCAATCCATGAATTTGTGTTATTTGAGAAAAGACGGTCTTAAAGTTTAAAAACAATGGATTCTAGATGATAGTTGCTATCGCCATTGCTATGGGAAAATTATACACCACTATTCAGTTATCTTATAGTTCACTTTTTTGGTGCTGCAAATTTAGTGAAATTCTTTCAAAATGGGATTCTCAAGTGTTTTAAGATTACAATTTTGAAAAAAGACTGCTGCAAGCTAGACATCATATTTACCACCTTAACATGTTACTGAGTGTTTACAAGATGAGGTGGTTTTGCACACAGGGTTACCATCCCCTGTTTGTGTGCTGTACTGTGCATCTCCAATGGCAGTATGGGTTTACAAAACTAGCCTTATAAAAGGCGAAATTTAGGGCTCATAAAACTGATAAAACTGAACTAAAAGCTCTCAAAATCACTGTCATGTTGTTTCACTTTACTTTTCTGTGCTTATTTTGGTTATTTGTGGCTTGCGAAAGCAGTATTTTCAAAATAGTGGCTTGACTCGCTAAAAAGTAGAGAAAGAGAACAATTCCCCAGCCGGTCGAACATTTCGCCAAAAAATCCTATTTGCCCAATTAAAGCTCACACACAAAATTCCTGGCCCCGGTTCCTGGAAAGCCGATTAAATTATCCCTCGATTAGAGGTTAATCCACCATTAAATTTCTTATTCCTAGAATAACTAATCGAGGGATAAAAAGGCGTTCCTGAAAAAAGATTTAACCCTCGATTAACTATCCCCCGATTAAACTCAGAATAAACCGGTTTGACCAGTTATTCACATGCAGGCGCGCGCGAAAGTGACAATGCGCGGGAAAAAGGCGCGTCTTACACGAAGCTTGCAGGCTCTTGTTTTCCATTCTGACTGAAATGGCGACTCAAATAGTCTCGTCACAAATTCTACAAATCAAACCTTGATATTGGTTGTTTTAGTCGAAGAAAAGAAACATAATCTCTTGCGATTTTGGTCAAAGGAAACGAATGAAAATCAGTGATTCAGTTCAATGCGATGTCGACTCGGTGAAGGAAAATTAAAACTGATAAAGCTGTAAACCGAATCGGTGAGTTTATTCGATTATTTCAATTATCAAATTTAATAGCTAGAATTGTTAGCCATGTAACCTTTTGATTAAATCTGAATAATAAAGCAGTGATTTCAGAGAAAGAGCTTTCATAGTTTTATACCAACATCGTAGCTTTGATTGTGTATAGTTCACGCTAAAAAATCGAAACTTGTCTTTCATCTTCTATTTGACACCAATTTAAGCTTAAGCTTTATACAGCCTGCTTTATATCTTTGAACTATACATTTAGGCCAAATATGAGTTTGCTTTGATTGCGTATTCGCATTTTGATTCAGGCCCAAACATTCGAACACGACCACCATTTGCTTTCTCCCTATAATCTGCAGGATCAGCACGTGATGAGCTCAAAGGTCGTCTGTGTGGGTGGCTACAAGATCAGCTGACTCAAAGGAGTTCGAAGAATGCATTTTGAGTAATCCTGAGTGCATGGGAAGATTGCTTAGAACCAAAAGTTATCAGAAATTTATCTGATTAAAATTGCATTGCAATTGCCATGATGAGTGTAAGAGATGAAAAACTTATCTGGCCTGATGGATTTGGTGTTTTTATGCCGGATGGTTCCCTGTATAAATATATTCATGAATTATAAAATACATTCATGAATATTTATAAAGAAAATATGAAAACAAATATTCATTATTTATGAAAATAGGTCTGCAGATCAAGAAACTTCAGGCTTAGGTTATTAAAGCTCTGTATTAAAATTAAGGAAAATGAAACGATGACATTTAATTAAAGCTTACCTGTAAGCAAGCCTCCATTTTGTAAACCGAGAAGCCCCTGGGAAAGAGGTTGTTGTTTTGCCGTCATTTGCCAATGGCATAAAACTATTTTGAGGCGCTTCCCTAAGTAATGATACGCTTCTTTCTAAAAGATTAAGGGCTTCCAAAATAGCACTGGTACAGGAATATTCACGCTTCCTCCTCGTTTGCGGCCATGTTAAATAGAGAATCCCGACAGACCATGCGAGCAAGTGCAAACCTCATTTTGAGAGCCACTTTGAGGTTTTAGCGTTAATTACCAGGTTCCTCAGGAATGCATCGCGTCGATTCTTCGAATCATGATAAAGAGGTGACATCGTGCAGAGGCTCTCACCAACACAAGATGTACTGTTGAGCAAGGTTGCCAAAATATTATGTTAGACAGCAGACTACCGTGTTGTCAAGCCGTGAGCTTACAGCCATGCTCCCTCTCGCGTGACCAGTATTTTGAAAATTTGAATGGAGTTTTCAAGTTTACGCATCGGTTTTGTAAATTCATTCCGAGATTCGAAATTGCCGTGAGAATTTTACCGCATTTTCGGAAACAAAGAGCAACAAAATATCATTTTATTTGAAATGTTACATATCCGAACAATGTTAGTTTTTTTATGCGTGTAGCGAAGTTATTTTTTCGCTAACTCATGATTTTCAAAGTGTTTTTCAGAGAGATCTTCAAGGTTTCATTCAAATCTCGGACTTTGCAAAGAAATATTCAATTGTTATTATTATATCCCACAAAGAAAGTCTTCTAGATACAAACTTCCCTGGATAAATCCTGGGATTAAACGACGCATGCGGACGAAAGACCGATTACATAAGAAAGCTCTCCGCACCCGTAAACCAAAACACTGGGAGGTTTTTAAGGTACAATAATAGTTAGTTATTGAACATCTTATATCTCCACGTTTATTATACCCACACGTCCGGCTGATTTCATTACAACGGCTAATTCGTAAATGTCTGTCTCGCGTTAAATTACTTTTTACCGGAAAACACGCTTTTAGAAGTTGACGATAATCCCGGCCACGATCTAATCGGAAAATGAAAGCTAAAAACACTTGAAATGGCCTAATTTTGCTGTCTGCGTCCGCTTACTAGAGGGGTCCGCTGAATACATGTTCGATTTGTAGTAAATATGGGAAGAAAATTTCGGGACCCAAGCTGGTGTCCGCTTAATAGATGGCGTTCGCTTTTCACTGCCGAATATAATCACCCAAACATTAGCTGAAGACCATTGATGGGATTGTTGCAAAGTGACCCCGTATTTCGCTTTAGGGGTGCATAAAGGGGACATTTAGGATTTTTATCCGAATTTGACGAACGCCTCGAACAACAACAACAACAACAATAAAACTTTCCAGTGATTAAACTCCACGCCATTCCTTATTTTACTCGATCGGTATCATTTGTGGGGATCATTTGCCGGCCAATTTGGGATCATTTGCGGGCCGGGGATCATTTGTCGGCCGGGATCATTTGCCGGCCTGACCGCACCCCTTGTACGTCCGAGGGTTAATATCAATCATCCGTTTACGGTTCTCATTAACCTGTGGCAACACATTATTTATTAATGTAAATACCCTCCATTATCAATAATCATTTGTTTATTAACACAGCATATTTCATCGTTTACAACAATTTCATCATCCGCTCTACTTATTTTGTATTACAAAAGTCACAAATTACCTCACGCATATTTTTTAATTCGTTATGAATTATTTGATTACAATTCATTCTATAAATACTATTAGTAAAGATCATGAAAGATTATATTTTTTTACTTTTTAAACCGGTTGCTCTTTGAAATGAAACGAGACTTTTCGTGCCTGTTGCTTGCCATTGAAATCCTACTCACGCGTGAGTAAACTCGCAACATTATGTAATTCACTGTATGACCCTGAATGTCTCGATAATATGTAAAATTCACCCAAAACTTCAGACGTCACGCATATGTCGTATTATTTAACGGATCACGCGTGAATCATATCAGTTTATAACATACTGGAAAAGCTGATCACGCGTGATCATTATTTTTATAATATCTCAGTATGTAGGCAAATCACATGACATGACATCAGTTTTAATTAATATTTTTAAGGCAGGTGTGAATAGTACATTTTCAACTATTTGCAAATCAACTGAATGATTTAGAAACACGCATGAGGTTGAAGAATACAAAGTCCATAGACAGATAACATAAATTTTTAAGAGAGTTTATTATTAAGGTGCTATAATATTTTAACATTGCTCCATGTATCGACTAAGGCATGATTCTTGCTTACCACCTGAAGTAAACTTTCTGAGTAAATATTACTAAAAAATCTAACTCACAAATTTATAAATCTAGTCCCTTGCCATTATGTGGAACCCATTATACATTTTCAGACTGGTTAAATCATGGCGATATTTCCAATATACTTTTCAAAGTTTCCATAAAATGCGTTTTGGCTTAGGGAGAAAATGGGGGTGGGATTTCGCCATGACAGCACCAGTAGTGTCGACACTGAGAAAATGCTGTCATGACATGTCGATACAATGAATAATACAGTAGTTATAAACGAGACAACGTTATTGCATTATTTCCAAATTTCATGAATGAAACAGTATAATTTACTTCCGTGAAAGATCACGTTCCGTTTCTAAGAAACTGCGACACAAACAAATATGAAACAAAAGGTTTTCAACCAATCGGGACGTCTTATTTCTATTGAATATGCCAATAAAGATAATCCATTCCTTGTATTCAGATGCCGTGACCGCTTTCCGTCTTAGCTGACCGTCAAGAAAGTCAGTGCTGCCATAGTCAATACTCACCGCGCTGTTAATCAGACATGTACATGTACAAAGGGATGATGGCTAAGATCTTCCTCTTTGTCCTGCTAATTTCCTTTTCCAGCAAAAGGTAGGGACCAATTTATACGTCACGTCACGTCGCGTCGAATGTGACTTCAACCGCAGAAATCTCACTGGTATAACTCGACAACGTTGCAATACAACAAGGAAACAACGTGTTTTACTTTGCTATTAGACTAAGGCCCTGTTTACATGGAGGTAGGGTGCCCCGGCTAACCGGGTTACCCGGCTAGGAGGGCTAAAACATAGCCAGCCTTTACATGCAACTCACCTAAGCGGGATAGTCAGTGGGCTATCTTTTGAGCGGCCGCTGAGGACAGCAAACAAGATGGCGGACAAAAGAAACGTTTTGGCGGCGATAAGTTTAATTATTTTCATCACTCGTTCCGCAAGCGGCCGCTTTTCAGTGTCTATAGTCCATAAAACAATAGTTCTCTTATAACGTATTCAAACTAAAACGTGTACATTCGTACAACTGACTAACATTCGCCACGTGCGTTTCCAATAGATTAAGTTTTTGTAAAAAAATATTTAAGTAGTTTAGTTCCTTTGATTGACTCATCGATCAGAGTCCAGTATTCTTTGTTCTTAGTTGCTTACGGAAGCAAATTCCCGTTTCCGTTCTCGTAAATTTTTAATGTAGTTCCTTTAAGGGGAGTGTTCTAAGTTGCCAGTCAACTTCGGTAACAAAGTAAACACATTCTCAATTTTCGAATTGCCCATAATACACTTTGTTTGCCCCCCAAATTTTGCATAAACTATGGCTTGTAAATGCTCTTGGGAGGACTGCAAAATTTGGGGGGCAAACAAAGTGTATTATGGGCAATTCGAAATTAGAGAATTGCTGGGAAAAAATGGCTCTCCAAACGCCAAGTTTAAAGATATTGAGCATTTCGTTACCAAACTGGGCAAATGAACAGAGGACATGTGCAAAATTATTTTGACAGCAAAACTGACAGAAGATATTAAAATATGACGTCCCAGTTAATGACGTCATACTACATCCTTAAGAAAGGTGATCAAGTGCAATATACTGCTGGTTATTTAAATCTAATTGTAGCTCAGGAATGAATTTTACTGTAAAGTTCCCAGGTTTGTTATTTGAGTTTTCTTTTTTAGCGTCTAATGATTTGAATACAATTTCTCTGTTAACTTCCACATATATCTACCTGCACCCGGTTGTTTAAAAGGTGTATAACACTATCCATCGGATAAATCACCATCCAGTTTATAGGTATTAGCAAAACCAATTGTGTTATCCACTGGATAGTTATTTATCCGATGGATAGCGCTATCCACCTTTTGAACAACCGGGGCCTGGATTTTTGAAAACGGTAACGCCCTAAGCAAGCGTTTGTGAGTGTCCTAGGCCTTGTTCAAAAACTATCTCTAAACCCCACAATATAAAAACTAAAGACTGTTGCTAGACTTTTTTTCTCCCACTCTCGCTCCCTTTCCCTCTTCTCTCTCTTCTCTGTGATTTTGGGGCTGATCAGGGTCATAAAAACCCTTGTTTGGGCTAGATGTAGTGAAATTGCGTAAATTTTCGTTGATCACCTTTTCAAAAATCCAGCTATATATATATATATATATATATATATATATATATATAATATTTATATATAATTAGTTAGACTTGTATTTTTTAATATATTGATCGAATTATTAGTTCAATTCCTAGAATGAAATCGAAGGAGAGTTAGTTAAAGTGTGAAATTTATTAGCTGATGAACTGAAAGTGTCGTGCATAGCCTGACAGGGAGCAACCGAAGTGAAATAATCCACCACTTTTACATAATTTTGAAGCAATTCGTTTCGTCTGAAACCTCTGGAGACAAGAAATAATATATTTTTAAACTTTGACCTTTATTTTAATGGTGACTTATTTGCTCTGTTATAAACTGTTTCGTTTTACAGCTCAAGTGCAGCATTGGATCTTGGTGATGTTTGTCAACAAATGTTGGACAAAGCTGCTGGAAACAACCTAAAAGTTCCGGATGAAGTAAAGATTGACACAGTTGGTAAAAATCCGCTGGTTACGTTAGAACCAGCAGCACAAACTAAAGTCAATACATCCGATGTGTTTAAAACGTTCGAGGGTAATTATTTTTTTTGAACGTTTTTTCAGTGATTGTAAGTAGATCAAAAGTACAGACCAATTAAATTGTAAACCATCAAGTGGTTCAGGTTGGTTACGCAATCGAGGATTTGCGTCACGGATGTTCTGGATGTTGCATCTTGGAAAAATTAGACACTGGCAATTCTCAGTTTCAAGTTCGCCTTTCGCAATCCGTCTTAATCTTCGCCATCTTCACCCATCCTTGCTCCTGTTTGGTTTATCATCCCGCTTTGGGTGTTTTTCTACCTTAGTAAACTTAATATTTTGAGGCTTTCTTCGATTTGAAGGTGATTTTGCACTTCGCAAAAATTACTTAAAATATAATGACATAGCTCTTTTAATTTTTACCTTGGAATAACCAAAGTTGTTAACCGTGTTTACTATCTATAGGGTTACGGTAATGGTTATAGAAGTTCGCGGGTGTGTTGTGTAAAATCCATATATCATTTCAAAGCTTATAGAACCAAGAATCACGTGAAATCGTTAAAATATATATGATTATGACGAAAACTAAAATAAAACATGTAAATGAAGTCAATAATTATGTGCGTCGGGCAAAGGGCTCTCACATCGAATTAGAATGAACCGAATTGTTGAGCTATTTTGAAAAAATAGTTCTTGAGCTGTCGCATAGATTGGTTTGTGATGTTTGTATGTATGTATGATGTATGTATGTATGTATGTATATCGTGGGTTATGTCACACCAATCAGATTGCCTCTGGTATGTACACCTAATGTACTATGTCATCCAATCAAATTCTTGCTTCTTAGGGCCTGTTCACATGGAGGTGGGGGACCCCGGGTAGGTGAGGTTCCCCGCCTACACGGGGTAAAAAAAAAGCTAGTCTTCACATGCAATATTTAGAGCCCCGGGGCGCTGGGGTGAGGTTTCTAAATGGTATCGAATGGTCGCTTAGCACGAAAACAAACAAAGGAACATCACCCCAGCTAGGAGGGGTACCCCACCTACAGCGTTCACATGGAGAAAACTCACCCCAGCTAAGCGGGCACGGCTGACCGGGCAACCCGCCTCGGTGAGGTACCCTACCTCTCATGTGAACACGATCAAGAAAAAAAGAGAGATAGATTGTATGGAGAGATTGATTACCCACCGAGGCGGGGTATCTCACCTTCCTGGGGTCCCCCACCTCTCGATCCATATAAACAGGCCCTAAAATGGTATTACTCAAGGTCAAACAAGGGTACTTGGGATGAATTGAAAATCAGCCATCTTGAATATTCGCGATTCTTGCCTCAAACACTAAAACTGTAAAGTTTTAAATATCTGTTGGTAAGGAACTGTGCACTGATTCCTATTCTCTATTTAAAAAAATTTAGCTACAATTTACTAGGAAACAACCAATATTCATTTGGGACGCGCTACGTTTCTGATTTAAGACTTTTCTGGTTGACAGTACGGAAAAATACGGAGCCCGCTAAGGGCCATTACAAGTTATAGTTATTTGATGAGTTATTTGATGAGTTATTTGACGAGTTATTTGACGAGTTATTTGACGAGTTATTTGACGAGTTATTTGATGAGTTATTTGACGAGTTATTTGATGAGTTTTTTGACGAGTTATTTGACGACTTATTTGTACTACTAGTTTACCGCGGGCGCAAGTAATCCAAATCAAGATGGATGACCTACGGAGCCCGCTTAGAGCCATTACAAGTTACAGTTATTTGACGAGTTATCTGACCAGTTATTTGATGAGTAATTTGACGAGTTATTTGACGAGTTATAATTAATTTTATTTGACGAGTTATTTGATGAGTTATTTGACGAGTTATTTGACGAGTTATCTGACGAGTTTTTAGATGAGTTATTTGACGAGTTATTTGACGAGTTATCTGACCAGTTATTTGATAAGTTATTTGAAGAGTTATTTGACGAGTTATCTGACGAGTTATTTGACGAGTTATTTCATGAGTTATTTGACGAGTTATTTGACGACTTATTTGACGACTTATTTGTACTACTAGTTTACCGTGGGCGCAAGTAATCCAAATCAAGATGGATGACCGTCCTTTCATGTAGCCTTTAAGTGCGTCTGTTGGATATATTTTGAAAGGCCCTAGCTTTTTATAATACTTAAATGGCAGTTTTCCCTACCTTTTTATGCTTCATCTCGTGTTTTCCCTACCCTTTCCTATACTTCGTGAAATCCCTACCCTTTCATATACCTCCAGCCTCAAAAAGGTACCCCTTTCTGGCGGAGCATCCGCGTATAGCTCATTATAGGGAGTACCCCCGGGACTATATTGAAGCTCTCACCTCTACGTGATTTATGACTGTTGAAAGATCGGATACATTTTTCCTTCTTGTTAGACCTCTCCGCCTTGCAAGTATTCGTTTCAACTGTCTGGAACTAAGTTTCTGGTCGTGTATCAGTAGCAGACATGAAATAATTTCCTTTTGTTGATATCCGAGATTAAAGTAATGCTCAATATTTAAAAGCTAGTTTCGGTCATCCATCTTGATTTGGATTACTTGCGCCCGCGGTAAACTAGTAGTACAAATAAGTCGTCAAATAACTCGTCAAATAACTCATGAAATAACTCGTCAAATAACTCGTCAAATAACTCATCAAATAACTTGTCAAATAACTCGTCAAGTAACTCGTCAAATAACTTATCAAAATAACTCGTCAAATAACTCGTCAAATAATTCATCAAATAACTGGTCAGATAACTCGTCAAATACCTCGTCAAATAACTATAACTTGTAATGGCCCTTAGCGGGCTCCGTAGCGGAGTGCGTGATCTCAGTATTTTTTTTATTTTGGCAGGGGGCGGGGGAGGATTTGAAAAAAAGTACATGTGCAAGCGGTTTTACTTCCGCTGTTTTGATCGTATAAGGGATAACGTAATTTTCAAAATAGCTCATGCACGCAATGCGTGCCTATGTTTATATCTTACCACATGATGCGGATCTTGTTGTTTGTGTGGCGGCCATTTTGAATTTATAATCGGTCGGCTGTGAGCCAATCCACCGTAGGAAAAAAGATGGCGGCTGTTCATTTTACCACAATACCTTGCGGACCTAACACAGCACATAAGGCACAAAGAAACCCAAATTTTTACAATATTTGTTCCAGTACTAAGGACAATGTGTAGACTAGGTTTGAAGATTTTATAACTTTTCTTTACATTTTTATGAACGTTGTTAAGGTTTTTGTGCGCTAAGAATTATGGGTAAATGTACCAGTCGCCATCTTTTTTCCTTCCGAGGATTAGAACTGAGAAAATACAGATGACTGCTTTGGGGTCACATTTGTCATGTTTTACCTTTCTTCACAGAGCTACTTACATCGACAACCAGTTCAAATATGGATGCATTTCTCAATGTGATAACACAACTGGGTGGACCATTGGAACAAGCATTAAACTATCTCAACACAAACGTGTTTAATGCTTCAAAAAAGGTATAGCGATTATTAAACACATGTCAAATTTTGTACCTTCTACAATTTATATTTTGCAATACCCGTCCATATTTCTAATGTTTAAGAGAGTGTCTACCAGAAAACCAGGCAGGACCAGGCAGGAGGTTATAATACTCAAATCACCGATTTCGCTCAAACTTGGCATGGCAAAAAATTGGATGACATTTGCCTCTAAATTTTTAACTCGTCCCCAGATCCCCAATTTGACTCTTAAAATCACAGCGAAAACGCCATTTTTTTAAGGGAAAATCAAAATTTCGCCCACTTGTGAATTACTTTTGGGAAATCCACACTCGGATTCCAGTAATTTGGTTATTATTCTATCTTGAAACGTTAATAACTTAAAAAAAAGTCCCGTCATTTTGACCTTGAAGTGACCAATGTCACGTAAAGGCTTGTATGGGGGGTGGGGTGGGGGGGGGGGGGTGGGGGTGTTTGCAACTACTGGCTCAAAAACTATGTTTCACCAATAAACCGAAATGAAAAAAAAAAAAACACAATCAAAAGATAACTGTCATCAGGGAATCCTCCGATTTCCCAGACTGTTTGGTATCGAATTTTACCCGTCAGAATTCTTTATTTTCTAAAGTTCGGAATAATCAATGTTTGAAAATCGACTGTAAAAATTAACCAGTCCAAATCTGATATCCTGTATGCGTTTTACACCAAGTTATCCGGTTTTATAACTTAGTTGTCTCACTTTTACGGGCATAAATTGAAGCTATTACAACAAGGTATCAATGAATATTCTCATAGCAAAGTCAACAGCGATGACTAACTGCACGATAAATATCGACGAAGAGCTGAATTAAGAGATCGAACTTTTTAAAAATACTGGATTTGTCCGGATCACAATGGACCAAAACAATGACTCTGAAGCACTTAATGACATGTATGTATCCGTCTTTGCTTTTTTGTGTCCCTTATTGTGCCTGAAAGTAAAATTCAGGGACCGTATTCACGAAAGCATCTTAAGTCCAAAGAGCCTCCTAAGATATAACTTAGGAGATAACTGGTATTCACGAAGACCTCCTATTTTAAGACATGTCTTAATTTTTCTCCGATCCTAAACTTAGGAGATCAAAACTGACCACCTAACTTATTAAAACATATTATTTATTAAAAAATACCGCCCGCCAGTAAACACAGGGGCGAAAATGCGAGGTTCATTTTATTATGTCGGAAAGATCCTTTTAGTGAACTATTCTCAACATTTTCGTGTGAGTTTAAATTTTTGAATCTAGAAATACCGCGAAATGCCACTCGATCGCGTCATTATTCTGGAAGAACTGTGGAAAGTGTACCTTCAACGCCAGTACAGAAACATGGAAACTTGCCTTGATTTCATTTATAAACACACTTTGTTGCCTATACTTTGGACCTTCTATCGAGGCAGATATCACAGGGGCGTAGCTACCTGTACGCACGTACGCACGTGCGCACCTGAAAAAGTCGAAAAAAAAAAAGATTTGGGACTTGAGGGTGGGGGGAGGAGGTAGGGGGAGTGTTTGAAAACAGTGATTGTGCGTACCTCTGAAAAAGTCCTGGCTACGCCACTGTATCATCTTGTTCTTTTTTACAAAGGTGACAAAATAACTAGATGATTGGCTTAACAATAACTTGCACTGTTTTCGACACTGAGTTGGCGCCTTGGTGGATATAGTAATGTGGTGCTTTGAAATAGTCCACCTATCAAACTGCGGGAAGCACAAACTCTCACTTGCTTTAAAGCCGGCTGCAGAAGTTTCTTTAATAATTCTGAATAATATTGCCTAGTAGAGGGCATTCATGGAAAGCATGTATATTTATTTTTGTTTAACTGTTAGTCTTAGTATATTGTTTGTAATTAACAATTCAGTACGTACATTTAACTACACGTCGTACAAGATTGTCTTTGCAATTTTTTTCATTAGACAATGGCGGACTTTAAGACTATTTTAAAGGAAGCGTGGTTTGAACCTTTTCCTGGCAAAGGCTTTAAACATGTATTTATTGGTAAGTACCTTGTAACTTTGCTGCTGCGTGTAAGGCACGGGATACAGAAGTCCAGAATAGATAAAAATAAAAATAAATAAATCACTTTATTTAAGTGTCAATGTATTCAGCACTGCTGTGCTAATTGAGGACACTGTAAATAAACGAACAAATATTTCAAATTGAACATAAACTTGTTAAGAATCCCAACTGGTGGGAGGCCAACCAGTTGGGATTTGAGTTGGGTGCAATTCTAAGTATGAGTGAATAAAAGATTGTTGTCGTTGTTGTTGTTGGCTATTTATATAGCGCGACCAAGGAGTTGAACTCAGGACTACCAAGAACAAATAGGATGCAGGATTTGAACCAGGGACCTTCAGATTTCAAATCCAGCGCTCTAAACCACTCGGGCACGCTGCCTCCCAAAGATTAGAGCGGCCTAAATTCTTGACTATCGCAATACATATCTCAGCCGAGACAGTGGGTGCGAACCACGTGCATGGTTATGGTGCTGAGGTTGCCTGGTTGAAAGCTAGTTAAGTCAGCCGCACAATAAACTAGTGTATCAACTGTCCACCAGTAGCGAACGCCTTCCTCTGCACCCTACTCACAATGCTCTAATATAACCTATCTGGAAACGTTTTCTTTAAAATCAGTTAGCTTTATAATACTACAGGTGACGATTTTCCCTCTTAATTGATGTTAACGTTTATTTTTGCTAGGCGAAAGGTTCGTTAAAAAAAGCAAAAACGTGTACTCGGGATTCCACAACTGGTACCAGTTCTACCTTCAAGAAGGTCTGAATGAAATAAGCAATGTTAATTTAGATTCCTTCACCAACAACACACAGGTTAGTAAGTGTCTAGAGCCTTATCGTATTATCAGGGAACGTGTTGGTGTGCAAATTGCCTATTGCCTTAGCTCACGCGACTCACGTTTCCATGGAAACGATGTTTTGAAATATAAGGATGTCGAAACATTTTCAGCATCTTAGGGCCTGGTCGTATTACAGTCAAAAACAAAAATTAGCCCGTGTAAAAATTTCCCGTAAACTTGAAACCGCAAACAGAAGTTTAAAAAATTGGAGAACATTTTAGGGTTGCACTGTCCGTCCATGCTGTCGAAAACATACGCGTAATGACATAAAAACAAAAACATTCCACAAAAAGCGTGTCCCTCCGGAGCGGTTTCTTTTGTTTTCCTCTTTTTTTCAAAATCAGCCTGCCTCACCCATACACTACGGCGTCTTTGAAGTTTAGCCGGAATTTCCAATTTTTTTCAAATTTGCGAAATACCGATCGCATTAGGAAAGTCGATGTGATGACAGATTTTTACCTTAAACAAAGACAAATTTGATCAAAATTTCCCTAGTGCGACCAGGCCCTTATTTATGCTTATATTTGTCAAATCAATTTTGAAGATTTTCTTACATTTTTTAAATCATGAAATACCAAATGGCGGATTTTTTAAAGTATATTACATCATTTGTGTGATATTGTCATATCGCTTTCATTGTCAGTGTTTCGATCTTACGAAAGTGTGAGCCTACTAATTAACCAGTGTTTGTCCCTTTGAAGAAAGGCATTTTAAATTAAGATCCCTCATGAATAATATGATAAAATATGTTAGATAAACACCTCGATCGTCGGTTTAAATCCATATATTTCCCTCGGGCCGATGTATATGGATTAAAACCTCCGTTCTCGGTGTTTATCTCTTACTTAAACTGCTTCAGTTATACTCTGGGACAAATGTTTTCCAAACAGTTTCCTGTATATCCAAGGGAACTGTATTTTTGCAGATCAATTATCAGTTTTGTAACTGATAACTTTACTTTCAAAATTTCGACCGATTTCGATTCAGGAATTTACCTATTTATATGCTGAAAAGATACCGACTTACATTTTTCAAAAACGGAACAAAAATCAAACCCTATTCACGTGTTTATATACATCTCGTTCGAGGAAATGCTTTCGGTCATGCATTTTGAAATGACCTCGGATATATTTACCTTACTTATGGCTGCTCCGTCTACGGTTCGTCCGCACCTGAGTTATATACTATATGCCGGCAATGTATCTTGGATCGATGCTATTAGCGAAGATACACATCTAATGATGTCAAAAAGCCGCACCACTGCTGAATTTGTCGTTGTAATAATTTAATGCGGAAAAAGAAGGCCACAACTCACTTCCTTAGACAAGAAAAGGCAGTCTAGGACCGCATGTATCTACGGGATTATTTATAGTTCGTCAACTTGTGCAAAATCCTTCGATCGTCATGGACGCTAAACAAAAACTTCGGTTCAGGCACCGATTTTCGGCTTGACAGTGTCCACAGACTGTCACAAGACCTAAAAAAACTTTGACGAACAAACACTCGACACATTGTTTGACGAAGAAGGTTTCGTGTCCCATTGCTGGGGTTATGAATTGCTAGTATAGACGGTGTACAATGAGCCATTGCCGAGGTGCTTGGATGCAAAAATCCTTCGATCGTCATGGAACGCTAAACAAAAACTTCGGTTCAGGCACCGATTTTCAGCTTGAAAATGTCCACAGACTGCCACAAAACTTAAAAAACTTTGACGAACAAACACTCGACACATTAATCGAAAGCTGTTTCTCATTGTCGGAGAAAAATAGCATAAAATCGTACTAAAAAGTGAATTTTTATTCACCAAGCTTCGGCAACACGTACATCTCGCACGTATACATCGATAAAAGGCCGACAACCATACAAGAGATCACGAAAAACAGTCGATAGTTGCCGATAGTTACAAAAATACATCGGGAGGAGTGTCGAAGGACAAATTGGAGAGCATCGAAGGTGATTGGATTGGTTTCGATTTGATACTATCCGAAGATTAGGATTTGTTTCGATTATTATCCGAAGATTTGGACTACTTACGGACTTACACGGGTAACGGCATAGTATCTACGACTTCCATAGGAAGCCAGTAGATACAAAGCCTATAGATACAAAAAGCGTCCAGCCCATTTTGTTATCTTTTGATTAGACGGTGCGTCCAATTCTCGCTTTGATTTCATCTCTACCAATGTAATCTACCGCATAACTTGCACTCCTCTTCATTTGCTTTTCATCAAGGCAGCATTGAAAGTCGCTGACGTCAACTTTCAAATCGGTACCTTGGCTCCCCATAGGATCAACAGGAAAATTCTCCCCATTCCAAAAACAGAATACCTCAAATTATTGCACCTATTCATCTCGTAAAATATGGAAAGAAGTCGCTACTTTGACTATGTGTACCTGGAAAAAATTTCGTGTGTGACAATATAAACAACATAGTTTTGTTAGCGTATTCTGATTTCAGAATGACCAGAATATGTCCCAAAAAAAACGCGCCCTAAGTCATTCATACATTTTTCGTTGCCATTCTTCCTTCAGAGCCTTGGCAGGTGGTAACTGACTTATTCCTAAAATTAAAATTAAAATTTATTACATCCTTAGAAGGTGTTTTCAGCTGAGATCGAAAGAAAAGGAAGATTTCCTCGTAACGAGCATTTGTTCAGGGCACACGTCCGCTCACACCAGTTTAGGCCGAAACTCGCATAATAATTAGTTTCACCAATCTCACATCCAGAGTTAAAACCTGAGCTCGGTCGCGAACGTTAACACCTTCAAAGTTCTTTGTTCTTAATTTGCCTTTGTCAACTTCAAGTTGATAATTGACTAATTTTTTCAACTCTCATAATTAAGCCAACACAGATACCACGCAGCTCTTAACAACCTCTAAGGCTATGTCTACACTATACCGGATAGCTCTTGCGCCGGCACGAAAACCATACCGGATAGGCCTTTCGTTCACACATGAAACGCTAATTTCGGAACGATTTTTGTTCCGTAGCGCCGCTGCGACGCGGCGCTCGTGAAAGTGAATCGTCACATATCGGATAGATTTTCGTGCCACTTTCTGGGGCAGTGTGAACAGGCAATCGAACCGAACCGTAGCGGAAGTCAACAACTAGGAGTGAGGATTGAAACCCACTGAAAAATAAGTAAATATTCAGTTCTGGGTCGTTTCTGTTCACACCAGGCCGGAGTATTTTTCATGTCGACATGATAAGCTATCCGGTATAGTGTAGACATAGCCTAATTTCACTGGACCTTGGTATATAACGCAGCTCTATTGTTTTCAGGGCTAGGGTCCATTGTTGTGTTGTTTGTTCTATTGTTTTCTCAGCAAATCAGAGAAGACCTTGTAAGAGCTGCGTCCTGCCTCAACCAACAAACAAACAAATTCGTATTTCATCTCACGTCATAGTGTAAGCCGCCCACACAAAAAGAAATATTCAAGCAATAATGAGCAAACTTCAATACTTTCATAGCAACCATGTTTTTCAAAGAAGAACGTAATTTTGACGTGATGTGACGTCATCATTTACACGTGACTCACAAAAATAAAAAAGTTTGGATACTTAGCACACCACGCCAAAAAAGCCCAGGCAAAATAGGGTTACCGGAAAAATAAAATATAAATTGAGTTTTCAAACGACATCGCCAACGTGCATGATATGGGTGCTTAAACTCCCTAATAAATACTTTTACGGCGTGCAATTTAGGACTAACTGTACATTGCTCACCACCAATCAGAATCAGGCAATTTGTTGAGTGTACTGTAAATTGATTTATTCATCAGTTAATTAACTCAATTTTTTCTATATTTTGTTTAATTCTGTAGCCTAGCTTTATCCGCATGAACTTCGAATGGGACAAGGCAACAAAGGCATGCCCTAGCAGCATGTATGTTGGAACCAGCCCAGCATTTGATTTCGCCTTATTTAGTACCTGCTTTATTAGGCTGTACAAAGGGCCGAGTGGAGGAAAATTGGGCAAAGACTGCACTTGCAAAATCGACAACACCAATTTAACAATTAGAGCCATTCAATCTTATCCACCGAAGGGGAGCTCTACTCCAACTGGCAAGATTTGCACAGCCTTCCCAACGGAGGTTGTATTAAGTAGACTAGGTAAGTTTCAGTTTTGTACAAGGGGTGACCCAGCATTTATTATCTAGTATAACTGCCTAAAGGCGATGATGAAGACTCTAACAAGTTGGTACTGACTAGGAGCTCGAACACATCTTGTTCACTGCCGACTTTGAATACCATTATGTAATGCGAAGTAGTTAACATACTACGGCTGACATAATAGATGTGACATGATTAAAAGGTTAAAAAATTGACAAAAAGTATCAACTGCGTACCGAATTTTCTCGATTAAACGCTGGGTTCCGAATAGACGCCGGATCCGCATGGTCTAGTTTTGAATAAACGCCCCAGGCGTATTCGACTTCAGATACCAGCGTTTATTTGATGTCCGACTTTTATTTTATGCAATCGATTTTCATCACTAGGTAGCTAAGACTAGATTCATGAACCACCAAAGGTTACCAATCTTAATTTTTACTGACGAGAAGAAATAATTAAAATCGCACAAAAGATGGTCGAAAATTTAGACATTTGTCTTTAAAACAAAAGAATGTGAAATTAAATAAAAGCGAAGAAGTCGTTAATCGCAATTTTTTGTTTTATGTTCTCTACAATACATTTAAGTTGCAAGGCATGAACTTACATGCGATTAGTAATATCTTTTCTGTATACACAGCTGATTCGGAAACTTGCTGCGAGATTGATGACTGTTGTCCACCACCACCGGATACAAAAACAACTCCATCGGTTACGTCTGGGGGAGGCGAAGATGACTACTACTACGTGAAAAGAGGATGTTTTCTTATTTTTTATTTTTGTTATTCAGTTATTTTTTATTGACAACTCACAACATTACTTACGCAAAACTATTAACGTATTAACTATAGATCGTTTTCTAAATCAGTCACCAAAAAAACAAGATCATTTAGACCTGCATTAAAACCACCAACAACCTCAAAGGTTGTAGTGTAGGTGGTATTCTCCAAATTTTAACTTGGCAGTGTTCATTGCAACCAAGTTATTGGGAAAACAAAATTCGGAAAATTACATAACTTAGTACTGGGGTCCGCCATATTGGTGTACCACTTAAACAATATGGCCAGCCATAATAACTGCTAGAAGAAAAAGAGAGTTCACTACCAAACTGAAAGTCACCAGTTTTACTTCGGAATGCTTTAGTTATCATTTTAAACTTGTTTGCATATCTGAAAAGTATTTAAAAAGTGCGAAAATACTGACTCCTGTACAGGGTTGTCACCCATTTGGATGAAAAACATTCCCTGACTTTTCACTGACAACAAAACAATTTTCCACTATGACTTATTGCAAACTTCCCTGACATTTCCCTGACCTTGAAAATAACCTGTTTTTCCCTGACTTTTCCCTGACCGTGGCAACCCTGCTGTAACATTTCAGTTCACGTTGAGCCAGGCCGTGTCAAATTTTAAAACGCCTTATCTTTACAATGAATTTACTGGCACAAAAAGTTTCCTAGCAATCAGCGACACTGATGTCTAGAATTTATTGAAAGAACAGCTTTGTAGGATTAATAGTTTTGAATTTAAATTTTGATGACTTCAGGTGAAATCGATCTATAGACTACTTACAATACATTTATAGTACAGCCAATTTCGAAAAATACCATAATAATCTTTTATGTGCAGGCTCAGCCTCACCGGGATATAATTATTCAAGTCTCCTTTGTTAGAATGGAACAATGGAATTCAGAGTACATGGAGGAACGCTAGGAGTAGCATTGTGTGTTCGTATACAAATGTGCACCGTATGCAAATTGCCAAGAAGTCAGTTGAAGCATAGCACGTGCAGTTCGTGCTGAAAACAAAAGAAATTGGAAAAATCAGGCTTACATCAAGCACCACCCAAACCTGCACTTTAAAGAGTATTATGGTATTTTTCGAAGTGGCCTGCTTTCAGTACCGAAGAGTCATTAATTACATTTTCCCCTTGGGATTTATTATTATTATTTCTTTTATTTTGTTACACATAACATAGAAATTTTTTTTTTTATTTTTTTTTTATTTGCCTTACATTACATTACATTACACTACATTACATTACATTACATTACATTATATGACAAAGGAACTAAAGTTTGAACCATATACAAAGAATACTATACTAACATGAAGTGATCTAAATAAACTAGTACTATCTACATGGTTAGAAAAAGAATAGGAATAAAGAAAAAAGAAAACCTTACGTTGTTAGCTTTTGTGTTTTTGACATGACGCGAACAAAGAGAAACTCCTTCACTTTAAATGCTGCAGACATGAGCGGAGGGGGCAAGGGTGTAAGGGGACAAAACAATTTTTTTTTTCGGTCTATTTATTTATTTTTGCTTCAGGGCTCAAAAGCTGTATGTCAGTGGTTCCCAGAGTTGTTTTCTGGACGGTGTTAACCTGTTTGCCTTTTCGTCTATTTCTTTGTATTTTTGAAGAAGGTGGAGATATCCACTTAGATTTGGGAGGATTTGATTCAGTTTACATTGCCAAATGAAATATCTAGCAATTAAAAGGCAGATCGTTATCAGCCCCTTCCATTTTGAAGGTACTGGAATCAGGCCCATAGCAAAAGCTGCATTTAGTCTGAAATCGTTTTCAATGATATTGGAGAAAGAGAGCCATGTGGTTAGGTTAGTCCAAAAGGCACTAGTATTGTTACAGGTCCAGAACAAATGAATTAAGCTTTCTGGTTCATCTTGGCAGAAGGTGCATTGGTCCGAATCATTAATTTTAATTTTCTTTAAAAAGCTGCTGGTTGCTATCCGTCTATGCAAAAATTTAAATTGGAAATTGATGAGTTTTGTGCACTTAGTGTATTGGAAGGGGGTTCTATAAATGTCTTTCCATTTAATTGGTTCATTTGGTGAGATAAGGCAGTCTTTGAGCCATTTCTCTTGGTTCATTTTTGGTTTAATTGCTTTTCCCTGAATTATTCTCTTATACACAAGTTTACTTGGCTTTTGCTGCTGAAGAAATGTAATACGGAAGTTTTGCTGGGTACTAAGATCGCCGTTCTCTGAGTGTTTTGGACAAGACTTCTTCAACTGGTTGAGGGCGGATGTCATACCCAGATAATCGAGGACGTTTACTTTAATATCAAAGGTGGATTGGAAATCAGCGTGCGATAAGAATTCTGTACCACTTGCTTTCAGAAGATCTTTTACGTATACAATGTCTTTAATAAACCACTTTTTGTAGAAGACTATTTTTTTGTCTATCTTGATAAGCGAGTTATTCCATAAGATTTGTGAGTGGAAATGTGCCAGAGAGTTTAACCTGTTCTCGTAGTTTAGCTCACACCAGATTTGCAGTATCTCATGTAGAAAAACATCAGATATTTTAAAATATCTGTTGAAGTCTTCCTTGTTAAGATTGCATTCGAAAAACCTATCGCTGCCATAAGGTTGAAGGTTCAGCTCGAAGAAAACTTTCCATTTCCCTTGATTGTTTTGATCAAGATACTTTTTTATCCAAGTGGTTTTTAACGACTTATTAAAAGATTCAATATCGATCATTTTCAAACCGCCATCTGGTTAATCATTTATCATAATGTTGCGTTTTATTTTGTTTCCTTTCCCGCTCCATAAAAAATTGTAAAAGAGGTCATTAATTTCTTTAATTGATTTTGAACAGGTTGGCAGAGTAGTTAGGATATATACTAGTTGTGACACAATTAAACTTTTCAGGACTGTAATTTTACCAATAAGGCTCAACCGTCGGAGTTCCCAACAATTGAGGCAATTCTTAACTTTAACCAATTTTTCTTCGTAATTTGCCTTAATGCTAATCGAAGGGTCAGTCGAAAACCAGATTCCTAAAGCCTTCACTTTGTTTCTTGGCCATTTAAAATTTTTTTCTGGGAAGAGTATTTCTTCTTTTTCTTTATACGTTCCTATCCAAAAAGCTTCAGTTTTCCTATTGTTGAGCCTGAGGCCAGATATTTCACCAAAGTCATTTAGAGTTTGTAAGGCTGTTGAAAGGGAAGACCTCGTTCCGTCTAAGATTAAAGTTGTATCATCTGCGTATTGGCTCATTTTAATTTCAGTTTCGTTCACGGTGATACCCTTGATTTCCGTATTACTCCTGATTGCAATGGCGAGAATTTCTGCGCACAGCAGAAACAGATAAGGCGATAGAGGGCAGCCTTGCCGAACACCCCTTTCCAGTTTAAAAAAATTGCTACACCAACCGTTATTTATTATGCAACTTTCTATGTTTGAATAAAAAGTTCTAACCCAGGCAACCAATGACGGACCATAACCATGATAAAGTAATGATCTTTCTATAAAAGACCACTCTAGAGTGTCAAAGGCTTTTTCAAAATCTATGAACAGGAGAAGACCTGGTAACTGCTTTTCATCCGCAAACTTAATCACATTATCGATAAGCTTGATGTTTTCACCGATAAATCTATCCTTCAGGAAGCCGGTTTGGTCATTACTTATAACCTTTGGTAGTACATTTTTAATACGATTTGCTATGGCTTTTGCAGCAATTTTGTAGTCGCAGTTTAACAGAGTGATGGGACGCCAGTTCTTTATAAGGTGCGGATCTGCATCTTTTTTAGGTATCAACCTTATTATACCTCGTCTTTGCGTGATAGAGAGTTGCCCTTTTTCGTATCCGTAGTTTATAGCATTCAAAAGTAGATCGGAAATATTTTCCCAGAAAACTTTATAAAATTCTGCAGGAAGACCATCTGTACCTGGAGATTTGTCTGGAGCCATGTCCTTCAAAGAATTTAAGCATTCTTTCTTTGTGAGTTTTCCTTCGCATAGTTTTTGTTCTTCTGAGTTGAGGAGAGTCGGGTTTTCGCCTGCAAAGAAGGAATCATACACTTCTGGACGATCCGGTTTTATTTTTGAGCTGTATAAGTCTTTATAAAAACATTCACTTTGGTTGAGTATTTCCTTATCAGTGGTGATGAAAACGTTGTTATCACCTGTTTTTAATTGAAGTTACACGCACATAGAAGTTACACGCACCTACTAAACTGATACTTACACAAGTTATCTATTGTTTTTTCATAAGTACAGAGAGTTAACAAACAACAATAATTTACATTGAGTAGTACTACTTACAATTTCAAACACTCGCTTAAAAACTTAGAGCTAAAAAGAAAAAAGAAAAAGTAGACATCGTATATACAAAAGTATGGACACAGGCATAAAACCGGCAGCAGCTCAGTACTGTAAATGCTTAAGGCGTGTAAGAAAAAATCAGCAACAAAGCTGCCGATCATAGACATAGCGCGTAACGAGACTTGCCCTGACGTAAAAGTCCATTTCTGTTATAGGGTACTGTATGTTTTACTTCTATATATTGTAGATAGAATTTAGGTATCACAAAATACCTTCCAAATCGAGGTATAATTTCCTTTGTTTTGCAAAGCCAGATACAATTAGTTTTCTTTTGGCAATGGCGTTTAGATGAATTAGGCTTTAACCGTAACGCAATAGTACTTTCTATGGAGTATTTTCGGAGGAAAATTTATAATGCTTTAGTCAAAGTTATGTTTTTCCAGAAAGAGAACACCTTTTAACAGGTCTAGAAAACGTGAATGAGATTCCCAGGTTCTTCTTTGCAGAAAGAACATTGTGGATTGTTCAGTTTTAATTCCTATTTTAGTCAGGAAATTATTTGTTGGTATTCGCCCGTGCAGCAGTTTGAATTCGAACCGTTATGTGGCTAATTGAAACGCCATCATTTCTAACTTTCAGTCTTTTCAGCCATTTCTGCCGACTTTCGATCAGACATGGGATGCTACAAGTTATGTCTAAGTGTATTAGTTAGGCTATGTGTACTTTTTAATAATACTAAATAACAGTCATGTAAGTTAGACATAGGCTACTACTTATTTAAGCATAGGTTGTGTTGACAGACCATGGTTCTCTTATTATTTAAGTCCCTGATAGTGATGCAAGTCAGACAAGGCACTGCTATCTGAGGAATCGCTTTCCTTAATTTATCCGTAAGCTATGAGGTTACGTCTTGGTGGGGCGGTCACATATTTGTGGCTTTTGGCGCCCTTTCGCCTCACCTGTGCTCAAAACTATAATTATTCTATTTAGCATTTACATTGTTAACTAATGCTCTTTTATTTGATTTTCAATTATTAAAATCGCCACAGTACAGTAGTGGCCAAAAAAATATCATCTTCAGCAAACTAACACAACCTCACACAGCGCTCCCGAATTACGTTCAGTATCGGCATGAAACCAAACATTATGTCAAAGCATAATGTTATTTATGTCGATGCAAAACCTATGGTAGGCCTTGGCGCATATTTGTTCATGTCACATAACAGCCAATCATAATATGTAGTGGGTGTCCCAGATTGTAATTGTCAGTATAAAGAACTGGTCGCCCTGGCATTAACTCCCTCTTGCTTTCGCCATCACGGCAAGTACATCTGTTGGTCAAAAATAAAATAAAATAAAACATTTCCCTCCCTCCCCCCTCCACTCCCTCAACACCGTCTGTCGCATTAGCATCTATGCTGCGTAGTCTTCTAATCTAAGATGGCGCCTTTTCGGCCCACCTTTGCTAAACAGTGACATTCTATTTAGTATTTACATTCTTAACTAATATATACGCTTTTATTTGATGTCGAATTAAAACAGCCACAGTATAGTAGTGGCCAAACAATTCCAACATACGAGTATATATCTCTGTTGTAAATCATATTATCTTCAGCAAACGCAGAGCTCCCAAATTATTGCGTTAGGCGAACATCACTCTCCCCCAGCTCTCACTCTACCGGTTTGGCCGATCGACATGACCGAGGCTTTAGTAACTGACACAAACGACATCGAATTAATAAACTGGACCCTTGGGTGGCTTACTATTCGCCCAGGTAAAAATAACTACACATTCGCGGCTTTTGCACCTTACGAACTTTGATCCAATATCCAACTACCCCTTTCTTGTTAATTATAGCATGTGAAAACAAAGTTTCTTTACGTCGAGAAGTGATATGTCAAACACAAGGAATAGTGTTTCATCGCGATATTCAAATACCGAAAAGTGTGTTGAAAAACGAGGCGCAGCCGATCTTTTTTAACCCACTTAGAGATGTTTGGATGATAAAACACTCTTTCAAATGTTTGATATAGCTTCTCAAACTGATCATTAACTGCGGAGAAAACGAAGAAATAAAATCGTCAAAATCTATGCAAATTAAGACCGGGTATCCAAACCTCCTTCCTTCACGGAAGTGATTTCCTTTTTGTTCTCGTCACGAATTATTAATGAGTTTAAGAACGGTCACAGGGAGCCCAGACTTGTACAAGGCACATGGCAGCGAAATAAGTTCTGAAGTTGCGAATTTTCTTTATTAAGTCTATTAAGGACGTTCGCATTCATTGTTTATGCGCATCCTAACTGCGTACGCAATTCATGGGCGCCACGTCATGCATTTAAGCTACTTAGGACATATCTTAGGAAGCTCCTAAATTATCTCTTAAGTTATATCTTAAGACATATCTTAGGTAGGATTTCGTGAATACGGCCCCAGGACCTTCGTCAGAACACCTAACGAATAACTTTCTTTCAGTAATTTGCAAAATGTCACCTCAATCTTTGTTTTCGGAAGGATAAAAAATGTTGTTTTATGGGTACGAAATAAGATCAGCTTGGGGCAGCTAGCAAATTCGGCAGATAAAAGTCCTTTCGGTTCGCTATAAATGTGTAAAAAAAAAACAATACAAATATGAAATATTCAGCTAAAAGATCTGAAAAGATCAAATAGATATGGAATAACAGTAGCATTCGTCGTTGCCAAGAGAAAATGATCTCTTGTCGTTACTTCGTTAATTATTATTGCTTCGTTAACTATTTTTTTTGAAATCTTGACTAGTAATATTACCAGATATGAAAATATGAATATATGAATATTGTCAACAATTCTATTTCTCATCATTAAAACTATTTTTAGTTTAAAAAAATTATATATCTAGCTAAGTTGCAGTTGACCTAAATGTAAAGGGATCTATAACTTCAAGCATTTTTTTGCTTTTCTATAGACTCCCTCATCACTATTATTTATCTTGTATTGTATAGTTACCATGAACTACAATGTATTAGTGATGGAAGCAATAAATTGAAATTGAAATTGAAATTGTTACTTCGTGCCAAGTGACATGCACATAAGGTCACATAGTTGGTTGGTTGTTTGTGTCGCATGAAACTCCCTGTTACTTCCTTCAGCGTCAGCGGGTGAGAATATTAGACTGCATCCAACTGCAAACACGTCCACAGGAAAAGTTTGTCAATCAAAGTGCTGAAACCGTAGAAATAAAGTACAGTGGAACCCCGCCTTACGGTCACCTCGTTAATACGGTCACCTCGTTAATACGGTCACCTCGTTATTACGGTCACTTTTTTTTGTCCCGGCGAAACGCGCACCCATACATTTTCTTATAACTGTGAAACCCCGTTAATGCGGCCATCCCGTTAATACGGCCAAATTTTAATGGCCCGTTGGTGACCGTACTAACGGGGTTCCACTGTATCTACTCTCTCTACATACGGTTGCTGTCGGTGGGGGAGGGGGTCCTTTGTGTGTGTCACCTGTAATTCCCTGTGACTTCAATCAACATCAGCCGGTGAGAATATTAGGCTGCATTCAACTGCAAACACGTCCATAGAAAAGGTTTGTCAATGAAAGTGCTGAAACCGTAGAAATAAAGTATCTACTCTACCTCTCTCTACATACAATTGCTGACGGTAGGGGTGGGGGTGGGTTGTTTGTGTCACATGTTATTCCCGGTTACTTCCTTCAGCAACAGCGGGTGAGAATATTAGATTGCATCCAACTGCAAACACGTCCTCAGAAAAGGTTTGTCAATCAAAGTGATAGAACCGTAGCTGAAATAAAAGGATCTACTTTCTCTAAAGTAGCTGACGATGGGGGTGGGGGTGGGTTGTTTGTGTCACATGTTATTTCCTGTTCTGACTTCCTTCAGCATTGGCGGGTGAGAATTTACTGCAAACACGTCCACAGAAAAGGTTTGTCAATCAAAGTGATGGAACAGTGGAAATAAAAGGATCTGCCTCTCGTCAAGAACTCCTCAGTCTACAGTCGCTGACGGTGGAAATCTTGCAGCACTTTTTCGAAGAATACAGGAATACAGAGAATATATGGTAAGTAAGTATATTAATTCAGTGTGGGAGTAGAAAATCACTGTCATCGTGAACTTATCCTCTAGCTTCCCTGCTGATCAAACGTCGCGAGTGTAAATCGGATGTTGTTGTAAACGGATCAAACCATTGGGGAAACTCTGTCGTTTTCAATATTTTCTGTGAATATTATATTATTAGATTGGTTTGATTTGTGCGGACTTTTTCGCTAAACATTTTAGTGGAATAAAATTTCGTAAAAAGTCTGTTGTTTCTCATTAAAATTAAATTGAAATATGCGAGGCAACTTAAAGCCCTTCCGAAAAATATTTTTCACGAACGATGAATTTTTTTTAGTTCAAATGAATGTTGTAATTTTCTGATGCAATAATCTTCAGACCTTTTAACACAACCGGTCTCTATGCAGCCTATGGTAGGAGATCAAAGGTTCATATGAGCAAAAAGGCTCCAAAATATTTTTTACTAAAATAATTTCATATATAGCTTTACCATTATAAAAGAATTACAAAGTGGCGAAGTCACTGGGTGATTTTTTGGGTGATATGCTACCGACTTACTCTTTATGTTCAAGCAATTTTAGTAGTGAGTGGTACAACAATGGAAATTTCTTGGGAGCTGGGAGCCGGTGGAGGCTAACATGACCATCTCAGACACCTTATTCCAAAATGGCGGCCTTTTTATTATTCTTTTATATCCATGCAAATTAGCCCTCTTGGCCTCATCAGCATGTGCAAAATACAAAAGAATTTTCAAGCGAAAATGAGGCCAAGAGGGCTAATTAACATGCATATAAAAGAATAATAAATTGGCCGCCATTTTGGAATAAGGTGTAGAATCCTGCGAATTTTTTACCATCGTGAAGCTGGCCACGAAATTACGCTGTTTGCGAAGTTTTAGAATCTCAGAATCTCGTAATATGGGCAAAAATTAAAAGAAACATTTACAAGCATTTTCACAATTTTGTCGATTTAATAAACTAAACTAACTATATATTATTTTTCATGATTATTGAGAACGTGTATCGTGTATCGTAAGACTATAATGAAGTGAATGTTTTTTGCATACTGATCTGAATAATAGTTTCTGATGTTGAATTAGATACTATCGGTTCTAGATATTGTAAGTTATCTTCTAAGAACAGTTACAACACTATAACAACACACACATAAGACAGAAGTAATCCTAGAAAATACTTTCCCTATTTTGACATCAAGTTATTGTTATGTAACTTCAGTTCATGATGAATCGCCTGTTGATTTTGCTGGTTGTTGCTGTTGTCCTGGCAATGTTTGCTTTGCCAAGTGAAGGTACGATTTGATCGAATTTTGACTCAATCATTCCATATTTAAACATGTTGACCTGAATTGTCACAAAATCTACAAATCATCCTTCTATCCTCTCAACCACTGATTCATTCACTTTAATACCTTTACCAACCCACCAACCAACCAACCACCAACCAACCAACCAACCAAACCAACCAACCAACCAACCAACCACCAACCAACAACCAACCAACCTAACTCTCAATACACTTTTATTAACTCTTTAGAGCGGTTTTCACTTGAGTGACGTAAAAACCAAAACCAAACTGAGTAATCACTCTGGCCAATCACAACGGACTCAGTCAATACACCAATATCACGCTAGCATGGCATGAAAATATATTTAATTTAATGGGAAAAAGAGTCCAGTATCAAATTCAGCACATCAATATCAGTAAAACTGTAAAGTTTCGTAAAGATTGCTCGTATACTGACGGAGATATGAACTTTTGAAACTTAGTACTCTGGCCTAATTTTTACAAAGAAATGTATGGGAAAAACACGAAAACGAGGCTGGACGGGCAATCTATGCCCGTCCACATACATTTCTTTGTAAAAATGCTCAGTTTCAAAATTTCATATCTTCGTCAGTTTTTTAGCAATCTTTACAAAACTTTGTAGTTTTACTAATATCGATATGCTGAATTTGATGCTGGGCTCTTTTCCCAATAAACTAAATATATTTTTGTGCCATGCTAGCGTGATATTGGTCTATTCAATGAACCAATCAGACTTCGAAGCAAATACATGCAACTGGCGCCAAGCGCGGAAAAACGCGTGCGAGCAAGTCACGATTGGTTTTGGTTTTACTTCTGATTGGTTGATATGTTGATCCGATATGCTGTTTATTTATTTTTTACATGATATTGACCATGTATTTGCTGAGGGATGGTTCTGTCTATCCTCACTTTCTTTATCGCGACAACGACATGATATTTTAAATTCTTTGCCTATTACTTATGGTCACGCGCCGCTGTGACGTGGGTCAATTGGCAAACTTTTGAATTCGAGCTCATTCGTAGCCATCACCACGTGCGATCCACTCATGTCGTTGTCGCGTTAAATGTTCTATGTAGTATTAGCCTTGCTTTATACTTTGATTTTGTAGCGTTGCAATGCAAAACCAAAGCAGTCGCGAAATTACTTTCGATACTCAATTGAAAACCACTCTTACTTTAATATGCAAACGTACTTGCTTTTTATATAACTCTACCAAAATGCCCTTATTTCTTCACAACGTAATTCTAGACAATTGTGCCTGCCCTTCCCAAGCTCATTTATATATTTGTTTATTTTCATTAGGAGTCCCGGCTGCTCTTCGCCGCCAAAAGAGGGAGAATTGCTTCGGTGCATGTCCTAGTTGGTGTAGAGGTGGCTGCACTTGTTATTGTCGCCCCCCAATACTAGATGATAAATGGTATTGCAGTTGGTCATGCAGTTTTCGGTAGAATTGTGATCACTACAAGGCACCTAGGTATCCTGTGCAAAGAGGGTACCCTGTGCGAAGAGTGATTCCTTCTCTTACAAAAATAGAAAAAGCATAAAGAACTATACGCATATAGACACTTTTAATAAATACCACGATGCATCATTTTCCGCTAATGACGTCAAACATATTCTTTTGAATTCTCTTGCAATTCAAAAGAATATGTTTGACGTCATTAGCGGAAAATGATGCATCGTGGTATTTATTAAAAGGGTCTATAAAACAATCAAACAAACATGTAGACGTGATTTTAATCATGAAGTTTTAAAAATAATTTTACGAGCTTTGTAACTCTTGAATAAACATGCCAGTTTTACTCTGCAAAAAAAAAAACAGTCATTTTTGCAATATTAAAGTCCTCAAATCTAACCTTGAACTTTGAACACGTTGCTTTAGTTTCGACCATGAAGAAAAATAGGAACAAATTCTTTCCTTGAATTTCCAAAGAATTATCTTCCGATATTTGTCCGAAATACCCACTTTGTCAGTGTAAAGCCATGAAAACTGGAGACTGCTGGAATTTCTGAATATTTGTTCGGAGGCATCATTACAATTCGTAAAAATAATTATGCAGTCGAATATTCCTCCCTCCGCCCCCGCCCCCCCCCCCCCCCCCCCCCCACCCCTCGCTCGCTTTTTGTGCTCGTTTCCAGCAGTGGTCATAAAGCCGCCATTATTGCGTGTGGTCGAAAACAAACCGAACTGAGCGAATGCGCTCGATGGCCAATGTGCAAAACAACCCATTATAGTCGCAAACATATACATTAAAAGACATGTATTAACGCTTTAGCTTGGCCTACATATTTCGACTCCTAATAGCTAAATCAAAAGAAAACGAAGACTTTTTGCATGTGCTAATGAACACATACTTTCCTCATTACTACAATCAATTTTGGACATGACCACCGAATACCTCCCAATATTTTTTCGGGCAATTACTCTCTCCTCCGCAGAGGCCTCCTAGTCACGCTCCACGCTTGGCAAAAAACGCGCGGAGGCTGGGTAGAGGAAAAAAGTAAAGCGCGCGGGGAACTCCCATTTTCTCTTTTACTCTGTACGTTCTTTACTGATAGGAGCCTCTGCGGAGGAGAGAGGGGCAATTAAGAAATATGATGCTTTATAACTAGACCATGTGCTTGCAACACTTTTCCTTCCATTAGGCCGAAACCACTAGTTGGTATTTGATACATGTGCACCAAAGCCTTTTCACCAGCAAAAAAAAGGTAAACTATTTTTAATTTGGTCGCGAAATCGAGTGGACTGCTTTTTTCGGAACTGATACTTAACAACCTGTTAAAAGGTTCTGCATCTTTCTGTGCCTGGAAGTTATCATCAGCAATTCAAATATTTTTAGTTATTATTAAAGTAATGCACGTTGAACATGCAGAATATATAGTACATAGTTTATAAAAATAAGATGCCATAATTATTGTATCATTGTAGGCATTTTTATTAATTTCAAGAATTTTTTAGGGTCTTTTTAGATCAGCATCAAAATTACTCTGTTATTATTGTTTAAAGAAAACGCACATATTTGTACATAGTTTATATAAATGCCAGAATTATTGTATTGTAGCATTTATTTTACAAATTTTTTAAAGAATCAAAAATACTTTGTTATTGTCATGTACAACATTAGAAGTACATTTATCTTATAAATGCAACTTAAAGATTAATAAAATTTTCTGTGGCTATTTATTCCTGCTTGTCTACCCTGGGTGCTAGAGGCTTTTCTCGCATCTCTCATATCACAACCTCTTTAATATATCTTACATCTGCCTCTTTTATCTCGTATATTCATTTTGTCCTTCTTTATATTTTTACAGAAGTAAAACATTTTGGCCTTGCACACCAACAATATCGCATCATATACGAGGTTGTAACTTTCGAGTCGGCAGATCGAACCCTACAGTTTTACCATTCAAATGAAAGCTCTTCAGGATTGGGAGAGAAGTAGTTAATTTTAAAAGAATTTCTTTAGCTTTTTTAATGACAACTAAACAAGGAAATGCTGCTTTCAAATTCCTTTATAAAAAAAGCAAGGGTTAGCTTCAATGTTTACTTCAGGATTAAGTCCATAAAATGTTTCTTGAAAGCTGAGAAGAAGTTTCCAAAGAGTTGAAGTTCTTGACTTGCAATGTGTTCCATTGATACAGTACAACCACCCATATCTGGGTCACTTTGGGAAGAGCTGTTGACCGGGCTGTTGACCTTCAGTTCAAAAATAAGAATTGGAGAAACATGGGTGTTGACATTCACAAAACCCTCGGGCTGTTTACAGGAAGAGGGAATGGATGAAGATGATTCCTTAGATTTCTCTGTAGCAACTTCTCCTGTCTTCTCTTGAGAATTGTCAGTTGACATTTCTTGTCCTGCAGTTTCCATGTTTTCAATTGTTTGCCTCTGAAACTGCAGCGACTTGCGTCTTTCTCTGCGACAATGTGTCCAGGTATTTTCAAAGGCTGTACAAATGGCTGAAAATTTGTCTCCATAATTGTCATGAGAACACTTTGTTTTTCTCGCGTTTTCTTGCTCAGCTTGCGTTATTGAATTGGTATCACTCCCTGAAGTTTCTTTGACAGAGTGGTCTTCCTGTGAGTCTTTACCCATTTGGGTATCCTCTGAATCCTGGAGAACAGAATGGGATTCCTGTGAGTCTTTTCCCATTTGGGTATCCTGTGAATTCTCGAAATCATGTCCCTCAATGCGTTGTCTTTTTGACGATAACATCTCTGATTCTTGTCCTTCACTGCGCTGTCGTTTTGCTGAACTTACATTTCTTTCGCATTTCAAACCAAATTCTTTTTCTAAAGTTTCCACAACAAACAGAAAAACACTTCTGGTTGTCGTAAGCTTGGCAGTGCATGACAAATCAAATGGTTCTTGATACTTGACAAAGAAAGAGTGACAGTTTGTGCTCTTTCTCTTCTTGGTACTTTTACAAACAGTTAACAAATCAAGAATCGTGCTTGAACTGTTGTTTGAATTTTTCATTTCCCTGCAAATCTCGTGCGCATTCTTCATTAGTTCAACTATATGTTTCAGCGCCGAAGCGGGCACATACTGTGTCAAGTTGTGCCTCAGTTCAAAAGGATCCTGAACACACAGAGGCGAAACTTTGAAGTCTACTCGCTTGCCACACATTGGACTGGTATCAGAGCTTGAAGTACTTGAACCTGGTTGAGTTTTCTGATGCTCAGAACTTTCTGTTGACAATGTAATAAGTTCACTTGTGGTGCTATTCAAATCACTCTTATGTTTAAGATCATCTTTGTTCGAGCATGGAGTGGTGTTCACATCATTTTCCAACCGTCTTGCATCTTTCAACTCTTCTAGCGCTGAGGTGATGGTGGTCTTGCAGCCGGTTCTTATATTCACCACACAACTGGCAAAGTCAAAGTCGGTTGAAAATAAGCAAAAGAATTCCTCCAGTAACTGACCTGAAGAAAACAAATTAAAACAAGTTGGCTTATTTGACCGAAGCAGATAATCCTTTCAATAAAAAGGCAACCCAAAAATCACTGGGCGAGAGCTCATTTTCACGGACTGCTTCAAAAAACTATGGAACGATCTACCTCGGGAGCTGAAAAACTCAAGTTCTGTCGACATTTTGAAATCAAAACTGGCAACCCAAAAATCACTGGGCGAGAGCTCATTTTCACGGACTGCTTCAAAAAACTATGGAACGATCTACCTCGGGAGCTGCGCAACTCAAGTTCTGTCGACATTTTGAAATCAAAACTGAAAACTTTTTTGTTTAGGAATAAGTTTTGTTTATTTTTAGCAACAGTTAACAAAGTAAAGCGCACTAGGCCGTCACATTGTACGATTTTAGAACCTTACTAAGGGACTTGTCAGAAATTAGCAGGGGGGAGGGGGTGGAAAATGGGGGAGGGTCATAACTTTTTGATCCCCTGAAAAGAGTGAGTCGTGAAAAAATAGGCATTGCAAAAGGGAGGGTCACATAAATTTACGCTCATGTGATCATAAAGAGCATTTAATGTTAACATGACCCTCCCTTTTCAGGGGCTCAAAAAGTTATGGCCTTTCCAATTTGCACCCTCACCCCCCCCCCCCCCCCCCCCCCCTCACCCCCCCCCCCCCCCCCCCCCCTCCCCTCTCCCCCCTGCTAATTTCTGACAAGTCCCTAACGGCCACCTCTTTACAACGGCCACGTATTCTCGAACTATAATAACGGTAAAACCACAGCGACAAACCAATGAAGAGTACCGGATCTATCGTAGACCTGGATCAGTAAAAATCTTGAAATAGTAAAGGTAAACGTATTCTCGTCCCGGCAGACGATTCATACGTTTCCTCTTATTTTTCCTTCGCTACTGAACATGCTCCCCATACCCTGCACAATAGGCGTTTTTGTTGTGCGCGCACTGCATAACAGGCACAACAGAGCGAGGATGGAAAAATAAATCCTCGAGTCACAGCCCGCAGCGAGGACACCTCTCTCCAGTGTCCGTCGAGCCCGGGGGGACTCCCATATAAAAATGACGGGGGTGCTCGTCGGAAATTTTCGAAAAACACCCTAAAAGGTACCAGAATCTCGTTTGATGGGCTTGGCTTAAAATAATTTTTACCCCTAAGAGGTACCAATTCTAAAACAACACATGTCATATTTTTTTTCGGCTCATACCCTAAAACGTACCGCGATAATTCTAACGGTGGTCATTTCAGATTTTAGTACCCTAAGTGGTACCAATCTACAAATTTTGACCCCTAAAAGGTACGACGAGCACCCCCGTCATTGTTATATGGGAGTCCCCCCCCCCCCCCCCCCGGGCCGTCGAGTTTCTTTTAACTTTTGCGCGTGTTTTTCCCTTGAGATGAAGAGGGAATACGCGCGTGGAAGAACTGTAAAAGGCGGTCGCGCGGGAGAGAGCGATAAAAGCGAGTCTTGAGTCTTTTACAACCGATGCTGGATACCCCGTTTTAAGTAAACTCGAACCATTTAATCAAACATATTGCGCGTGTTTGGGATACAATTGTATATAAAAACTATCTCCGGCTTCACGTGGACGGCAATATTTCGAAATGTATTATTCTCTACGTATTTACCCTTATATAGGAGAGATGAAATGATAATTATGTCATGAATCGAATAAAGCGAAAGAGTGAAATATTATTGAAATCAGAGGGAAATAGACTTTGTATTGATGGTCTGTATTGGTCATTGCATTTTGTGACATTTGGTGGCTCCTAAAGGAGCCGTTTGTTTTGGCGGTAAACCCACGAGTGAGTCTACTTGCTGCTGGTGTACTTGGTAACAGCCTTGGTTCCTTCACTGACGGCGTGTTTGGCCAGTTCACCGGGCAGAAGCAGCCTGATGGCGGTCTGGATCTCGCGGGAGCTGATGGTTGATTTCTTGTTGTAGTGGGCAAGACGGGAAGCTTCGGTGGCGATGCGCTCGAAGATGTCGTTCACGAACGAGTTCATGATGCCCATGGCTTTGCTGGAGATACCAGTGTCAGGGTGAACTTGCTTCAACACCTTGTAGATGTAGATAGCATAACTTTCCTTTCTCTTTCCTCGTCTCTTCTTCTTTCCATCAGCTGCGGCCTTTGCCTTTCCGGCTTTCTTCTCGCCTTTCTTTCCTGCTACTTTGGGTGCCATGTCTGTATAAAATCAGAATGAAATGACTGCGACTCGATCCACGTTGTATTTATAGTAAAATGAGAAAAAGATCAATTATCATACGGATCGAAATCCTCGGTTATTGATTGGCTACTTTACTGACTAACATACTGTTGACCCACGAGGTCAAGTTTCTTTGCATGTCATTTCCTTTTCATACAAAGCTTCTTTGAAATTCAAACAGCCATCAATGCTTTGATTGGTGCGTTTCGATCCAACCGATATAAACAACGTATTATAAATATTGCAGTGCGCCTAAATTTGAATCATTCACTTCTTTAGAAGACTTTTGCAAATTTCAACATGTCTGGTCGCGGTAAAGGAAAGGCAAAGGGCACCAAGTCCAAAAGCCGATCATCCCGAGCAGGGCTTCAGTTCCCTGTTGGTCGTATCCATCGTCTTCTTCGCAAAGGCAACTATGGAGAGCGTGTTGGCGCCGGTGCTCCAGTGTACTTGGCCGCTGTGCTCGAGTATTTGAGCGCTGAGATCCTCGAGTTGGCGGGCAACGCTGCTCGTGACAACAAGAAGTCGAGAATCATTCCCCGTCATCTTCAACTGGCTGTCCGAAATGACGAGGAGTTGAACAAATTGCTCGCCGGTGTCACCATCGCTCAGGGAGGTGTTCTTCCAAACATCCAGGCTGTGCTTCTGCCCAAGAAGACCGAGAAGAAGGCGAAAGCGTAAATCAGCTTTCATTAACACAAAACGGCTCCTTTAGGAGCCACCAAATGTTAATAAAGTCATGACCAACAACGGTTATTAATCTTCCAAAAGCTATTCAGTTCAGAATTACAACGAAACTGTCGTTTCTTTTATAAGAGCAAGATAATAACTACATTACAATTTCTGGTACGATGATAGTCTGAAAATGGAACCTTACTTTATTTCCGATACTTCCCAAGTTACCGTGAACGATGAAGTTTTAAATTCTTTGACAAAAATAATCGCCTAAATATTAACCTATCTGCAAACGAAATAGAGCCGAATAAACACACACTTCCCCGCCATTTTATCTTCTTATATGAGCGGTCTTTCTTGTGTATAATCATTCGGCAAATTCAAATTTGGGCAATAGCTTTTCAAACAATATAAAATGTATAGAATTATTCAAATGCAAATTTAGCATGAATCGAGCGCGCAAACTGACGCGCGTCCGCTACAGAAAGGTACCTTCGTTGTAAGGTTACATTTGAGAGAGAAACCGTATAAATCTCAAACACGGAGAGTGGTCGTTCACTCAGTTATCACCTCGCATTTATACACGACACGTTCGGTCGATTGCAAAGGGACTTAAATAGCGAGAGATGCATAGAATCCTTGAAGTAACATAAAATTTGGCCTTCGTAGATTGGCCATCGTTACATAAATGTTAGAGATTCAAAAAGGATAAACAAATGTGGGTCTAGGTCCTTGGGACAGAAATTACTATAGGAAATCTTTATTGGTCGTGACTTTTAAGAGATTTGGTGGCTCCTAAAGGAGCCGTTTGTTTGTGTAGACAGGTTAGTCTAACCGCCAAATCCGTACAGAGTACGTCCCTGGCGTTTGAGAGCGTACACAACATCCATGGCTGTCACAGTCTTTCTCTTGGCGTGCTCGGTGTACGTAACAGCATCACGGATCACGTTCTCGAGGAAAACTTTGAGAACACCACGGGTCTCTTCGTAGATCAGGCCAGAGATTCGCTTGACACCGCCACGGCGAGCAAGACGACGGATGGCTGGCTTGGTGATGCCTTGGATGTTATCACGAAGAATCTTTCGGTGACGCTTGGCACCTCCTTTTCCTAGACCTTTTCCTCCTTTACCACGACCAGACAAGTTGATTAGTTACTCTCAAACCGAGATATACTCAAAATCTTGCCGTTTCTGCCCTATATAGTGACGAGGTGGACCTCTCTGCAAGCTTTGTAGCTTTTCTATTGGTTAGAAAATGACAAAAGCAGACCAAAAGGTCGTAAAAGACCACATGTTGTAATCGTATACCTGTAAAATATGCGCATATTATATTGCTCAACATTATCATTAGCTCATTTGGACCATTTGCGCACAAGATTTTGTGGAATCATAAAACATTAAATCAAGAGTAAGATAGCGATGTATTACATAATGCTAAATATTAATTGATTTATCGTCGTAAGAACTTTTCTATGCAAAGAATACCTTAAAAAGCAATTAAAAGAGCATAAATTTTGTTGGGATCGAAATCCAACGCACTCACACAGAATGAAAGGTGTATCATGGTCTTATTCCACCAATCAGAGAGAAGATCTTTTAACCAATCAGGATATAACGCGCCGGGTATAAATTATTTTGAGAGTCAATTCAACGGTTTATCGATATCTCGAAGTGTTCAAAGTATGGCTCGTACAAAGCAAACTGCTCGTAAATCGACTGGTGGAAAAGCTCCACGCAAACAGCTCGCCACAAAGGCAGCTCGTAAGAGCGCGCCTGCCACCGGTGGAGTCAAGAAACCTCATCGTTACAGGCCTGGTACAGTCGCTCTTCGTGAGATCCGTCGTTACCAGAAATCAACTGAGCTGTTGATCCGCAAGCTGCCCTTCCAGCGTCTTGTGCGAGAAATTGCTCAAGATTTCAAGACCGATCTGCGCTTCCAGAGCTCTGCTGTGATGGCTCTTCAAGAGGCTAGCGAGGCTTACCTTGTTGGTCTGTTTGAAGACACCAACTTGTGCGCCATCCACGCCAAGCGCGTCACCATCATGCCCAAGGACATCCAGCTGGCCCGCCGAATCCGCGGAGAGCGAGCATAAGTGGATTACCTCCCTCGCAAAACAAACGGCTCCTTTAGGAGCCACCACATCGATAAAAGCAATAACCAATAAAGCCCATCAATAGTTTTGATGTTACACTTCTCTAGTTTAATAGTTGTAAAAACCATCGACAGAGATAAGATAGCCTTTATCTCGTCTTCTGGGTCAAGTATATTTGAATCCATTATTTTGCTGATGTGCTTCTGAAATTGTTGGTTTCTTTTTTAACTTTATCGACAAATTTGTGTTCTGTAGCTAATACAAGTGACAGAGCTACATGTAAGTGCCTGTCTTTATCTAGAGCCGACAGAGTTTATGCTGTCTGTGAATTTGATCTGAAGTCGATCGTAAATAGTGGGAGAAGACTGTCGCGCGCGTTTACCTAGCGTGATGCGCTCGCTTGACTTATCCCGAAGAAAAGAAGTGAGATTTCTCGTAGCCTAGAAAGGAAAGGTCGATCGCATCAGCATTCGGAAAATTTTGAACATATTTTGATGCTATTTGGCTCGCAAACTATGAAAACAAAAGGCGGCCCAAACGAAAGCCGCTCCTATTAAAAAAGCGCGCCAAGAAAGCAACAAAGAAACTCGCGGCCATTAACATGTCGGCAATAAAGCTCCGTAAAAAATAAAGTGCGATGAGTTTTCATTACCTTTCGGCCCTGTTCTCTTTTCCCCGAGAAAAGACAGAAAAGCAAAGCTAAAGAACGAAAAGCGGGGTTATCTATCTAGGGTCAGATAAGTATCGCGGAATGCAAGACTATAGATTAATGAAAATTTCATGGGTGAAGCTAGTCTCCTACGCAGCCGTTATTAGGGCTCGTCACGCAACGGGAGGAGCGTTGCGTGACGAGCCCTAATAACGGCTGCGTAGGAGACTAGGGTGAAGCAGGATATATTATATTTTGTAGGTGGGATGCTGAAAAATACGAAAATCTTTGTCGGGAAGCCATCATAAACAGCACATCTCTATGGAGTTATAACTTTTGAGTTTGTCGATGAAATCCTGTGGTGTATTAAACCATTCAAATGAAACCTCGTTGGCAGTACTTTTGCATGGTTCCATTTGTCTTTCAATATTTAACAAAATGAAATTTGGGATTTTTCTTGAAATATTTTGATTTTTGGCACTCTTGGGAGTTAGTGCACCTTTTGAAAACCATGCATATGAATATTAAGGCATCCTAGTTTAACATTAGTTAATCAGGGTTAATGCAGGGCATCAAATTCCTATTTTTCCTATTTTTTCGGGTTTTACTTGGTGCACAAAAACATTTTGAAATAATTGAAATAAAATTATCAATAAAACTGATAAATTGTACGAAAAACTGAAACTTTTATGGGGGACTCCCATATAAAAATGACGGGGGTGCTCGTCGTACCTTTTAGGGGTCAAAATTTGTAGATTGGTACCGCTAAGGGTACTAAAATACAAAATGACCATGGTAAGAATTATCGCGGTACCTTTTAGGGTATGAGCCGAAAAAATATGACAGAGTATGACATGTGTTGTTTGAGAATTGGTTCCTTTTAGGGGTAAAAATTCTTTTCAGCAACGCCCATCAAACGAGATTCTGGTACCTTTTAGGGTGTTTTTTGAAACTTTCCGACGAGTACCCCCGGCATTTTTATATGGGAGCTCCCCCCCGGGTTTGAAGCCCGTTTGAATGTATTTTTTTCTGACACTCGTGCCCAGACTTTCTCCATGCTTTTGGTAGCGTGCAAGGGATTGTGGTAAGTTCATTGGCACGCATGTGCAGCTTGTTATTTTGTAGGTAAGTTGTTGGGCGTGTTAAGAGGATAGAATTCAAAGAAAGCTTCCTATTTTTGAAAAACTTTAACATGCAAGGCTGCTCAGACAGCTGAATTTGTTCGGTTTCTTTTAATAATATTTGCCCAGTTTTTTGTTAGACAAAACTAACCTTCATCAGGGGCTAAGAAAGCTATTTTTGTAATATTTTTTGGCCACTGTCATTCCTATTTTCCGAGTGCCATTTATCCGTATCTTGTACTTATAATTTATACCAGAAGCTTATCACGTTATTATCTGTTATGAGCTTCTGCTTATACTCATTTAGCTCTTTAATTAGTTTTTGGCTTTGTGAAATGTAATTATAAAGACTTATTACTTGAGTGATGCCCTGTTAATGTTTAAGTTAACAATACTTACTCAGATTTTTGATATTCTGCGATGTAGAAAGCCTGGAAATGTCTTTGAAGAATGAGCAATTCCAGTCATCAATCACATTAGAGACCAGCTGTTGAACACCCTGTTTATCAGATTGCTCCTTGATCCAAGCATCAAATCCCTGCTGAAGGGAGGGGATGACAGGCGGAGTTTGTGTTTGCAGGAAATACAGCACCGTAAGGGTCAATGCATAGTTTGATAACTGTTTTCCAATGGTAAGACCTTTGGCTTTTGCCCAGGCTCTCACGATAAACACCAACTGAGGAACCCTGGGATCAAGAGACATGTAGCAGTGGAGGAGATCCGAGTTTGCAACACCAAGCCTGCAAAAAAAACAATGAGAAGGATTGGTCACAAAACTTGGATTTGCTACATTAACTAATAATAGTTCCCCATGCCCCCTTTGTTGCAAATTTAAAATGGTTGCCTCCCCTCTTCCTGTCAAGTTAAACAGACATCGTAGATCTGAAATGAATTTTAATCTGCAGCAACACGTAAGTATTTACAGTCAACTCTGCCTAACCCGGACACCTTCAGGACCAGCTCTGGCCATCCATCTTAGAGAGGTGTCTGCCTTATGGAGAGTTTAGTTACAGGCGAACGAGTGAAATTATACATATTCGGCCAAGATCAGCCAATAACTGATGTCTGTCTTAGAGAGGTGTCCACCTTCCAGGGGTGTCTAAGAGTTTACTGTACACAGAGGTTTTGTAACTGCCAGAGACAATTCTCCTAAATTAATGTCCATCAATTTTATCTGTGTTCAGGACATAAACTGTACACAACTTCACAACAATTTCACAATAATTTGGCACAACTTCAGTGCAACAATATTTTATTATTATTAACCCCCTCAATAATAATAACTCATGGTCAGGTGGCCATAATCAATATATATCTTACTGACCAAGCGCGAGGGTAGTACTGGGAGAATGTCAGCCCAAGATCTTGACAGTTCAGACCGAGCGCAGCAAGGTCCATACAAAAAAGACTCAGGGCAGATATTCTCCCAGTATGGTCCCGAGCAAGCTTGGTTAATAAGAGATTTATAGACCTCTTTCATAATGGCGGCCGATTTATTTATTCTTTTATAGGTATGTTAATTAGCCTCACTGGCCTCATTTTAGGGTAAAAATTATTTTGAATTTTGCACATGTTACCAAGGCCAGTGAGGCTAATTAAAAAACATATAAAAGAATAAATAAATCGGCCGCCATTATGAAAGAGGTCTATTACACGACTGAAAAATATTTAAATATCACATATCAATCATTTAACTAAACTGCGACAAAAGTGAAGGATAAAGGAGGCGATTCTGATTGACGGGGTACCATGTCTTTGTTGCCTAAAAAAAAATATAATAATGTCTAACCGAAAAAAAAAGTAATTCACGGCCAAGATATTAAAAAGCTTTTCAAATTAATATTTTATTTGTTAGCCATAACGATACAAGAAACCCTTTTAGGACAATGCCCAGTCCAATACTTAAAGAATATTGGACTGGCAATAGAGCATTCTGATTAGTTGATTTTAGTTATTGACTGTCTTAGTTGTTAGGGGTTATTATTGTGCAGGGGGCTTCACTGTACCTGTTATTTACTGATAAGTCACATGACAGGCCTGATGGCTGATGTGTAAACTTGATAAGAGGGCACTTGGCAGTCAAGACAGGTATAATGTTCACACACCCAGGGGCAAAGCTACGCAGCACATTAATAACTAATGAGTAGTCCACACCAGCATCACCATGCTCAAATGGCTTCAGTAAACAAACATCCAAGTCACTCCCTTTCCAGCCCACTCCACTGACGGTAGAACCAAACGGCACTACTGATGCCCCAGGGTAAACTTCATGGAATACTTCCTGTAACAGTTGACAAACCAGTCTCCGTAACTTGACATCTTCTTCAGTCAGACACAACTGTTGCATTAACAAGCTCACTTGTTCTTGTACCTGTAACAATATGCAGGGATTCAGTGATCAAAGGGCTGGTTAAAAAGATTCTGGATAAAGAGGATCAGAAATAGAAAAAAAATATCCTGGATACTACAGCCAACGTCAATCCTTCTTTCTACCCAGGGTGTCAAGCAGGTTTGAGGTCAACAAAAATAGGAAAAAATTATAGGTTTTGATGTTCTGGGCCGGGTTGTTAAGCGCGGTTAAGCTAAACCCAGGGTTGGCATCAATTTTGATTCCAGTAAAATAATTAATCAATGGAGAGTTTTCCAAAGTATTTTTGCCCTTTATTTTTGTTTCTGACTTGTCTTCGCATGTACATATAACTTATAATTACTGGCAGCTTTGAAAACACTTCTAACAAGAGAAATTAAATCCTCAGTTACATTTTAATCCTGGGTTAGCGTTAACCAGCTTTCGAACAACTGGTCCCTGGAAGACACCTTTCCCTGCATTTTGACACACAATACATGTATGGCATTTTTCAGTTGCCTGAAAACACTCTATTTTAAGTTACTGAATCATGATTTTAAATGTTTAAGGGAGGTTTCCTTCAAAAAGACGATAAAAATAATAGAAACTTGACACCCTGAATGGGTATGTTGTGGTTCAAATTTTTCTTTGGTTTTATTTTATTTTTCCTTTGTCTCAAATTCATTACCATAATCTGGGCAGAGGCTACAAACAACAGGCCACTTCGAAAAATACCATAATAATCTTTTATGTGCAGGCTCAGCCTCACCTGGGTGTAATTATTCAAGTCTCCTTTGTTGAAATGGCACAATGGAATTCAGAGTACATGTTGGAACGCTAGGACGTAGCATTGTGTGTTCATATACAAATGTGCACCGTATGCAAATTGACAAGAAGTTGAAGCATAGCACGTGCAGTTCGTGCTGAAAACAAAAGAAACTGGAAACACCAGGCTTACATCAAGCACCACCCAAACCTGCACTTTAAAGAGTATTATGGTATTTTTCGAAGTGGCCATTCTCAAGTTACAAAAGCTGTTAGTAAATGCAATTTTGAGTTGTGTACAATTTCGACCTACTGTGTAAACAGATGACTTCAGTTTATTTGCAAGTCCCTCAGAGACAAATTCTGCTATCTCTCTATTTTGCCTCTGACTGTGTAGATGTTGCTGCAAGTCTTCGGGTTTCCTTTTCTTTACTTTTAATGTCTTGTTCTGAAAACTGGCTTTGTTTGCAGTTCTTTCCTTCACTGTTAGTCGTTTTTCGTTCAAAAGAGGCAGTGACTCCTGACGCAGTATTCTGGTAACACTTTCTTCATCAGCAAACTCTACTATAGCAAAAACACCCTGACAAATGAAGAGAAAGTCACATCATACATTAAATTACTATTAATAATATTACACTACAGTCAAAGCTCTCCTTGCGGACACCTCCATAATACGAACACCTCTCTATTACAAACAGTTTTATTGGTCTCGAAGGTACAAAAATTCATACAATCCCTACCTCTATAATACGGACACTTTGGTCTGTCCCATTGGTATTTAAAGGCCCATTTAAACAGGCGATTTTTTGTGCAATTTTTGTCGCACTGTTCGGTGCAATTTTTGTTGTGTGCAAGTTGCATCTACAAATCGCGTGTGTAAACTAGTGGTGATTTCAGTGTGATTTGGGAGCGATTCGATGCAACCTGGCGGCGATTTTTGGGAAATCACAGCAAATGTCGCACCAGAATCGCACAGGAAATCGCCGCTAGTTTACACTTGCGACAAAAGTTGCATTGGAGAGCGTGACAAAAATCGCATCAAAAATTGCATGTGTAAACGGGCCTTTAAGGAGGTTCAACTGCATTACATATGCAATTCACTTGTTGAGAATGGTAGTCAATCAGCCCACAGCCAGTGATTTTGCCACTTTCAGGAAATTATTTGCTGCTAAGTTCACACTAATTTTTCCCTGGATCCCTTTCCACTTGGTCCTTTCTGCCTACTAGTTTTAATTACTTATATTGCCTACTGCTGTGAGACATTTTAAGCGGGCTGTAGAATGTATGACAATGGCCTGTCTGGATGTTTCAGTGTGCTGTTTGTGGAATCAGAGCTTCAATATTTTGGTAACATTTGACTTCCTGGCAAAACAACGGTGAGCAGCTTCCCAGACTTGGCAGGGACATCCCAACAGTCTGTGTAAATAACTATGGGCCCATAACTGCATTCCCCTTTCCTGAAGGAAAGGTTGTACCACCCCTACTGTTTTCAAACAGTGATTGGGATCTTTAATGTCCACTACCTTTATTTTAGTGTGAGAAGGTGTAAGAGGCAAGGCCAATGGCTTAATGTCATCAGTCAAAGACATGATCAAACCAACTGAGGCAATGTTTTCACCCTTTACCTCCCAAGAGTGCCAAAGATCAAAATTCAACAAAAATCCCAAATTTAACTTTTTAAAACATTGAAAAACAAATGGTATCATGCAAACGTACTGCTGAAGAGGTCTCATTTGAATGGTCACACCATAGGATTTCATCAACAGACTCAAAAGTTAGAACAAATGGTACCATGCAAAAGTACTGCTGAAGAGGTTTCATTTGAATGGTCACACTATAGGATTTCATCAACAGACTCAAAAGTTAGAACAAATGGTACCATGCAAAAGTACTGCTGAAGACGTTTCATTTGAATGGTCACACCATAGGATTTCATCTACAGACTCAAAAGTTAGAACAAATGGTACCATACAAAAGTACTGCTGAAGAGGTTTCATTTGAATGGTCACATGTACCATAGGATTTTGTGAACAGACTCAAAAGTTAGAACAAATGGTACCATGCAAAAGTACTGCTCAAGAGGTTTCATTTGAATGGTCACACCATAGGATTTCATCAACAGACTCAAACGTTAGAACAAATGAAGGGGTCGGGGCATATCCAGCCTATGTTGCTTTTTGAGCGTTTTACTATTTTTTCTCGCTCAGATTTGCCTAATTTTATCGTACAACGAATAATATCACAAACCCTTGTCGAATTTGCACTAATCCTAAGAAACTGGACTAATTTCACCTGAAAAAAAGCAGAGTTCTGGTCTTCTAGTGGCTGTTTACATTCAGAGCGTAATTTCGACGCCATTACAGCACAGATTGGCCGTGAGAATATGCGACCACAATACTCCTGACCCGCGCCAACGACATGAACGAAAATACCGTTATTTACGCGTGCCTGGTTCGTTATCGATCGCGAGCTCGCTACGGCAAACACATCGTCTGTAGCGTGCGTATGAGCCAATATGTTTAAGGCCCGTCCGGTGATTGAAGGACATCATTAAGTTCGGAAATCCGTAAGTCTCTAGCACCTCTCAAAGAAACGAGTTGTGTTTCTTGCCTAAATCTCTATTTCACGCTCGAAGGTGAAAATAGACGTTGGTGGACAAGGCGAGCCGGCGGGAAAGTCAGGAATCACTTCGGATCAGAAAAGGGGCAGCGTTGTGAGTTGTGGGCCATTTCCCATCCCGTGCCATAGTCGAAATGCCCGATATCCGAAGTGCTTCGAGACTTATAATATTTTCCGTATTTAGTTTGGCGGACATTCCGTTTTCGTTTTCGCCATTGATATCCCGACATGCTTTGCGACAGTGGCAGATAGGTCGGCTTTGCGTGGTCGCGTGGGAGATTGAAATACAGCGTTGGGCAGCTCAAAGCAAGTTCTTGCGGCCGGGTGAAATTCAGCAAGGCGGGTAAAGACTATGAGCCGGCAGCGGAGGAACGGGAGTGCTTCCTAAAGGAGGTCCGTAACGATAAGGGAGATGGCGCGAATCTAAGTGGCTGACTATCGGTGATAAAAATGAAGCGATTTTGAGGGAATGAACTTCGGGATTTATTTTTCTTGAGCGGGATTCAGCGGTACGGGCCCAAACTTGGCCATCTGAAGTGAAAAATCAGCGTAAAATCGAGAAATTCGGGTAAACCTTGGGATTCATTTTTTCGAGCGGGATTCAGCGGGAGACATGCAGATTTTATTTTTTTTTTGCATACGTTAATTCTCGAAAACGACGGAAAAAAAAAAACAACAGAAAAAAATCTAAACAATGTTTTACAACGAATTTGTAGTTCACATGCCAAAAATGGACAAATCTGAGCAAGAAAAATAAAAAACGACCTCAAAAGCAACATAGGATGGATATGCCCCAAGCCCTTCAAATGGTACTGTACCATGCAAAAGTACTGCTGAAGAGGTTTCATTTGAATGGTCACACCATAGGATTTCGTCCACAGGCTCAAAAGTTAGAACCACATTACATGTCTCCATAACGGACTCTTGAAGTGAAAGGGTTAACACAACTGACCAGTTCATTTAGTCCACTTTATAGGAGTAGTGTCTGGTTACAGTATGTGAGATAAAAAATGAAGTGTTGACAGTGTTTGTGGTGGCTGAGACCATGGCTGATCAATGGAAAACAGGTATAGTTTAGTGTAATTTTGAGTAGTATTTTTAAGAGACTCTTAGATATGTATTTATTATTATTAAATATTGTTATGTAGTTATACTTTATATGTAACAAAAAACCTGATGAATGTTTTACCGTGTTAAAATAAAAATTTGATTGATTGATTGATTGATGAGTGTCTGCCTGCATACCGCTCAAAATGTAAGTTACCACCTCTCGTCTCGTTTCTCAGGAGACACGTCTCATTTCTTGTGAGATGAGTCTTGTTTCTCTCGATAATCACTGAACTTGCCAGTATGGAATATATTACTCGTGAAAAGCGAGCATACATTTGTATATGTATCAAAGATTTCTGCTCTGAAATTATTTTGCCAAATTGATTGGATGTTTCATTTTGTAATAAATCACAAAAAAGCTAATGTTGATCAAGTCTTGCTTTACAATACCAAATTTGGCCATTGTGAATAAAACTTTGTTAAATGTTGCTTTAGAATTATTAAAAAAAATCATGCACATCGTTCTTGAGTGAAAGTCATATGTATGTTTCCTGTGCCAACCATGTAAATCAACCCTCGATACGATATGCAAAACAAGCCTTCATACAGTACAATGAATGTATATGTTGAAGGTTAAAATTATTTTGGGTTAAAATTATTTCAAACAAGGTTAATTTTTTTTTTCTTTGTCTGAGGTTATGTTAATGAATCTGGGACAGGGGAAAATAGAAAATAACCTAGTTCGAAAAAATTTTTAACCTGAAATAATTTTAACCTACAACATATACACAACAGTTTTGAATACCCCAGAACTCGGAGCATTTCTATGGTACTTACAGTGCACTCACAAGAAACGAGACGAGTATTGAGATAAACAAGATGTGTCTTGAAAGAACTGAGATGTATCCCGTGAGACAGTGGTAACTTACACAAGAGCAGTACTGTAATTAAAAGTCTGTTAACAGAAGGCATCCATCTGTAGTTCAACTGTACCAGAAGCGAATACTGTATAACCTGACATGTATTCATTACAAATAGTGATGCCTACCTTGTCTTTGTCCAGAAAAATATTTGAGACCTTTCCATACACACTGAAAAATGTAGTCAACTCTTCTTCAATGCATCCTGAATTTTGAAAACCACGGACATAAACGCTCTTCCTACAAGAATTTTCCCTCTCCTGTTTCAAGTTCAACAACTTTTGATGTTTTTTCCCTTTATTGTGGGTTGGCAGTAATGAAGCTGCAATTAAAAAAATAATAATAAATTTAACCCTGTTGGACTTTATTGGACAACTCATTTTCTTGGTTTCGTTGCAGAACACCTGGCCACTCAAAAACAATTCCTAAAACAGTGGCTATGTGGCTAAACTGATACATATGTTGTGGTTCAATTTTTTCTAGTTTGGGTTAAAAATTTCAAAACAATTTTCATTTTCTGAGACAAAGGAAAACAAAAATCAAACTGGTTTAAAAAATTTTAAACCAAAGAAAAATTTCAGCCACTATATGTATACCACTACACCCTGTAACTCTCATGAGTACCAAAGATCAAACTTCAAGAAAAATCCCTAAATATTTCATTTTAGAAGAGGTTTCATTTGAATGGTCACACCATAGGATTTCGTTGACAGACTCAAAAGTTAGAACTTTCCTTTGTGTCTCTATAAATTATTGACTCTGGGAGTGAAAGGGTCAAGTCAACACTTGTAATTTTATAGGGGAGGGAGAGGGGGTCTTGCTCTCTGTGTATCGATCTTTGTTGCCACTCACTACACAACACTTGGAATTTCATGGGGAAGGGGCGCTCTTCTCCACTTGGTATATCTGTGAGCTTCTTTAGACAACACTGTACTTATTGGAAAGCACTTGGAAGGCAAATGCAATACCCTCAATCCTCTATTAAGCACCCCCCCTCGCCCCGGCCGATTTCAAGTGCTTTTGAGAGGGGGGGAGGGGGGTTAACAGAGAGGGGAGATTATTAGAGAGGGGGGCTTATTACAATTTAGCAAAACAGAAGCAGTTCACCACTCATTGATTACCATTATATATAATGATCATTTTTAGTACAACTACGGGTTATATTTCCCCCAAAGCTTGCGAGTACTGTGTATATCAATTCGTGCTGGGATTGGGACAATACAAATGTACCGGTTATACAGTCAGCCATTATATTTTTTTATTGTCTGGGTTGTGATGGAAAAGGTGGGGGGGGGGGGGGGGGGGGGGGGGGAGGGCTTAAAAGGGAGGGGGGCCTTAATAATTTTTTTTCTCCAAAAAGGGGAGGCTTATTGGAGAGGGGGGTCTTATTTGAGAGAGAGGGGGGGGGGGGGGGGGGGGGGGGGGGTTAATAGAGGAATTACAGTACGTTTATTTCTCGTTCTGAAAGTGTGAAGAAAAACAAGAAAGCACATAAGATAACAGTGGCTGTGTATCTAGTTTTCTCAGGGGTATAGTTTCACAGTGGCCGGTTATTCTGCAATTACTCCATTTTCTCCTTGTATATATCTTATAAAGCCAAGGATTATGGACATACAACCTAAATGTAACTTTTAATACGTACAAATCACGTCTGTCTGGGGGTCAGGTTACAAAGGTTTGTATTGTAAGAAATATGACCGCTTTTCAGCCTGTATGCAGCATTAACGAGATTGTATGGTCAAAATCATTTAGTTTTACAAACTTATCTCAGTGTTCACACATTTCATCTTGAGTCTCGCTTACCTGAAGGTAAACTTACTCCACATACATCGCAAAACACTTTCTTGCCATCCGCCATGTTTGTACTTTGAATGCGCGGGCTCTGGGAACGATTAATTGAAAATTCAGCCCAGTCTCTTCTCTTTTTTTCAGATGCCGAGTGAGCGCCTGACTATTTTCCGATTTTGAGATAGAAAGATGGCAGCAAACGATAAGCATACGAATTGTTTATTTGCAAACAGATTTCCAAAGGAAAGGAGGTATAGCAAGGAAAAGACATACCGAAAAACTGCAGAACAACAGATTGAAAGAAATCATGGTGCAGAAAAGGGCAGAGAGATCATCAGAGTCCGTCAAGAAAAGCAAAGAAAAATTCGAGACAAACGGAGAAAGAAACGACAACAACGAGAGATTCAGAGGAAAATTCGTGGCATGGACGAAAAGGTCGATTTACCAACTTGTCAGGCATTAAATCGGCTTCAAAGACAATGCAAGTCAAAGGTTTTGGACAAAAGCAACTTCTGTAAAATTCACCAGTTTTGTGACAATGGGATGTCAGGATTGGTTCAGTGCCTTGGAAGAAACAAACTATTAAAACGATGCATTAAAAGTGTTTCACCTGATGAAAAATATTGTAATTATCACAAGATTCCTATTCAGATTAAGTGATTGAACAATAGTGTCATTTGTATGTCTAGCTGGATTTTTGAAAACCATGTCGCCCTAAGTAAGCGTCTGGGAGTGTGCTTGGCCTTGTTTTTTTGTCATTCAAAAACTATCTTTAAACTCCACAATATAAAAACTAAAGACTGTTGCTAGTCTTTTTTTTCTCTCGCTCTCGCTCCCTTTCCCTCTTCTCTCTCTTCTCTGTGATTTTCGGGCTGATCGGCGTCATAAAAACCCTTGTTTTTCCTAGTTGGAGTGAAATTGCTGTAATTTTCTTCGGCCAATGTTTTCAAAAATTCAGCTATATGTATAGTGATATTTATTTTCATGTTAACAGTCTAAATTTGTCTGGGGCACTTAGGCTAAAGTGTAGAATACCCAGCCACTTATTTGCATCTTGTTGAATAAGAGTGCATGAATCCTTTTGTTTTCATATGACTTGTTCTATAAAACGTTCAGGGATATGTAAATAAGCTAGTGGTCGGATATTCTAAAATCACTCCAGCACTTATTATACTCCGGCGGTATCAATCAATGAAAATCAATAATCAATATATTTAATAATAATCAATAATCAATTGATTAAATAATATTGATTGATATTGCAATCAATAAAAATCAAAGCCATAAAGTTGAAAGGTCTTTAAAATTACTATTGATTTTTATAGATAATAAATAACTCGAAATAACTGATTATGCAGCAGTAAAAACCTGAGCTTTACAGTGTTTGGTAACATGGACACGCATCATACATCACCGTTGCTAAAATCTGTCAAGTTTTTCTCCTTAGACAGACTACACTACTATGGTCCTTAAAGAAGAGGTGAATAGGTATATGGGTCGGAGGATTTTGTAAATAATTTTGTCCAGATTTCGGGTTCAGAGAAAAATTTTAACAGATCTGTGGATCCTACCAATGCAGCAGATTGTGGATTTTTCCCATGTTTGGGCCCGGATTTCAATTATGAACTTGTCATTTTTTTTTTGTACAAATACCATGGTTAAAAAGAATAAACAGTTAAAACAGGGTCAAAAACATGTCTGTTCACACCATATCAGAATATCGAATAATATCGAGTCAAAAAACGCAAATCATTTGTTTTGTTTACATTTTTGTTGAAAACCTGTGGTTTTAAAGCCGCGGCTACACGTGCGATTTTTTGCTTGCACTGGTGATGCGATTTTTTACAAAATTGCCGCGTCGCCAGCGCACTGTAAAAATCGCACGTGTAGCCACTCATGAACATGCGACGCGACAGCTGAAAAAATCGCAGAAAAAAGTCGCAAGAGTTGAATGTTCCGCGACAAAATCGCGGACATGTCGCTCGTGTAGCCGCCCTGCGATTTTTTTCTTGCACTTGCGACGCGACAAAAGGGTATCTAACATCTAACCAATAAAATTTAAAAACTAAAGCAGGCTCAGGCTTAATTACCAACCCAGCCTCGCGCGGTCTTTGTTGCAACATTTTGTCATCAAAATTTGTCACACGTGTAGCCACCACCGTGCGCTGGCGACGCGACAATTTTTCAAAAAATCGCATCACCCAAGCAAAAAATCGCACGTGTAGCCGCGGCTTAAATGTTTTAACAAGATTATTTGATCAACACATTGATTGAGAAGTATTTTGTAGTGTGGTTAATTCTCGCATAAATCATTGAATGAAAAGTTTAAATTGGACACAACACAATTCTGGTTTCACGTTTATAGGATACATATGCATTTCTCTACCTCCGAACTATGATAAGAATTTTATGCTTAATTCGTTTAGTTATGTTTAAAAATTAGTGAAAAGTCTCACTAACAACATTGTGGTGTGACATCCAGATAGCATCATCAGATAAAGAAATAATGACCAATAATATACTGAGTACAACTGATGACCACAAAATCAGAACGGCGCAAATTTTCAAACGGACTAAATACAGCACAATCGTTGACCTCATATTATTATGTTCAACAAATAGGATAAAATCAAACACTGAGTAGAAATTTCCCTGTTACCTAATGCAATATCTAACGCCCTTGTGTAGCTGTCACTTTTTCCATCACAATTTAATGGCACAAACTTAAAAATAAGAAAAGGGAATAAAAATATGAGAAGCCATAAGCCATGAGATAATCTAATAAATATAGCTCAAACTCTCCCCCCCCAACATTAAATTATGATGGCATTTAAAAATATATTTTTTACTCCAATCTTGAAGCCTGCCAAACTAGATGATAATCTAACATCTAAGGGTAACGAATTCCACATTTCTATAATTCTATTAAAATAAGTTTATAATTATTATAATAAGTCAGTTTAGGTAAAATCTACTTCTGGTAAATATGAATTAGTCATTTGACTCGGATCACATCATCATCCGACAACTGGAAGTGTAACGAAAGTGCGAAGCAGCGAGTCATAAGCGCGAGCCACTTGTTATATCAGAGAGGATGGCCATCCTAATATAGTTTATAATAGTACTAGGCATAACCGCAAATGAAACCTTACGGAAACCTAACCATGAGTGACTCGCTTGATTGGTATGTTTCGCCATACGATGCAACAAAAGTTGACAAAGCGAACCAATTGAAGCAACTCGTATTTTATTTCAGAAAACCGACGGCTAACGGTGGCTACCACGCCTCGCTGCCTCGGTTGCTGTTCACTTGAATTGTACCCGTACTCTCTCAGCTCTATTTCAACGATTTTCGTTCACGAAAAGGAGATCGATCCCCGTTAGTTGTTCTACTGAGCGCTTTATTTTCTTGTAAACATACATACGTGAGATCGAGTTTGCCGGTTCTAATGATCGTTTATAGCGGGTGGGTACGATATCCTTTACCGCGTCTTTAGTTGTAAAATTGACCCAATTGGAGTTAAACTTTTAGCATGTTCATATAAGCTATTTTTTCTCTTCAAAAGTTTGTGGTCTATGTTTTTGCTATATTCGTTTGCTTTTGCAGAGTTTTGGTAAATGGTTAAATGGCGCCAAAAAAACTTGATTTAAGATCGAATGCACTAACGACTTTTAACATGTGTATTTAACCTACCGTTATAGAGAAAATAAAATATATCTAGTGCTAAGACCGATCGCATGACTGAAGATAAAACTAATTTACTAGATGAAAATATATATACTGAATAACATCTTGTTTACGAAGGGCCCAAAGGAGTTAAGGTGGGGTGATACGGCCTCGCCATCACCAACCGTTACAACTGTAACAGCTCTTGTGCCAGGAACTTTGGACGACTCATACACCAGTCCGGTATAGTACTAGCTTGCCGCCTAACGCGAAATCTACACCACACTAAATTTCATTTCACCATTCATAAAGAATGTGTTTTAGTAGGTTTAACAACTGAAGTTGACTTGTCTGACACGGTGTCGTTTTTAAATCGCTGGTTTGTTGATTGGAGTCTTCCCGGACTGAGCGTTTATTGCTGGCTAGATATGGTAAGTGGTGAAATGTGACAAAAAGTGTCCCTTTTTGACCACGGGCTATTAATAAACGGAGGAAAGGTTTAGAAGCATTAAAATGTCAGTTTATAAAGTAGTCAAGTTATCGAGATCATGAAAGTCAACGAAGTTGACTTCAAACCCAATCAAGACGAGGCTTACTGAACTGAGTCACTCAAAGTAACACGCAACATCTTCGATGGATAAAATGGATTTCCGGAAAAATCGTGCATTTTTTAACTCATGTGACAATTGATGGAAAACTAACTTCTAACACGAAAGCTACTACACGGTAAAAATTGCCATGGCTTTTGTTTCTTATATAATTTCGATCTTGGATCTTAACCCTGACATATCTCTTGTTCACATGCAGTCAACCTGTGCCAGATATTTCGTCGACTTTCACTCGCAATGCATGAGAAAACTCGAGAAGACCATCTATCTAAAAATATAATCCATACAGATCCGCTGTTACAAGTCTTCTGAGGGATGCCGCTCACTCCGCCGGTCTCCCAAGGGTCATAGTTTCCGTATCGACGCAGCCTCCGCGGCTGCGGCTGCGGGTTTGCCAGATTGGTTGAAAAAAGTCTTATTAGGTAGATGGCCTTCCGACTGTTCAGTATCAGCTATATATTCGGACACGTGTACCATCGTCCATTTTACTTTCGGCAGCCCCTAGGATGGCTTGCCTTCCCGCTACCCCCACCTTAGGCTAGTTATTCTACTCGATCTTGGGGGGGATACATGCCCTGCATGCATCCGCAGTGTGGCGGTTAAGTGTTAAGTCTCGGCAGCGACTTCCCCCAAGATTTTGCCAGTGTTTTTTCACTAAGATTTTTTTCATTTTCGACCCGCCAATACTCCGGTCCGACCAAGCACTAGCTGTTCGTGTGAAAGCAACGTACGGCGCTGGGTTGATTGGTCAGGCTTTTAGCGAAAAAATCAAAAGTCCAGAAAAATCCCAAATTTCATTTTGTAAAATATTGAAAAACAAATAGACCATGGAAAAGTACTGCTGAAGAGGTTTCATTTGAATGGTCACACCGTAGGATTTCATCAACAGACTCAAAAGTTAGAACAAATGGTACCATGCAAAAGGACTGCTGAAGAGGTTTCATTTGAATGGTCACACCATAGGATTTCATCAATAGACTCAAAAGTTAGAACAAATGGTGCCATGCAAAAGTCCCGGGGGGGGACTCCCATATAAAAATGACGGGGGTGCTCGTCGGAAATTTTCGAAAAACACCCTAAAAGGTACCAGAATCTCGTATGATGGGCGTAGCTCAAAATAATTTTTACCCCTAAGAGGTACCAATTCTAAAACAACACGTGTTATATTCTGTCATATTTTTCGGCTCATACCCTAAAAGGTACCGCGATAATTCTAACGGTGGTCATTTTAGATTTTAGTACCCTAAGCGGTACCAATCTACAAATTTTGACCCCTAAAAGGTACGACGAGCACCCCCGTCATTTTTATATGGGAGTCCCCCCCCCGGGGCAAAAGTACTGCTGAAGAGGTTTCATTTGAATGGTCACACCAACGGATTTTGTCCACAGACTCAAAAGTTAGAATGGCACTACATGTCTCCGCAATTGACTCTGGGAGTGAATCGGTGAAGAACAAACACAGTAAATACAACAAATTTTTATTTACAAGCTATCACTGTTTACAACAGGAACGGTTCTGGATAACAATGATTTAATGTTCCTGAAAGGTTTTCTAATTAATAGTACACCGAATGAACGACTTTATAAATATTAACGGAACAGCTGACAAATTTTACATCTTCACAATGACAAAGCAAGTATTGGCTCTTAATAGACACTTTTAATAAATACCACGATGCATCATTTTCCGCTAATGACGTCAAATATATTCTTTTGAATTCTCTTGCAATTCAAAAGAATATGTTTGACGTCATTAGCGGAAAATGATGCATCGTGGTAATTATTAAAAGGGTCTATAGCAAAGCGCACAAATGACGTCAGTGCTCATGTTTGTCTGAGTTTATAATTTATTCTTGTTTATTCTTGCATTTCTGACAATAGACATTCGTTATTAGGAATCCCCTGAGAGTCACTTTTGGTTTGTTTGTCCGAGTTTTAGTTCTATAAATAGTAATTGTGCGCTTCGCTATTACGATACACTTTGCACTGACGTCATGGACCCGGCTCACGATCTTAAAGGAAATAAGAATTAAAACACCTGGCTAAATATCGTCAGTTTAACTGAATACATTTGTTCCGACTTCTTCCCGTTTTTCTCAAGGTGTTTTTAACTGTTCCTTGCTGGTGTAAACGTTCCTGACTTATCAACACGCTATGTCGTCATCAAAGCCGCCGTATCCAACGAGCAATGAACCGTCTGATCCACCACCTTCAAATCCAAGCGCTTACCTTCCGCCAGTTGAAACCGTGCCTGCCGGTACTGTGAATCCTGCCTTCCCTCCCCCGCCGTCATACGATGCTGCTGTGGGTGCAAGGAAGCCAGGATCAGCTCCGAGGCCGTACGGCCAAAATTACTCCTACGGATCATATTCATCATTGGCGCCGAGTCCGTACGGCCAAAACTATTCCTACGGATCACAGAAAGTCCCGGTCCGGGCTCGTATATCATCTAAAAGCTGCCCCCCATCAAGTTCAGATGTTGAAAATCAGAGTCTACCATGATCGTACTGCTTGGATGACAAAACTATCAGGCAGGCTTGAATGGTATGTTTGTGAGCGTGTTTACTTGACTTGTAAGATCTCAAATTTGGATTTCTTTATCAGAGTTCACAATAATTACGTAAGCTTAATAATTCGGTCATTATAGCTTCAAAACTGATTAGTTGTTTAAGGTCTGAGTTTCGCCGTAGTATTGTAAAAGCATGTAAACGCAGAGAACAGATATGAGATTCAGGCATGACTCAAATAAATAATGTTTTGATATGTGCTTTTCATCGATCATGTACTTGTAGTAAACAAATTTTATTAGTCCGCTTAGCTGTTCACTTAAGCACATAGTACACCATATTTTTACATAGATCTCCTTCCTTTCTTCTTGCAGGTCGTAATAATATTGATATAATCACAGAAAACCAGAAGATTAAAAGAAATCATTGTGCAAAAAATGGGCATTAAAGTTTAAGCAGACTCCGTCAAAAAAAGGAACATTCGAGGAAAGCGAAAGAAAAGAAAACAACGTACAAGGGATTCAAAGAAGAATTCGTGGCATGGACGAAAAGCTTAGGCCGTCGATTAATTTACTAACTTCTTCAGACATTTTACAGGGCACCCAAAACGAGGAATGTTTAGAAGCGTTGTGCTGTTTTTCTATATTATTTTAGTGCCCTTAAAGTGGCTCACAAAAGCTTCCAGCATTTTTCATTACTTGTACTTTGATGGATCAATACTACAATTATTTTTCAGTCGATGCTGCAATAAAGGTATCTGAAACAAATGGCCAATTATTGATGAACAAGTTGTGGATGAGCGAAGGGTTTTTGGATTACTTGATACGTGAACGATATGTTTCCATTAAACCCATATTAAGTGGCGATCAAAAATGGCATTCAGGTGTTCCCACGGCCTTAAAGGCCTACCTTCACCCAAAAGACGTTGCGGTCGTTTGTTTCTGTTTTGAAATGCTCCATTGTTCATACGCGTGATCTGATTGGTTGCACGCATTCATGCAAGCACTGATTTTCGTGTTACACGAAATTCAGCACAGAAAGTGATCACGGCGCGCACAGCATTTTGGGTGAATGTGGGCCTTATTTGCCCACAAGTCGACTTATAGTGAAAGCTAATACAGTTTGATTTCAGTTTCAGTTCTTTTAGCTGAATATTTCGCTGCTTTCCCCTTTCTGAAAATCCTACCTGACCTTATTTTGTACCCAAAACGACATTTTTTTATTCCTCCAAAAACAACAGGCTTAGGTTTTCAGATGTTACCAAAGTTTGGGGCGACATTTTACTTTAAGAAATTCAATTAATATAATTGATTACGAATTTTTAACTGAACGGCTGTAAGGCCTTTCAAAAACCTTTCCATCGAAACGCCTCGTTGGGTGCATGCTCCTGATTTGAAAATGTTGTTTCAAAAACAATGTCGAAGGTGTTAAAAATATTACTCAGTTACACCTGAATAAGTGATTGAACCATGCTGTCATGCGTTTGTATTCATAGTTATTTCATGTTGTTTCTAAAGGCCCGTTTACACAGGCGATTTTTTGTGCAATTTTTTGTCGCACATGTCGATGCAATTTTTGTCGCGCGCAAGTTGCATCTTCAAATCGCGTGTGTTAGCGGGCGGCGATTTCAGTGCGATTTGTCGCGCGATGTCGCAGAGGTTTCGAACATGTTCGAAACCTGATGCAACTTAGCGGCGATTTTTAGGAAATCACAGCAAATCAAAGCAAATGTGGCACCCGAATCGTACAGCAAATCGCCCCTAGTTTATACTGGCGACAAAAGTTGCATTGGAGAACGCATGCGAAACGGACATTAATAAATGTACCTTAATTTTTGGAATAAATTACGTCTGGAACACGTTTAAAAAATTAAAGTGAAAAACAAAGTCTGCAAAGTTTGACTCTGACTTGTTTTTGGTAATTCGAAAACAATGACCCACAGCTGCGTTATACCTTTGCTGTTCTCTGTAAAACAACAATTGAAACAGTCCTGGCTATGCCCCTGCTAGTACGATAGTTACTACAAGCAAAGTGTCTGACTCCAAGTCGGAGCCCTTTTACGGCTGCGAACTCCATTTGCTTGTCGATTTGTCAGGCGTCGTAGCTAAAAATATCAGCATTGTATCATTTCCTTTTAACCCAGCTTGATTGTACAAGATTGATTGTATACGTCTTCGTACCTTTTTACATGTTGGCGATTTATAAACTTTCCTTTAATAATTGTATTTTACTGTCGTTTTCAGGAAAGCTGTCCACCATTGTTTCAACAAGAGAAGGCCGTCCCTCCCGTTGCCACGGCAACTTTTGAATAGGTATTTCAAATTAGGCTGAAATACAGCTTGTCTCAGCCAATCAGATTTCAGAAATTTCTCAGCCAGTAGTATAAACGGCGAAAATTGTGTCTCCGCCTTTTAGAGACCGTATTTCGCCGTTAGTAAATTTTAGCTGACGGCGAAATTTTGGCTCAGTAATATTATAAGAAGTTGTAAAATTATTCCATTTTAAATTTCACTGAGGCAGTTAATCGCAAAATTTTACATTTTCTCTATAGATCATGATAATTAACGGCGAAATTTTCATCTATATATACTCCCAGCAGTTTTGCCTGCCGGTACATTGAATCCTGCCTTGGCTCCACCACCGTCAAACGATGCAACTGTCGGTGCAAGGAATTCAGGATCAGCGCTATGGCCGTACGGATCATATTCATCATTTTACTCAAATTCAAGTTCGTTATAGCTTCGATGACAAAAATATCAGGTTTGATAGGTTTGTGTCCATGTTTTAATCAATTGTTTACTTGACTTATAATCTCTCAAATTTTGATTTAATTCTCTTCGCATCGTAATGATCAGAGTTCATAATAATTACGTTGCTAAGCTTAATAATTCGGTCATCATGGCTTCAATAATTCGTCGTTTAAGGTTGGTTTCTGCACAGTATTGTAATATAGGTAAACTCAGTGATGTTAACGGAGAGCAGATATGAGGTTCTGCAGTGAGTTATGGCACGATGAGTTATAATTATTTGACTAAATTGAGCTTTTTTCATCGGTCATTCACTAATAGTAAGTAAATTTGATTTGTCCTTTATAGCTGTTCACTTTAGCACTCCGCTCTGAATTTACGATTATAGTTAATTTAGAACACTGTTTCCCAGGACATTTCAGAAAAGAAGAAATAAAAAAAAAACATGTTATTTGGACTGGATTCGAACCCGGAACTACCGCTACTAGGAAATATTGAAAAAAAATGTTTGCAGGGCCTAAAAAGACAAAATAAACTGTTTGCAAACACGATTTGTGTAAGAAAAATGTTTGCAGAGAAGTCAGATAAACTATTAAAAAATATTAGCTCGAAAACTGAAATATTGCTCAGTGATGCGAAAGCAAATACAGCTGAAAATAGCTCCAAGAAGATGTCTCTTTCCATTTGGCTGCACAAGACAACTCCTTCACCTTGCCTTCGCAAAAAGCAGCCAAAACGCTCTTCGTTGTGCCAGGGCTTATGGTCAGAATCTCAACGGGTTTTCATTCAAGAAATGCCGCTTGCCTTGTCATTTAACGTTGACATTCTGTCGAGAAATGCGCGAGTTTCATAAGTCTGTCATCTTCCTGACGATATCATCATCAAAGATAATAGGTCACTAACTGTTTACAAGTTATTTGGAGTAATCTATGGCGATGGGAATCATTTTAAATCAGCAATGTGCCTGCCTTTACCGCTGGTACCACAGGCCGGATGGTACGAGTATGATGGCCTGTGGGAACAACGTCAACGAGGATCAGGACTTCGGTACTGTGGAATCGCGAAAAAGCCTGCTACTCCCTTTTGCATATTTCCTGTCGTATGCCTTTTATTTGCGCCAGTTGCTGCGTAGGAATTAAAACGGCGAGTAATGCATGAAGGAACAACAAACTATAAATTACAAGGAGCGTATGTGGCCAAAATAATTGGCTATGGCACTATCGATTTTTTTTTCCAAAAATAGCTTATTAACTCAGATCATATTTTTAGCACCAGAGAAGATAGCACTGTAAAAAACATGAAAAACAAAATGTTTGCAGGAAGGTGCTCTTGGAAAAAAATGATTACAGAGGCGCAATAATTAAAAAAAATTGTTTGCAGAGGAAAATTTATCATCCCGGCCCCCTCCAAAAAATAATGGTCTGTCCCTAAACACGGAACTGATGAACCAAAAGTATATTTTTTAACTGTGGCCATATTTGCTCGATAATCATATTTTCTGAAACTATGCTAGGATTAAATAAATAAATAAATAAATAATAAAGCAAGTTCGTATTTAAAAGGTCTGCCTGCTTGATACATGAACGACTTCATGAACGTCGTTAGTATGCACGTATCCGAACAGCAGGAACAGGACAATGCAGCTGACGATGATAAAAAGTCTTCAGGAAGGGAAGTATCGAATTTATGAATGAACGACTTTCTGAATAATTACGGAAGTATAGAAACTTGAAAATTGGATTTTTATTGACATATTTTGGTTGTATCTGGTCAATTTTGAAATAGTTTGAGAGTTTGAAGCTGAATTGTTGCTGTTAGCCCCAAACTGACGTCACAGGTCGAACCACGTGACTTACATCATCAACTAAAACGAGCTCCAACACCTGGCTAAATATTATTAGCAGTTGGCTTATTCAGTTTCCTTGCGTTTTTCTCAAGGTGTTTTCAACTGTTCCTTGCTGGTGTTAACGTTCCTGACTTATCAACACGCCATGTCATCAAATCCACCGTATCCAACAAGCAATGAAGCTCCGTATCCACCTCAACAACAGATGAATCAGTACCCTCCACCAGCTATGTTTGGTGGCTATCCACCACCTTCGAATCCAAGCGCTTACCCTCCGCCAGTTGAAACAGTGCCTGCCGGTACTGTGAATCCTGCCTTCCCTCCCCCACCGTCATACGATACTGCTGTGGGTCCAGGAAAACCATCGTCAGAGCCGTACGGCCCAAATTTCAACTACGGAACACAGGGTTACAATTTTACAGCGCCTGTACCGCCAACGGCTCCTCCAACCTACACTCCATCTTCTGATGTCGAATATCAGGGATCAGCATACCATGATCGGATCATCAGCTTCGATGACAAAACGATCAGGCTTGGTATGTTTGTATATCCACTTCTCGACTGGTAATCTCGAAAATTTTGATTTCTCCTCACGATATGCTACGTAGCGTCAGGCAGTTCCGCGTATTTCAAAATGATGTGAAAACAGAGCAGATACAGTATGACAGTCAGTCTTGGCACGAATGGATAATTTTAAGCTGCTATGTGCTTGTCTCATCGCTTGTATGTAATAACATTATAACATTAAGCAGTTCACCAAAAAAAATTAAAAATAAGCCACCTCCATACTAGTTTTTCCCTTTGTTCTTCTTATTATTGTTTCATTGATATTGTGACATTTCAAAAATTATCCATAGGGGCTGTGCGGATAAAAATGGAATGTCCTATTCCCCTTTAAAAAAAGTAAAAATCATAAGGGGAGGGGGCTGTTATGCCACCAGAAAGGCTCCCGTTTCTGGTTAGGGACGAAACATTACTACTATAAGGTACTAACGTTATTGATGTGTGTTCTTTTCTCTCCACTGCTTGCTGTGTTCATGGTGGTTTCAGGATTTATAAGACGGGTAAGAATTATGTTTCGTTGATGTAAACAACTCATTCTCAGTAATTTATTGAAACCTCTGTTAGGGATGTTGAATAGTACTCTTGAGACTTTGGGACACTCGGGGGGGGGGGGGGGGGGGGGGGGGGGGGGGGGGTAATGCCATATATGAGCTATATAGGTATGTGCCGCTGTGAAGGGTATTGTTTTCAGGCAGTTTAGTCTGGGATAGGGTACAGTAATCAGAGATTTTTGGTCTAGAATAGGGTATCATTTTCCACGAAACTGATCAGTTGCATGAAGAATTTAGTCTAGACAAGGCTTACTGGCAAATGGCAGTTAAAAATCAGTAGAGCGGGAAGTACGGCATTTTTACTGACCTTTGTTAACTAATAACTGTGATAGTGAACGAGTTTCTGGAAAATAGCCAGTCTGGAATAGGTCTAGGATAGGGTAGGGTTTTTCGGTGTTTAGTCTAGAATAGGGTTGCAAAATGCAGCTAGAATGGTCTAGTATAGGTTAAGGTTCTCAGAGTCCCAGCGGCACACTACAACCCAAAAATTTGCAGAGTACCCCCCCCCCCCCCCTGGATTTTTCTCTGCGAACCATAGATCCTTTGATTACCAACCGAGGGGCTGTTTGCATGATACCAGTATAACTTTCATACCTGTATGCGTATACATGTTCATTCTGGTTCCCTCTTGTGGCTCTTTGTTCACATGATACCAGCACAAAATCTCATTCCAGTATGTCACTCTGATACATTAAAAAGTTCATCCCGGTAGTTGTACCGCCCGTCCTACAATGTGGTTTCTTAGGTTGTAGTATTTTATATAGATAATTCCAAATAAATTTTGCTCTTGTTTTTTACATATTTTTTTTATTTTGATGTGAACAGGTGTTTGCCGTGCTTATGCTGCAGCTGCTAACCACCGTTGGATGTATCTGCCTCTTTATATTTGAGTAAGAATTCTGTTAATTGTAGGGACTGGTTAGTCAATGTAAAAGTTTTTTTAAACTTATAAAGTGCAAGCAGGGCTCGAAATTAACTTTTTTGTTCAGGAGCCAACTGGCGACTAATGGGAACATTTTGGTCGCCAGATCGTAAATTTTGGTCGCCAATTTTATTCAATATGTATCTTATATAAAACACACTTAAATGTTACTTTGCATGCAAGAAAAATCATAGGTAGAAAGAAGCAGCATAGGAAAGACTTACGAAAGTTAGCTACCAGACAGTGTTCACAGCTGACATGTCTTTAGCGATGGTTTGTTCTTAGTTTTTCGAGATGCAGGTAAGCACAAAACGTTCCGAGTTCATAGTTTTCATAACTAGACAAACAAGGGTCCTTTACCCTTGCTTTTACCTCTTCACAACATACCGTAAACACCGGCGTATATAAATATTAAAGCCGCACTCGCAGATAAGCTGCACCCTGAGTTTGAAGCTCAAATGTTGGGGAAAAAAGGGGTTTTTTTTTAAATAAAAACGTAAGTCAGAGAATTGACTCTAAGAAACGTGAGCTATACTTTGCTTCTATCCATCGAATCATCCTGTATTGAAAAAAAAACCACACTTTTGATCGCAGCTACGTTCGTTTGCCCGCCGTTCGTTCAGGCCACAACAAGCTTGGTAGCCGTGCAAATTTTTTGAGGACATTGGGTTAACCAAGATGGCCGCTTGTTTACAGACTTTCTTCGGCTTCTTTCTCGTTCGTCTTCGGTGTTCCTTCATTGCTAAAAGCTTCAAAATGTCCGACAAAAATAGCGAATACTGTTTTAACACAGGTATTTTAACAATTTCAGGCTATATACATGTAAGTTTTGCTCCACATTATACACCTCAAATAAAGGCTCTCAAAGTCTGGTCAACTTATATTACTGAAAGTACGATTGATAAACTATGATTTGCAGAACTCAGCGGATGTCTGCACCCCCGATTTTGAGCAAACATTTTGGGCACAAAAGTGCGGCTTATACGCCGGTGTATAAACTAAAAGATTTATTTTAGTGCAGAAGTTTTTTTTGTGGTTATCGGACAAAACGTGAGTCGCCAGCTGGCGACCAGTTCCAAAAATCTAGTCGCCAGCACTCAATTTTTGGTCGCATTGGCGACCAGTTAGTCGCAATTTCGAGCCCTGGAAGGCAAACAATGGCAACAACATCTTACATATTTTTCTCTTTGAGGTTCAGATCCCATGCTTGAGACAAGGGAAATATATTTATATTCAGCTTTAAAATATTGTTTCATTTAAATAAATATTTATTCAAAAGACATCAATTCTCATTAAAAATAGACGATTAAAAGACAGTGTATGCAGGAGATATTTTTAGTTTTCTTTTCAAAGTAATTATGTCAAGAACTTGTATTATTTTTAGCCTGCAGTAATGCTTGGTTTTCTATTTGTTTTATTTTCAGTGAAAAAGTAAAATTTTTTGCCCAAAATAACTGGGGGATGTATATCTCAGCATAGTAAGTCATTTATAATTACAGTCAAATCTCTGTTAAGCGATCACCCTCGGGGAATAGCTAACTGACCGCTTAATAGAGGTGACCACTTAAAAGAGGTCATGCTTACAGTAAATATTGGGGAGTGATTTAATTCTGGGGATTTGTTAAGTAACCGCTTAATAGAGGGTGACCACTTAATAGGGGCCGCTTAATAGAGGTTTGACTGTAAGTGCATATAAAAATCTGTCATATTACTCTTATGTTATCCTGATATCCCGTTATCCAAGATTGCGAGTTTATAGTTGATGATGATGATGATGATGATGTCAATGATGATGATTGTCAGATGTCAACTTCCAAGGCCATTATCATTAAGAATCCTGACGACCTTCCCTTCACATGAAAATTGTAGGGCAGGATTGTTTTTTTTTTCCTGTTTGTGTATTCCGAAAATGTTTACATTGTATGGCGATATGCCCCACGCCTTACCCCCAGGGAATACAAGGGAGGTGGAAGCCCAGGATTAAGGAAGCAAGACATTTCAGAACCTCCTGTCCTCCAGCATGTATAGCTAATTATAATCTTTTGTAAGAATTGAGTTTATCAGGTAGTATTCATGTCTTCTAACTGTTGACTTTATTTTTCTTTCAGTGTCATATTTATTGTACTGTACATTGTGCTGGCATGTTGTGAAGGAGTAAGGTAAGAACAATGTAATTATTGTTACCCAAATTTTTTTTTTACTCGTTACTTGGAGTGAACATTATAATACTAGCAGTAATCACAGATTATGGAGACGTGTTCGAAGGAATTTCCGGCGGAAATGAGCCCCTGAAAAAAAAAACAATAGGGGAGGCCATTTGGAAGACCGTCTACCAAAAAATCTCAAATTTTACTGCAGGTAAACCACAGGACAACCAGCACGAAATTAGGATTGCGTTCTTCGAACGCGAATATAAAACTAACACCCTTAGGCATTCTTTTTCAGTTTTGGAAGGTTATCATATTCACAGTAATTCATGAATTTATTTATTTTTCTCTTCAGGAGGAGTTATCCAGCTAACGTCATAATGCTTGCTTTATTTGTAAGTATGAAGAGAGGGACTGAATTGTCTCTGCTGCACATCAGCCGTACATTCTTTGTAAAATTTTGATATTTTAAAGGTTCATTTCTCAAAGTTATTTACCATATTACTGACGATCTAATTTTCAGAGAGCACTAAGCTTGTCTTGCTTTTTCACATTAGAGTGGTTTTCAATTGAGTGTCGAAAGTTATTTCGTGATTGCTTTGGTTTTGCATTGCTACGCTTTGTGATTGGCTAAAACATTTTGCGCCATTTTCTCAACCAATCAGAAGTAAAACGAAAACCAATCCTGACTTGCTTGGACGCGTTTTCCCACGCTTGGAGCCGGCTACATGTACAGTCAACTCTCTCTAAGACGGACACCGTCGGGCTGGCCCCAACTGTCCATCTTAGAGAGGTGTCCGGCTTATAGAGAGTCGAGGTAACGTGACACCAGTTATTCTGAGGTTATAAAGCTGAACCTATGCAAATGAATACACGTCTGTTTAAAGTGGTTAACTTAAGCAAAACCTACAAACTGGAACAGAAATAACATTAGAAAAGTGGACTCGTTTGTTCATATTCAGCACTTACATTTCCGTTTTGAAGTATTTTTCACTAAAAAAAAGCACTTAAGTGTCTGTTGACGGTTTCAAAATGTCCGTTGTCCGTCTTAAAGAGGTGTCCGTCTTTCAGAGAGTTTAGTTACAGTAAAATGACTGAAAAACTGCAGGGAACAACACCAAATTTCGATCTTATAGAGGTGTCTGTCTTATAGAGGTGTCTGTTAAGAGAGAGTTGACTGTATTTGCTACGAGTTTTGATTGGTTCATTAGATTGTCTGCGTGTCTTGTGATTGGCCAGAGTAATTACTTTGGTTTTGGTTTACGACACTCAATTGAAAACTGCTCAATGGAGTTCATTTATTTGTAGTTGTGTCATTTATATAATGTGAATGAGGCAAAAAAAAAAACAATAAACAGGGCCTCTGATATTACGCGATAAAATATGGAAATTATGCGATTTTTTCGTGGCAAATTATGCGATAAGCAAGGACTATTATGCGGAAAATTATGCGATTTTTTCTGGAACTTTTTTATGCATGTTTTACTAGGTTTCAGAGGAAGAAAACAAAAATACCTGTTTTAAAACAGTGCTCGCTATCTTTGTAGGACATTTTGAAGCTTTTAGCTATGAAGGAACATCCAAAACGAACGACAGAATCCAAGAAAAGAGTCTGTAAACGAGCAGCCATCTTGGTTAACCTTAGTAACCAGGCTAAATAAAACATCATGTGCTCAAGAAATTTACGCGGTTACCAAGCTTGTTGTGGCCAAGAACAAACACAGTTTCGATCGAAAGTGGCGGTTTGTTTATTTGATACAGGATAATTCAATAGAAAAAAACAAATTTTAGCTTAAGTTTCTTAACTAAAGCAATAGTGTATCGTGTGGTTTGTTCACATTATGCGATTTTGTGTGATTTTTTACGAATTATGCAATTTTTCGTGAATTATGCGATCGGATGCGATTTGAGGCCGATTATGCGAAATCGCACCATCGCGTAATATCAGAGGCCCTGAATAAACAAAGATCCTCCTGTACTAGCAATGTAGATTTGGTTGCCCAACATTTCATAGAGATAATAGAGATTTGATTAAAAAAGTAGTCGAACAGCCTGAAGGAATGTATAATAGTCGTATTTTTTAAAGCTAAATAAAGCAATCTATTTTAATTGTTTTCTAGACACTTTCTTTGTCTTACCTTGTGGGAGTTATTTCCAGGTATGTGCATGCTCTACAGAAGTTTTTATATGACCAGTATTGATTGTTTTTGGATGCTCGTTAGTTTGTTGCTAAGCCATTATGGCTAGCAGCTCAACAGGCAGGGGCTTCCATGTATCTTTGGGGCAGTACGCAGCTCTTACAAGGTCTTCTCTGATTTGCTGAGAAAAAAATAGAACAAACAACACAACAATGGACCCTAGCCCTGAAAACAATAGAGCTGCGTGATACCCAGGTCCAATGAAATTAGAGGTTGTAAATCAGGGGGTTTTTTTTGCGATGGGGTGTATGTTTTGAAATCAAAATTTTGTAGGGAAGACATGCTTCGATTGCTTTCATACTTCACCAAGTTAATGAAATACAATTAAAGTTTTATGTGTCACTGGTTTCCGAGTGACAGCAGTTACTATAGCAATGCCAGCTTATTGCTCTTTGTTTTAAACAATGTCGTTTTTCTCAAAATCTAGAACTTGGTGAAGTATGAAAGCAATGGAAGCATGTCTTCCCTGTGAAATAATTATTTTGATTTCAAAACAAACACCCCATGGCCAAAAAAAAAACTGAGTGGTGTGGGTTCAAGTCAGCTCTGCTCGGTTTAACAAATATACTCAACAAACATTACTATACCACATAATTCTGAAATGTTTTCAACTGTAGCTGCATAATACATGTACATTCAAATTAATAAATTCTGATTTATTGTTCTCCATCAGCTTCCATCAGACAAATATAGTGTTGATTATGATGGGTGTTACAACAGTAAGTACAGACTGTACTTCATGCACATTTGCTTTAATTTGTGCCTTAAACCTTTAATCTGCACTGTCGAGCAGAACTTTCCTGTGGTAATGTTTGTTATGTTGTACAAGGTGGTTCTAACTTTTGAGTCTGTGGATAAAATCCCAAAGTGTGACCATTCAAATGAAAGCTATTGAGCAGTACTTTCCTGTGGTGCTGTTTATTATGCTGTACAAGGTGGTTCTAACTTTTGAGTCTGTGGATAAAATCCCAAAGTGTGACCATTCAAATGAAAGCTATTGAGCAGTACTTTCCTGTGGTGCTGTTTATAACATGTATGCTGTACAAGGTGGTTCTAACTTTTGAGTCTGTGGATGAAATCCCAAAGTGTGACCATTCAAATGAAATCTATTGAGCAGTACTTTCCTGTGGTACTGTTTATTATGCTGTACAAGGTGGTTCTAACTTTTGAGTCTATGGATAAAATCCTAAAGTGTGACCATTCAAATGAAAGCTACTGAGCAGTACTTTCCTGTGGTACTGTTTATTGTTTTGCACAGATTGGCTCTAACAACAACAACAACAACGTTTATTTGTACTGTAAATTACAAGAGCTATATAAAGCCCGGGGGGGGGGGGGGTACTCCCATATATGAGCTATATAGGTATGTGCCGCTGTGAAGGGTATGGTTTTCAGGCGGTTTAGTCTAGGATAGGGTATGGTATTCAGAGATTTTGGGTCTAGAATAGGGTATCATTTTAAGCGAAACTGATCAGTTGCATGAAGAATTTAGTCTAGACAAGGTTTACTGGCAAATGCAATTTAAAAATTGGTACGGCGGGCAGTACGGCATTTTTACTGACCCCTGTTAACTAATAACTGTGATAGTGAACAAGTTTCTGGAAAATAACGAGTCTGGAATAGGTCTAGGATAGGGTAGGGTTTTTCAGTGTTTAGTCTAGAATAGGGTGGCAAAATGCGTCTAAAATGGTCTAGTATAGGTTAAGGGTCTCAGAGTCCCAGCGGCACACCCCCACCCAAAAATTTGCAGAGTACCCCCCCGGGATATAAAGGCTGTAGATGAAATCATAATTGCAAACATGTGACCCTCCATATGAAAACGGGGCTTATCACAAAAGCGTTTTTAAGCGTTTACGTTTGAAATGGAAAATGATGAGCGCAAATAATAAACTGGGGGCAAAACAATCACTTTTATTTGTACTCACCACAACCGATCGTGTTTTCGGTGCTACAGTTGTCTGCAGGACAAGCTCATTTTTAAACAGCTCAAGTTCACTGGAAGTTGTGCGCCATTTGAAAAACAACTTGCTTAATAGTTTGCCTATTACATTTTCATTCTTTAAAATAAAACAATACTCCTTTTCAGGAGTAAAAGTTGTAAAAACTTCATCCTTTTTCTGTGAGAATACTTTTGATATATATCTTGTACGTGACAGTAGCCTTTTCTGGAATATGATATCTAGGTCCCTTGAGATTTGTGCTAAGATATAATTGGTTAGTTGCGACAGGCCATATGTATTGTTTCGGTGCTCATGTTACAAAATTGCTCAATAACATCTTCCACCGTGTAAAGCCTTTAGAGGACCTCTATTCCTTTTAATGTGCCTGAACACCTGCAAGCTTTTGTAAGCAATGATTCCCGAACATTACGGTCTTATTTTTTTTTAGCATATGTGCAAAGAAAACAAGCGTGCTGTTTCTAGCTCAGACAGCTTCAGTGGGAATATTTTTGCCTGGATGTTCGTCTGCTGTCTGTTTTCAAAATAAATTGGTTCCGGATTGGTTGCGTCCAACTCCAGGACAATTGCTCATGAACAATATAATATTCCTACGCAAAGAACACTAATGACAGTTAAAATTCGAGGTGAGCAATTGAACTAATGTACACACGCCACTCTCATTGTTTGTTGGCCTCCACTTTTTCAAATTTTTAGATGAACAAGGTCATCGGAACAGATGTTCCACCGCCGGAAATTATTGACTCGTTGGCTGCTCCTGATGTGTTGAATCGTATTGTTGTTTACTTTTAACAATTTCCAGAAGTTCAATCTCTTGACTGGCGGCTCCGTTGCCCAGTTTCAGTGACACGAGCCTGGAGACAAACTTAACGAATTCACAGGAAAGATAAAATTAAGCTTAAACTAATGAATCTAAAAAGGTGTTTCATTTTGTTTAAAAGCTTTACCTTCGTTTGATGATACTGTTCTACATTTCTCTTCAAAATCTTACTTGGAACAAAATGGGATGAGTCACAAAGCGTTAGAGAATGTACGTTCGATCGAAATCAAACTCGCGCCAATTGTCTTCTCCTGACATTGGACAACAAAATCATCACCATTCTTCAGATTATATTCTTGCTCTCTCGTTATCAGGTAAGATTCCGAGATCAGCAATACAGTTCTATTAGTATTGTGCAAATTAATACCACAGGTACAAGAGATTTTCGGAGGAAATGCGTGATTTTTTAAGGTTGTATCGAAAACTAAGACCCACGAAAACGAAGACCTAAGACCTAAGACCTAACACTAAGACCTAAAACTAAGACCTAAAACTAAGACCCCCTATAATTTACCTTTTTTACCAGGGTCTTAGTTTTCGTTTTTTCGAAAACTAAGACCTAAAACTAAGACCCCCTTTTATTTCTTTAAAGGCCGTTTTTTTTCTTTTTCCAAAGCCAATTTACTGTAAGACAATAAACAAAAACCAGATGCGAAGTCTTTGGCAAAGTCATTTTGACACTGCTTACCAGGGTCTTAGTTTTGGTTTTTTCGAAAACTAAGAACTAAAACTAAGACCCCCTTTTATTTCTTTAAAGGCCGTTTTTTTTCTTTTTCCAAAGCCAATTTTGTTATTTCAATCCGTTATTCAGTATAAGACAACAATCAAAAACTAGAGCACGAGGGTCTATGCGAAGTCTATGGCAAAAATCACTAAAGTCATTTTGACTAAGGCCTTTTACTTCTTTAAAGGCCGTTTTTTTTCTTTTTCCAAAGCCAATTTTGTTATTTCAATCCGTTATTTACTGTAAGACAATAAACAAAAACCAGATGCGAAGTCTTTGGCAAAGTCATTTTGACACTGCTTACCAGGGTCTTAGTTTTCGCTTTTTCGAAAACTAAGACTTAAAACTAAGACCCCCTTTTATTTCTTTAAGGGCCGTTTTTTTCTTTTTCCAAAGCCAATTTTGTTATTTCAATCCGTTATTCAATATAAGACAACAATCAAAAACCAGATCAGGAGGGTCTACGCGAAGTCTATGGCAAAAGTCACTAAAGTCATTTTGACTAAGGCCTTTTATTTCTTTAAAGGCCGTTTTTTTCTTTTTCCAAAGCCAATTTTGTTATTTCAATCCGTTAAAGAACGCGCGATCCTGTCAATTTTTACGGCTTCACTTCTAGGTTCAATCAAGGGTAGACCCTGAGCGTTCAAAAGAAGGGGGGTTAAATTAACTATATGTCCCAAAATATGGATGAAAATCAAAGGAATGAGAAGCCCAAGGAAATGTGTCAAAATTTAATCTTACATAATATATAACTTGGCGACTCGCCCGAGTATGTTATCTTCGAGGTCCACTTGAGCAGACACTTAGCTCAAATGAAAAATTTAATTGAAGCCAAGAGGTAGAAAGGATATTTATTTTCAATTCTGCCTGGAAACATTTTTAATTGCCATCGCTGAAATCCTGGAAAAAGAATAAATAAAACACAGTAAATTACACCACCATGGAACATCGTCTAAACTCCACGAATTGAACTGATTTATTTCATTCCACCAGTAACTATTACAGTAACTATTACTAACAGTAACAATTGCCTAACATGCAGTAACAGTAATTGCCGGCTGACACGGTGTCCAATAATGGTATGTCAAGGAAGTGTGCTGGAAGTGTGTTTTGCACCAGTATGCTTCGTTACTTTTCCTCAGTTATTTCTAGCGGTAGAAATAATTTTCAAGTAATTTTTTGCAGACTAACAAAAACAGTATATTAAAAAAATGAACTTCTATAACAGCATTAACACCCCTTACACCCAAATTTATTTTTGAGTTCTGGACGCCAAAAATAGCCTGGCCTGCGTAGCAAGGGCTTCTGTTGGGTTTTATGCGCGGAAACGTTTGCTACGCAGGCTAAACGAAAAAGTACTAGACAAGTAATTCTCGACTTTGTTTGCATTAGAGCCAGGTCGCACTAGAGTAAAAAACAAAATTTAGCCGATGCCAAAATTACCAAAAATATGAAACCGCAAACGGAAGTCAGGTCAATCAATCAATCATATTTCAGATTTCCATGCTTTGTGCGAATCTTTGCTCGCAAGTTGTTTCATGGCATTCAACCTACAAGCTAACCAGGGTTTTCTGTTTATTGTGCGATCATAGTGACATGAATATCGCTTCTTTTGAGCAGTGTCTTCATCGACTGTGGCCGCTTCCATTTCAAGTGAACTGACAAAACGGCCTTTAAAGAAATAAAAGGGGGTCTTAGTTTTCGAAAAAACGAAAACTAAGACCCTGGTAAGCAGTGTCAAAATGACTTTGCCATAGACTTCGCATCTGGTTTTTGTTTATTGTCTTACAGTAAATAACGGATTGAAATAACAAAATTGGCTTTGGAAAAAGAAAAAACGGCCTTTAAAGAAATAAAAGGCCTTAGTCAAAATGACTTTTAATTAGTGACTTTTGCCATAGACTTCGCGTGGACCCTCGTGCTCTGGTTTTTTATTGTTGTCTTATACTGAATAACGGATTGAAATAACAAAATTGGCTTTGGAAAAAGAAAAAAACGAAACGGCCTTTAACCCTATTCGGCCTGGGCTTTTTTTGAGTTCCTGAGCCTGGGGGGGGCACATTGTGCCCCCCCTTCGTAACTTCAAGAACATTAAGGCTATGACAATGAAACCTAGAGGGTACATAGTACGTCCAAAACTGTCTCCTTCGCGGTCCACACAATGGATCGATGACGTCATATGACGTAGTTATTAGGTAATTTGTTAGACGGCCGCCATCTTGGATTTCTGAATTTTTTTAAAACCTCTTAAAAACCGTCCAAATTGACGCAAAATTAATCAAAACCAATAAATAAACGCTAAATGACGTAAAAATACAAAAGTTATACCAATAAACATTGTTTTTCTTCATTCAAAGGTATAAATATGCAAATTTCCAAAAACATGGCTGTCAAAATCTTGTTGCCATGGAAACGTCAAGTCACGTGATCAAAAAATTGTCATATGAAATTGTTGCCAGATAAATTTAAGGAAAAGTCACAAAGTTTGATGGCGTTTGAATACATATTAAAGAAGTTATGAATGTTGAAAGTTAGCGCGGGCACTTTGTGCCCCCCCCCCCCCCCCCCCCCCAGGCTTAGTTTTCGAAAAAACGAAAACTAAGACCCTGGTAAAAAAGGTAAATTATAGGGGGTCTTAGTTTTAGGTCTTAGTTTTAGGTCTTAGGTCTTCGTTTTCGTGGGTCTTAGTTTTCGATACAACCGATTTTTTAATCTTATATCCCCAGTATCGTAGACTGATGTTTGCCAATAGTTTTTAGAAAATTGTGCTTTATCTCGTTTGGCGAAAAGCTATCCCAGGGCTCGACACTAACACTTTCCCGCTTTCCATTGGAGAGTAAATTTTCGTCTTGGAAAGTAAAAAAACGAAAATGAACCAAAATACTTACCCGATCTGGAAAGTAAATTTTGGGCTATGCTGGAAAGGAAATGTTACTTTTAAAAGGCATAAGTGAAAAAAAGTGTGCAAATAAAATGATAAAACAACCGTCAGACTGATATTCTATCTTTAAAAAGACGAATTTCCACCGTTCTTGCTGTCCGCCATATTGGAGGAAATTGGAGGATTGAAAGAGCTCCTGAGGAGGTCTGGGTACGATAAATACACATGGTATGGTGTAATTGAATCCGCCATTTTGAAAATGAGTTTATTTCGGTTCGGGTTTTCCCGTGCTGCGACATCAGAACGCAGTGGTGATGTTCAGCCTACAGAAGGAGATAAAGAAGTTGAAGAAAGCCAAACTGGCGAAAACACTTCAGGCACTGCAACATCTAAAGAGAGGTATGAAGAAAAAAGGAAAATGCTCGGCCGTGGGTTTCGTAGAGATTGGATGAAAGAATATACATGGCTGGAATATAACGAAGAGGAAGGTAAGATGCACTGCAGAGTTTGCAGAGAGTTCCCAAACATAGCAGACAAGAGTAGCTCTTTCTTCAACGGAAATAACAGTTTTCATTTGGGCAATATCAAAGGCCACGACCAAAGCCGTCGACATGTGAGGTGTGTAGAAGCGAAAAAAGCAAGAGAAGTACCAGAGGCTACGCCAATACATATTGGAATTAGAAATCTTAATGAGCAGACTCTAGATAAACTTGAGAAGTTGTTTAATACTGCCTATTACATTGCTAAGAGCGGAAGACCGTTTTCAGACTTCGATCAATTGTGCATTCTTCAAGTTAAGAATGGTGTTACATTAGGAGAAACTTATCGAAATGACAAAAGATGTCGTGAGTTTATAGAAGCAATTGCTGAGGTGATGAAACGGGATCAAAAGGAGACAATGAACAATGCTCAGCCACGCTTTTTCACCTTAATGGGAGATGGTGGAACTGACACCAGTAACAAAGATTTAGAAATAATTTATGTCAGAATGCTATGTGATGGGGAACCCGTAAATAGGTTTCTGACTATTGTTGAACTGCCCAATGGCACAGCTGATGGGGTGATAGAAAGCTTTGAAAGGGCAATGGGAAAAGTTGGAGTAAATGACTGGAAAAATGCTATAGTGTCACTGGGTTCAGATGGTGCTGCAGTGTACACTGGAGTTCGCAATGGTGTAGTTGCAAAGCTTAAACAATCCATTCCATGGTTGCTTGGAATTCATTGTATTGCTCACAACTTGGAGTTGGCTATCCTTGATGGACTCAAGGAGGAACATCTACTTTCTTCTGTAAAGGAAATGCTTCAATCTATTTATAAACATTACCACTACTCCCCCAAGGCACTTCGTGAACTCAAGGAACTGGCAGATGTTATGGAGGAAAAAATCCAGAAACCTGGAAACTTAAAAGGAACAAGATGGGTACCACATTTGCATCGTGCCCTTAAGGTTTTTCTCAAGGACTACAAAGTGATCTATGGTCATTTTAATAATACTGTTGGAGCTGCAACTAGTAGCACTGAAATGCAGGGAAGAGCAAAGAAGATTCTGAAAGAGCAAGAGAAATTTACAACAGTCATCTTTGCAAATTTCATGGTGGATGTCTTGGATTGTCTCTCCAAGCTAAGTTCTCTATTTCAGAAAGATGGTATCACCTTAACTCAAGCAAAGGATGGTCTAGACAACACCATACTTCAACTCACAGCAATGATAGCAAGACCAGGTCCATGCCTTCAAGAGACTGTTCAAAGTATTGGGGATGGCAGCGACTATCAAGGCATTACACTGAAAAAGGGTGTCGGTGACCAAGACTTGATTAGATTCAATACAACAACTAAGCCACGAGTAATCAATTGTATTATCAGTTATTTGGAACAGCGATTTCAGAATATCAAAGGTGCGGATCAAACTTTGCTTGCCATGTCAGTATTTGATACTACCCTCTGGCCAGATGATAGGATGGCACTAGCTACATATGGGGAAGACAAAATCCGCCATCTTGTGGAACATTTCAGGCCCTTACTTGAGAAGAACGATTTTGAATTTGATGCTGTGTTTGGGGAATGGAGTGGTCTCAAAGCATGCATTTGTAACAACTATCTGGACCTCAATCCCCAAGCTTTGTGGAAGAGAGTTTTTATTCACCATAGTAACAGATTTCCCAACATCCTTATGTTGGTTGAAATTCTGCTGATTCTACCTCTGTCAACAGCATGCTGTGAGCGAGGCTTTTCAGTAATGGGGAAGATTAAGTCAGACTGCAGATCATGCTTATCTGTTGACATTCTAGACTGTCTCATGAGGATTCACATTGAAGGGCCCTGTGTTGCTGAGTTTGACCCTCAACCTGGACTGCAAATGTGGTGGGCTGGTGGAACGAGGATGAGACGCCCCAATTTCAATGACTAAAGATTACATTGTATCAAATAATATCAAATAATAAATACTATGAGACATGGTAAGAAATATTTTTTTATCATGGTTAGCAACTATGATACGGCAATCCATTTTGGAAAGTAAAATTTTGAGATGGAAAGTAAAATTTGAAATCTACTTTCCAAAGTGGAAAGTGCTGTCAAAAGTTAGTGTCAAGCCCTGCTATCCTTTTGAATTTTCATTTAACCGTTGAACGATCCCTTCAGCAAAATATGTTAACTGGTTTGAACGCTGCACATCGACGCTCTATATTTTCTAATCCATTCAAATGCATCTGTTTTTTTCGGATATTTATTTCCGTTCCAACGTTCGGCGAAACCTTAACCTTTTCAACCTTGTTTCAGTATTTTTAAAAGTTAATTATTTTTAAATAGCACGAAAATGTATTCTCAGGTACAAATTTATGTGCTTCTTAATTTTGTGTTTCAAACGCTATGAAACGCGTTTCTCGTTTTGAAACGCTTTCATTTTCTAGAGCGTTTGAAAGCGTTTGAAACCCGTTTGAAACTCTCCGTTTAAACGCGTTTGTGAAAATTACCTTAAGCCCCCTTTTCATATGGAGGGTCGCACATTTATTAGCCATAATCACATTGATTTCTTTCAGCTTGTGTGTGCATCTGTAATGATCTTTGCCTGCCAGACCAAGGTAAAATTTAGTTCTTTCAGTGAAAACTTTCCAAACTCCCAATACAATTTATTCTGTATCATAATCCACTTGTTTCCTTCCCAATTTTTTTACTCGTGTTTACACAAAGCGTAATGAACAGGTTATCGCTGACTGGGGCAGATATGCAAATTTTCGCTCCTTCACTCCCTCCATCATTTGAATTGGCTGTAAACTTTTCGTGACATAATATTGTCAATTACTTTTGTTATGAATGTATTGCATAACAAGAACAACATGAATCCAGCAATAACAATAACTACTTTATTGTAAATGAATATGAACAACAATAAGCTTTAAGATGTTTGCATTTGGAATCCTTTGATGGAACATTAAAACTGATCTGCAGACTTCTTGAAAAAGGATTTTTCAACATAGACACGTGATTTAACGTGTATCTCTGTTGAATTATTGACATTTAAATTTGGTAAAGAATCTTTCATTTAGAGCGTTTCATACTCACAAGTTGGCCCATAGGAGCCTTTAATTAATAATATTCATTTTATTTTATCCACAGTATGATTTCACCACATGGGGAGGAGTGTTGTTTTGTGCAGCTCTGGTGATCTTTTTTCTAAGCATCTTCACACCCCTCTGGCTGGCTCTTAACACCACAGTGCGTCACTGTACATTTCTTTTACATTTCTTCTACATTTTTGAAGAGTTAATAAAAATAATTATTGGATGAGGTTTTGTATGATGTACAGAACAATCTTCTAAGGTCAAGGTGTCATCAGCTGAGGATGGTAACACTTACCGAGACCTTGATTTTTCAGGATATCACAAATAACAACAAACGCACTGTCACATGGAACACAGTTTATTATTTTCCAACAAGAATTGAATTCACCACTCATGAAGCTCTTGGAAAATCATGCATTAATGCATGCATACTCTACAGATTTTTCAGTTATCATTACCTGCTAGCAGATTAGTGACATATCTGTAGGGTGAGCTGATTTCCAAAATTAAATGTAGGCTCTTAGCCAATGAGAAGACAAGCTGATAGACATGGAATATAACTAACACAAGGAACAGTGTTTCATCAGGATTTCCAAACACCGCAAAGTGGGTTGAAAAACGAGGTACAGCCGAGTTTTTTTAACCCACTTCAAGGTGTTTGGATACCTGATGAAACACTCTTTCGAGTGATTGATATAGCTTCTCAAACTGATCATTAAATGCGGAAAAAACAAAGGTCTGGAATAAAATCGCCAAAATCTATGCTAATTAAGACCGGGTATCCAAACCTCCTTCACAGTAGTGATTTCCTTTGTGTTCAGTTCTCGTCATGAATTATTAATGAGTTTGAGAATGCGTTATATAATAACAACAATACTACAGTAGTAACACTTTCTGAAAAAAAAATTATCTTGCTTTAGGCAGGAAAGATTGTCATTGGAGGAGCACTGGCCTTGGTGTTTGTTGCAGTGAGTAAATTGTCTTTTTACATCTGTTTAGATCTTGCACATCAGTAGCTTCAAATAACATGCAAGGTCATGCACATTTCTAGCAGAGCCATACCTGTTCACACTAATGCATATGGTCTATATACACTGTATAGTAGTTATGTAAGGAGAGCATGTACTGCATGATGCAGGTCATGTGGTAATACTATTTCTTGTGCTCCTTCACTCTTCAGTTCCTTGCATATGACGTCCAGCTGGTGATGGGTGGAAGGAAGTATGAGCTGAGTCCCGAGGAGTACATCTTCGCATCTCTTATTCTCTACATGGACATCATCCGCATCTTCCTTCTCCTTCTTGCAATATTTGGTCGAGGCAGCAACTGAACCACACTTCAAGATCATTGTTAACAAACATTTTTTTCCTTTAAATACTGGTGTACTTAACAATTCACAACTTATTAGTCACGAGAATTTAATTACATACATTGTATAACTATGTACTTGTCGTTGTTGCAAAATTAGATTTTTGTTATCTTCATGCCTATATTTATATATATACCAGTAGTTATAAATTCTGTTGGGAGAATTTGGATGATGATCACTGCTGTTTATGTGAGAGTTCAGTGTACAAGAGAGTGCAAAATCAAAACTTGCAGTCATTGCATCGATCGCTTGCTAGGTTCCTGCAATAAACTCTCTGAAGGCTAGGTTATTTAACAGAGTACAAATGAAAGTATTTCAGGTACTTGACAGTCAATTCTCGTTTTAAGAACACCTCGCTTTCATCAAAACTCCACAGTTAATAAGCAGGAATTGGGGAAAGTTTAATACTGAAAAACTGTCAGCTGTTTTTGACTGGCCTTTGGGTACACCCAGAATTTACAGCCCTATACTTTTGGAATTTTAAGGCATGAACAAGTAGTAAGTACCAGCAGTCATGGTCAAGGCTGTGTAAATTAGATTTAAGCAATATGTTATGAGCACATACTCTAAATTTCTCTCGTTGATTACTAGAGTGCACGCACAAAGGTGGAGAATGAATAATTTTTCCTTCTTTCTCTCTATTTCGCGTATACTCTCGCAATCAACTGCTCGACTATGCCTGAGAGAATTTAGGGACTACTAGAAGTCTAGAATCAGCTAAATAAAATGTTTAGTGTAATGTAAGATTTCAAACACGTAAGCATCAAAAATAGTTTTTTTAATGAATATTCATATCTCAGTAAATGTTTATTTTAATGTGCAAGACATGTAATATTTATGTATGGTATATATGTAGTGATAAATTAAAAAAAAAAAGCTTACCCCTGAGAGAAATGGATCTGCTGATTTTTAGAAAAACGTTAATAGCCGCATTCACACTAGAGGACAGGAAACCCGTCCATATGGATAACCCATCTGATGAGTTTTCCATTTGTGATGTAAAACTCTGCTGATCATACCAACATAAATTCCCATTAGCCCGGATTTGAAGGTACTGGGCATTGAGGCAAAGAAACTCAACCTGGGGTCAATTTAATAAAACTTTTACAAGTGTGGCCATTGTTTCAGAGGTTAAAAACGAAAGCTGCACTTGTTAATTACAAGTGTAAAAGTTTTATTGAATTGACCCCTGGAAGCCCATGATATCTCATCTAGTGGGGAAACTCATTTATAAGTAGATGGATTGTTTTGAACGAGTTTTCCGTCAAAAACCTGTCCCGTCCCGATTTCACACTAGGACGGGAAACTCATCGGAGAGACAGGTTTCCTGTTTCTAGTGTGAATACGTCCAATGATGTACTGTAAGTTGTTCATAAATATAATATTATTTTGTAATGTTCAGCATTTTATTTTGCTGTACTTTTCAATAACATGCAACCTGTGAAGTTTAAAACTCAACCAATAGTTTTGTTTCTCACTGCTGCAAATATCATAGCAGGCATCTCAGGAAAGAACAAGGCTTTAAACAAAACGGTCAAAAGGTCATGTTTGCGAGGTTTGATTGGTTTATTTCGATCCATTTTGTCAGTTTCTGTTTTAAGGGTCCAGTGTTTGTTGCCATAATATTATGATACATTGGTTCACTTGGTTATCTATAACAGAAAATGACCATGAATACAAAATATAGAAACAATGTAAATGGTTTGAACCCAGGAGTATTAGTACCCAGGTGTACTCACAATACATGGATCAAAACGCACCTATCACTGACTTGAGTCTCTACAGCCAATAACATCACTGCTAAACTGACCAATGGCAGCTATAACCAGACGTATATAACATCAACTGACTATTCACAATTCACGTGACTCTGAAGATGACTTCCCCTCCGGTTGTCGAAATGTCAGTCAATGTCAACAACAGTTCTTTTCAGAACTACACTGACCCGGACGATCACAAATGACAATAGGGATGAGATGCTCCATTAGGCACTGTTAAAGCAATTTACCTTCATGATATAAGATGGTTTTCTTCCATTCAAGGAAAGTTCAACTAATGCATTCAAAGAATACTTTCCCAGTGCATACATCCCTCTTTCTAAAGGATACACTATTCTCTGTATAAACGTCAACAACCTAAGAGAACCACAACACATTATCATTATTGCTTGGCCAACCAGACCAAACGTTCTGAGGCAGAGCTTGTTAGCAAGCTCCTCGTCGATTATAAGGTGTCTCGAGAGCTTGCTTGTGGTATCATAACTTAGGTGAAAGGGTGGTTTACTTGCAAATGCTTGCAGAAGTGATTCAGTCAACTTTATGGAGTCTTTATCTGGTTTGCAGTGTCGTATTCTTATCAAGTTGGCAAGTTTCCACTCCTCTCCATAGTTGTTGCATAATAAATCACTTGTCATTCCTGAATTGATACATAAACATTTAGAAACATTCAGTTTAGCTTCACATTTCCTTTAACAGCCAAGAGTACCAAAAATGAAAATTCAAGACAAATTTAATATTGACAGAATAATAATGGTACCATGTAAAAGTACTGCTGAAGAGGTTTCATTTGAATGGTCACACCGTAGGATTTCATCAACAGACTCAAAAGTTGGGACTGTACATTATTTTGCCTTTTGAGACGTCTTCTCATGGTTTCAGACCTGTTTATTGATCATCAACTTATGTATAGAAAAACTTTCTTTTTTTACTAACCAAGATAATATCCAACATATTTCCACAGCTGTTGGTAGCCTTCCTTTTCATTGTCTGTAGCAATTACTCCTAATAGTTCTAAGCGATTTATGACAACAGTAGAAAAAGTTGAAAGTGTTCCAGCAAGGTCCTCTTGGTTGACTGGATGTCCATACTGGGAGAAAAAGTCAGAGACAATGAAAATATAAAAGAACTTCACTCAAACATTCAACAGAGAACAGATGTAGGAGGATGGGAACTAAACTTCTTGCTTCACACATACTTTACTTCCACTTCCAGTCCCTTGCTTTGGAGCTCTTTGCTCTTTTCTTGTTGTAAAATATTGTGCAATATTGAAAGTTTCCCTTGTATTTCTCCCACCTCCTCTTTCAGTTCCCACCACCTTCTCTCCTGGTTCCCACCACCTTCTTTCCTTGGTCCCACCCCCTTCTGTCCCAGTTCCCACCCCCTTCTGTCCCAGTTTCCACCCCTTTTCTCTCCCAGTTCCCACCCTTTTTCTCTCCCAGTTCCCACCCCCCTTCTCTCCCAGTTCCCACCCCTTTTCTCTCCCACTTTCCCACCCCTTTTCTCTCCCACGGTCCCACCCCTTTTCTCTCTCACTTTCCCACTCCTTTTGGCCTTTTCTCTCCTACTTTCCCACCCCATTTCTCTCCCAGTTGCCAACCCCTTCTCTCCCAGTTCCCAAACCCTTCTCTGTTTGCTGCACTTACTTTCGCCACTTCCCAACCACTATCGCGATGTCTGAGATGATAACGGATAGCAGAATGGAGTAAACGCACCCTCATACACTCCGCCTTAATGTCACTTGGTGAACCAAGAACAACCTCCTTTACAAAATGCAGTGTCTCAAACAGCCTGCGGCGAACATCCCCATAGGCAGTGAGGCGACCCATGGCTAACAAAACCTGTTAAAATATTACCATTGTTAATTGTTACTTGCATTCAATTCATTCACCTCTCTTCAGTCTGCTTCAGGGAAGGGGGGGTGGGGGGGGGGGGGGGGGGGGTAGTCAAGTATAGTATTGAGGTGCAAAGACCTTTTTGGGGTTTGAAATTTGGCAATGTGAGGACTCTTTTAGGTCATTTATAGTCATATAATTATTAGATATTTTGACAAACTGATTTGAAAGATCTTCAAAAAATAAGCTTAGAAGCTCACTGAATTTACTATATACAGTACCTTATTTCCCAATGAAGCAGTGAATGAAAAGACAAGGCTACCATACATAAGAACAAGGCCAGCAAAAGCACTGTTTCGAACAAAAAATCGTCTTCCTAACTCGCATTTCTTCCACTCTACGTCCCATGGAGGCTCGTGTTCAAAAAACGCCAAAAACCTCAAGCAACAAGGGTCCCTCAAAGATAAACCTAGCTCTTTGACGGTGTTGTAAAGCTTGTGGCTTTTTAAAACATGTTCACCGTGATGTCTCACCGCCGTTGCCACCGCATCGTCCGCAAGGGGATCACATTCAAACCTCTTTTTCGCCAAGAACTCCTCCGAAATGTCTGCCATTTTGTCTTCCTCGTAGGTCGACCGAGAGGGATTGGCACTGCTGATGAAAACACATCCCAGATGATCTTGCGGGCAAAGAATCAAAGATGGCGGACTATTTGGCTGGAATGTTGTTTTTATTTCTTATGTAAAAATCACTGCCCCTTTAGCTCCGATCCCCATTTGTATACATATTTACGTAGCTAATTTTAAACAGCAAGATGTTTGCCAAGTTTATGAACAAGAAGGATTTCCATCCTGGCTCCAAAGCCAACATCAAAAGGGTAAGAGTAATTAGCTTTTATTTTTATTATAATGGATCACCTGAAATTAGACGTGAACTTTGCATTCTTTGTTATGCTTTTACGAGCATCTACACACTGAAGTTTCTTACTCTGAGATCACAATCCCTTCTTTGATCGTAAATCATTGTAAAACTGTGCATTTGTAAATGTAAATGGAATTTGTAATATGTAAAAGGAAATGTAAGGTAAATGATGATACATTAAGCTTATATATATATATATAAGGCCTAGAAGCCTTCTAGTCAGCTCCTGTGAAAACACTGAAAATTGTTCGGGAGGCCCGTGAGCCATAAAGCCTAAAGTTCGGCTGCGTTATTGCGTAGTCGTCCTGGTGGTGTAGTGGTTAACACATCGACGCTAGAAAGTCGGGGACAAGGGTTCGAATCCCGATCAGGACAATTTTTAAGGTTTTCACTTTGTGTTTATTTATTCTTTATTTGACTGGTTTAAAGGGATAGTATCACGAGGTCGAAACTTGAAAACGTCGGCCCACTTTTCAAGTTTGATTCCGCAAATTCAAAAAGGCCGTCGAGAAGTGGAGGTATTTGTTGAATCAAAAAATCTGTTTTAATAACCAAAAGAAAGAAAAAAATCACTTTTAACAGTGATATGTCCAAAATTCCGGTGCAAGAATAGTGAACAGTGCCGCGCGTGGAACCTATATATATATATATATATACCGGTAACCATTTACCTTAATTTACTATGTACTAGGTGTGGATGGCAGAACAAAAGCTTCTCGCTGAGCAGCAGAAAGAAAAAGACCTTGAACTTCAGTATAATAAGGAACAAGAGAGGTTTAAAAACAGGTAGTGATTATAATCAAAATTGAAGACCTTTTCTTTGGTGCATGAATGCAATTGGGACATTCCAGACATTATCTGATCCCCCCCCCCCTTTAGAATTAAGGTGGCCTCTGACACACAGGGTGTCAAAATATTTTCTCAAAGAAGCCGACAAACTTTAGTAACCTGGCCTCAGGTGCAATCTTCAAAGGTGCGGACAACAAAATTAAACTAGGGTGTCAGAATCTGGTGTTCGATAGGTGGTGTGTGGATAACAAATGGAATGTCCCATTACGTTAAGTAAACTACTCTCTGCCACTTTCTTAACTGATAAGAAAACCCAAAACCAATTGTATGTTTCTCACACACATTTCCCCATGCTTTGTGGTGCTGGATATTTCCTTCAAGTTCTGCTTGCTTCAGCAGGTTGATTACTTTAGTTTTGTTTTTTATAACACTCAATTGAAAACTTCAATAAGATGTTGTTGAATAAAAAGCAATAATTATTGGAATGGAACATAGACATTTCAGGAACTCAGCAAAATGTCCATACAAAATGGAGATGTCTGTGTTACTAAGGGGTAAGTCTTCACAAGTATAATGGCTCACAACTGCCAGAGCTTAACCCAGTTTCTGTAGCATGAAGCGACTGAGAGTATTACTGAGGCTCTGTTAGGGCGGGGGGGTTACCAATGTCCACTGTCTGAATTTCACAAGCAGCTATGTTGCAATTTCGGGACGTTCTTGTGTCACCCGTTGGAATTTCGTGAAGTGATGTCATTTAACATGAATGCCTTATAATAGCTCTTTGCCGATATTACACATTTTTGTCACCATTGAATTGACTGTCAACACCAATTTGTCTTGTCTGTCTTGTTTTTCTTGTTTTTTCTTTTTGTGTTTAGCCGTGATATCAACGGCATCCAAGCATTTGATCTGACAATCAAAACTCTGAATTGCCCTGAATTGTACTTGATGACCTTGATGAAGTCAATGAAATCGATTGCGACTGAGCAGACACTGAGATGAAACAAAATTGAATGTGTGCAGTGGCGAACATGATACACAGTCAGTTATGCAACTGAATCAAAGTCAATAATTAACAACAATAACCTACAACTCACCTAGTTGGTTCTTTATTATGACTATTATGTATTTCAGTAAAATATGACATGGTTTTATCATGTGTATGTTACAGGTGAAATTTGATTTCAGGTTAATTTTGATTTTCCTTTGTTTGATATTCATTATCATATATTAGCATAGAAAAGAACAAAGGAAAATCAAAATTAACCTGAAATCAAATTTCACCTGTAACATGTACGCTAAGAGCAGATACATACGATTTTGAGATCTAAGCAATTACGAAATTCGCTGTCGATTTATTTTGCCATTGGTGTCACTCTTGGCAATTCATTAGAGCAGTCTGTCATTTGTCGCTAGTTTGTGGCTCTGGTGTCGCCATTTCAAGGCCATGTCGCTTGTCGCAATTTACCCCTAACAGGGCTTCATTACTACTCCCCCCTGGATGGGATGCCTAGTGATACTGAGGTGGAGTTTAAATGAGGTTCGGTCTCTTTAAGACAAAGTGAACCTTGGATAATAAGAACAATTGAATGTGAGAGTCTACAGCTCTGACTGAGTAACTCAGTTAAAGTTCACTGCTGTGTTGGCTTCTACTGATTGCATTTGACTATTACTAGGCAAGCTATCAGCAATGATGAAAGGATAAAGTCTGGTTTAGATTTCTTGTATGATGCACCACCTGGTTTCAACAAAGGTACAGTACGTTATTGCATACAATTTACAAAATTGCATATAATTTGCAAAAAGGGACATCCTTGAGCCTCTCTATGCGTGTCTACAGACTTAGATTTCATCACTGCATTTCTACAATCATCAAATTTTTAAACTGAATTGTTTTTGTTGTTTTTTTACCAGGAATTTGTTCAGTGCTACCAGTGTTCTTGCTATCCTTGATGTCTGTTTGTTGTTTAGTATTAAATAAATATTAATTTTATTACATGTATTCAATATCTCATTGTTTAGTAAAAAATAAATATCAGTGATGTAATGGACTGTTATCATTGCTTATTTTTCTTTTCTTTTTTTTTTTTCATGTGTGTTCAAATCTTGTGGTCATTGGACATAATTTATAGATAAAAAGGTAATCTACAACAAAACATATAAAAGTGTAAATTACTAAACATTTACAGTGAAACTTTTCCTTTTTAAAGAAAAGAAATTACATTTAATTTTGTAAACTTTTTTTTTATTAGCCAACTGAAGAAGAGGAAGGAGAAGTGAAGTTTGAGTGGCAGAGGAGAGCGCCAAGAGAAGCGTATGTATTTCATACAACTTACTTAAATTTTGGAACCACATCATACATCATGACACTGCTCAAAAGCTTCCATTTAAATGTTAACACTTTAGGATTTCATCCCCAAACTCAAAAGTTAGAACTACCTTGTACAACATAATAAACAGTACCACAGGAAAGTACTGCTCAATAACTTTCATTTGAATGGTCAGACTCAAAGGTATAGATTCATTATAAATACTGTAAAATAACAGTACTTATTATATTTATCAAAACTATTTCTTTACAGATATGCCAAGAGCTTAGGGATTGAAGCAAGGGATCAGCCATTTGGAATTGCTGTAAGTTTACAAGCAATAATTATTATCAAATATTGTTTTCCATATTCATAGTTTTGTTTTTATATCCAGTAAAAGTGCTTTATATTTTACTGAAAGGAGGAATTGATTTTATTTCTATATATTTCAATGGTGTTAATGTAACGGCACACGGACACAGAAAATACAATTAGTCTTTTGTGGGCAAAGTTGGGCAGGCAATATACCGACAAGGCTCAGATAAAACCCACCAACCGGATGATGACTGAATGAGGGGCCTTGGTTCATGGCGCCATACCGATGGGATGCCTCATGCCTGTACTGCAAGGGGGGTATCATTCACATGTGAAAATGCATGGCCAGCATAATGTCCCTGGGTCAAGTTGACCAAGTCCAGCAAGTCCTATACCCCCTCTCCCTGACGGGGCTTCAGCACAGGGCTGAAGGGGTGCCGCAGACAGCAATTCCCTGCCCTTAATTATTATTATTTTATTAAACATCTCTGAATATACTGACAAGAGATAAAGCAAGTGCTGTAAACAAATATAGGAATGGTAAGAAAGGCAAGCAACAAAGAGAAAATGGGAGGGCGGGAGGGGAAGACTTTGCTACCGCTCGACTTGCAGCCTTCAGAGAATGTGGCAATTGAAAGGACTGGCACAGAATAAGACACCAGGCATGCTGCCAAATAAGGAAATCACATGTTTGGGGTAAACCACAGTAATAATTGCAGGCTTAATAGAGCGTTTTCACTCACGTGACCTTCAGTCCCGTGGGACTCAAATGACAAAGGCCATGGCAGCCATGTTGGTGTTCCTAACAAAAGAAGTTAATTAAAATTCTTTTGTACGGGAACACCAATATGGCGGCTATGACGTCAAGTGAAAACGCTCTTTAGTTGTTTCTTGCCAACATTAACCTTTATTTAATGCTAAAATGTCAATTTGATTTCAGGTTCGTAATGTTAAGTGCATTAGATGTGGAAAATGGGGTCACATTAACACAGATAGAGAGGTAAGATGTTGAGACCACTTAGACATTCAAGCTTGAACACCACATAAATGATATGGATGTAACCTAAGCATAACTTTAGGGCCATTTTAACAACAGAAATTTAGCTGCAGCATACTTGTAACTAAGCTGTGACCCTCACTGGTACACCCCTAGGGCTAACAACATCAATAGGGATCTAGTTTTATGTTCTTTGCTTAGCGAATCTGGGCTAAGAATCCTCTGGATTGCTGCCTCAGAGGAAAATAAATCACCCTTTTAAGGGAACCTCCATTGTCAGAACAAATTGACGTTAAATTGTTGGAAATAAAGTCGAAATTTAAAATAATTAAAAAGCAGGTGCAAATATAATTTTAGTGTACAAATAAAATGGATATAAATATCGCCTATTTTCGCTTTCAAATTTCCTGCGCATCGCCATTTTGAATATTTATGACGTGTTACGGTTGCCGCTATTGTTAAGAATCGAAGTTCTTTTGTATGTGTTGTAGTTAATTTTTCATTGCAGGTAATTTTTGTTTTTCCTTTATTAGCATATAATTATTACCATACCCAAAAACAATTATGGAAAAATAAAAATTACCTGAGATAAAAAATTAACTACAACATATGCAACAATTAGACAACCGTAACATGTCATAAATATTCAAAATGGCGGCGCGCGGGAAATTTAAAAGCAAAAATAGACGATATTCATATCCATTTTTTTCTACACTCAAATAATATTTGCACCTGCTTTTTAACAATTTTTAATTAAGACTTTATTTCCAACAATTTAACGTCAATTTGTTATAACAATGGAGGTTCCCTTTAAGCTCAATCCCTCCTTAAGAATCTACTCAGTTTAGACTAACAGTTTTTGTGTTACGTATCTTCCAGTGTCCGCTTTTCAACAAGAGTAAGAATGCCAATGTTGACCCAAGTCTTATCACAGGTATTCAACTTGTTCAATCTGTTGTCTTTGCATGGCCATTCTTTATAGCTACATACCATATTTATTCGATTAAGCGCCCTGGGCGCTTATTAAATTTTTGGACCTTGAGAGTGGGCGTTTATTCGAGGTGGGCGCTTAATCGAGGCTGGGCGCTTATTAAATTTCACCATTTGCAGCAAGTAGTAAGTTTATTTTGCAACAAAACAATAAATAATAACAAAACCAAAGCTGAATTTTAATCGGTTCATTGAAAGTTTCTTTAAAATACTTCGGAAAACTCGGTCCTCGGGGAAGTCTCTTAGTAGTACTTAGTCAATTTCAATCTCATTGTCACAAAGGTCAATTAGCGAACTCGCTGGTGCTGCCTGCTAGAGGGGTGGGGTGGGCGCTTATTCGAGGCTGGGCGCTTATTAACTTTTCCTGCCAACAGGGTGGGCGCTTATTCGAGGTGAGCGCTTATTCGAGGTTGGGCGCTTAATCGAATAAATACGGTAATAGTAGTTATTCCATCAATCAGCTTTCAATTCCTGACCAAACAAGAGTGAAAGTCCTCACATAAGGACTCTCAGTGGCTCCATGCGCTGTTGAAAAGTTGAATGCACTCTTATTTTTAGTAGGGTTAACACTTGCTCTCCTTTTTTCTATTATTATTTCTAACTCATGCACTTTCCAAAATTCATACCCATTTGTCCTGGGCTTAACAAATAATAAAATATTATAATTATTGTTGGTTTTATTGCTTTCTGTTTGTAGACATTGCAGACCCAATGAGACTTCTGAAAGACATGCAAAATGAAGGACTAACCTTGAAACAGAATGTATTGGGACGAGTATTTGATCCAACAGACCCAAACCAGGTGAGAAACACCTGACTTTCCCTGGTCCTAGAGATTTTATTTCTTCCTTCTCCTTTCTCGACTGAAAAAAAGAAAGAAAGAAAAAAGATCTGGGACCATGATGACCTTGACCTCTTTTACTAATTCGTGGTAGTTTGGGTAAAAAAAAGTCCTGTTCCTTTACAAATATGAACATTTAAAACATTTGACACTGTTACACTGAGTTATTCACACGATGCTTTCCTCATTGAGTTTTTTTTTTGCTTCGATGTTATCAGAAAACTTTTATCGAGTGTCAGCTGTATGATTCTTCTTCTTAATGCTTACATTTTCTCTTTCAATTTTCAGCAAATTGTGGCGTCCGACAATGAAGGTGAAGATGACTCTGAAGCGGCTTTTCTGGCTTCACTTACAGACAAACAGAAGAAGAAATTACTCAGGTATAGCTTGTTGTTTTTAGTTGTAACTTTTGAGTCTGTGGATGAAATCCTAAAGTGTGACCATTCAAATAAAAGCTACTAAGCAGTACTTTCCTGTGGTGCTGTTTACTATGTTGTACAAGGTGGTTCTAACTTTTGAGTGTATGTATCATATCCTAAAGTGTGACCATTCAAATGACAGCTATCGATCAGTTCATTCTGCTGTACGAGGTGGTTCTATTTTTTGATTCTGTGGATGAAATCCTAAATTGTGACCTTTAAATGCAAGCTACTGAGCAGTACTTTCTTGCGGTACTGTTTATTATGCTATACAAGGTGGTTCTAACTTTTGAGTCTGTGGATGAAATTCTAAAGTGTGACCATTCAAATGGAAGCTATTGAGCAGTACTTTCCTGTGGTGCTGTTTATTATGCTGTACAAGGTGGTTCTAACTTTTGAGTCTGTGGATGAAATCCTAAAGTGTGACCATTGAAATGAAAGCTACTGAGCAGTACTTTTCTGTGGTGCTGTTTATTATGCTGTACAAAGTGGTTCTACCTTTTGAGTCTGTGGATGAACTCCTAAAGTGTGACCATTCAAATGAAAGCTACTGAGCGGTACTTTCCTGTGGTACTGTTTATTATGCTGTACAAGGTGGTTCTAACTTTTGAGTATGTGGATGACATCCTAAAGTGTGACCATTCAAGTGAAAGCTTTTATTTTGAACAACACTGTTAGATTTTATGTTATTTCTTTCGATCGATACTTGACAATTTGAAGTTAGTGCTTAGAAAATTGAGAATGACCTGTTCTCTTGTTTTGCTTCGTAGGAAACTGGACAGACTGGAACGAGAAGAAATGGACGCACAGAGTGAGCGCAAGAAAACAAAGAAGAAAAAAAGAAAAAGGAGCTCTTCGTCGGACAGCGACGAAAAAGAATCCAAAAAACACATCAAGACAAAACATCACAGAGAAAGCGATTCATCGGATTCTGAAGAAAGAAAAAGCAAGAAGAAACCAAAGAAAAAGGAGAAGAGTAGAAAATCGAGAGACGCAGAAGAAAGCGAGTCCGCGAATGATAGAATGCACGGAGAAAAACGTGGACAGACACGAGACATCAAAAAGACGGATAGACATAGCGAAACATATAGACACTCGAGTAATAATGACATGGACGAACAATCTAGGGTTGCCAAAAGGCTTAGAGAATCTGAGAAAGACAGATATTACAGTGAGACACATAGACATTCAGGTAACAAAGACATGGACAGACACTTCCATGAAACTGAAAGGCAATCTGGAGATGCCAAAAAGCTCAGAAACACTGAGAAAGACAGTTATTACAGTGAGACACACAGACACTGTAGTAACAAAGACATGGACAGACACTTCCATGAAACTGAGAGGCAATCTGGAGATGTCAAGAAACACAGCGAGACAACTGAGACACACAGACATTCAAGAGATAAAAAAGCTCACAAACACTCCAGAGATGAAGAGAGATTTATCAGTGATACTCGCAGACAATTCAGAGATGAGAAAGACAGACATTATGAACAGTATAAAATGGAAAGATACAACGAAAGACGAGAACGCTCAGAGCACAAGTATTAAAAGAGATCTTCTCGACAATAATGAAAGAAAGTAGTGACAGTGAAAATGGATTAAAGGTGTATTAACAACGTTAAACTGTGGTCGAAACCAACTGGTCAACAGGAATATTTTAGCGTAATATGTTTTTTTCGTTTACGGTAAAAACGTAACTTTTTATTAATAAAAAATAAAAGATGATTTGCTAAGGTGTTCTGTTTAGTCCATTTATCTTGTGTAGTGCGCGTTGCGGCTCGGGCAGTTAGTTGCTTAAACAAGATCCTAGAATACGTATATAGAGCGTTTTCACTTGACGTCATAGCCGCCATATTGGTGTTCCCGTACAAAAGAATTTTAATTAACTTCTTTTAATTTGTTAGGAACACCAACATGGCTGCCATGGCCTTTGTCATTTGAGTCCCACGGGACTGAAGGTCACGTGAGTGAAAACGCTCTATAGCAGGCACAATCGAGGAATGGAAAAGAGAAAAAAATGCTAAAGACGTGACCCTCCCTCCCTCCTCCCCCTATCCCCCTCTTTCCCCCCTCTTTCCCCCCTCTTTCCCCCCTCTTTCCCCCCTCTTTCCCCCCTCTTTCCCCCTCTTTCCCTCCTCCCGTCCGTGGTGCAAAGCTAGTTACCCGGCTAGTATGGCCTTGAAAATATAAACACTGGTGGAACGTGAGCAGAACTAAAACTTCAAGAGCTTACATGGGCTCAATAAACCAGGAGGCCTGTTGGAAAAACACTGCAAGTCGCGAGCCATAGGCGAGTGATTTACAAGCTTTTTGAGTCAGTGTTACTCCAACATCCCAAGTGGTTAATTGTACCAACAAACCATGGAAACGTGTGGTCTATTGCATTTATATAATAACTACATTTTCTATGTGGTTTTCCGGTATAATAGTCAATAGCTAATGACCGATTAGAGCGCGTGTAATATATTCAGTTATTGTATAAAATGTAATATCTAGAGTCGCTTATACAGGGAGAGAAATCGTAATCCGTCCCACGGACCCTTTCGCAGAGCTACCCCTCGAAATAACGGAGATATTTGTGCGAGCACGATATAGAAGAGTCTTTCTGATCTAACGAAGGATTCACCAATTGCAGTTCGTTTGCCGATCAAAGTTCTTCGCCATTTTCCGACCAGATCTAGGAATAGCATGTTACCAACAGGTACCGGTACGATCATCACTCGGGAATAATGATTGACCTGCGGTTGTTGTATATGAATATTTCATGAAACGAGCTCCATTTTCCTCTATGAATCCTTTCTGCTGTTGAAAGCCGGCATGGCTCTCAAAATAACCGCAAAAGTTTAGTTTTGGAATTTCACCGAAGGGAAGCCGCTTCGAAAAGAGGAGACGATGCGGTGATTTTACAACGCAAGACTACGATCAGATTTATTTTTGTCACCGGTAGACTATATCCACCTTAAATGTACGGTGCCTACAATACTAATTTTTGGATCACGCTACAAATTGGCCAATTATGAGGAACCGGAGATTGTTTATCAAAGTATTTGTTCTGACCTCTCTCTTCTGGCTTGCCGTGGACATACTTTACATTTTAACCTCCATGAACAACCAGCTGAATTTTTTTGACACGCAGTCGTTAATACCGGCAGACGTGAACGCAAATGCTCACGAAAAGAGGTCAAACAAGCACAAAATTAACGAAAGGAAAGACTCCGAGATCCCGGAGCCTTATTTCAAAGATGTTATCCAAGGATTAGGGGACGGCGGAGAGCCCGCAATTTTATCAGCTGAATTCAAGGACGAAGCTGAACATGTGTTTGATAATCACTCCTTTAACGTTATACTCAGCGATCATATCTCACTCGATAGAACACTGAAGGACGTCAGAGGGCCCAAGTAAGTTTAATTTAAAGGTACATTTACACTACGAGAAAGTTGGGTGCGGTCCCGTTTAAAATGAGGCGCGGGACGCATATTTTTGTCCGTGTAAACGGTGCGTTTTATGCCTATATTTGAGGATCGAGTCAAGAAACCATGTTGTTTAATTCTGTGCCCTGATAGGTGCTAACGAACTTAAAAAAACAACATCGAAAACACGCGGTCCAGACCTTTCTTTGTATAAGGCAAAAGCGCTGTAAACGCTCCGACCGATACCCGAGTCCTCCTGTTTTATGCGGCAAACCACTGGTCTGGACACCTCAAGATTTAGTATAAACACGCATACATGAACTATCTGAAATTAGTATATACCAAACCAGTAGATGGTGTTTTTCGCGCGCTTTGATTGGCTATTCAAACTTGAGATATTTACTTCCACTTTGGTAAATAATTGTTAAGTACCACACAAAAGCTTTCATTTGAATGGTCACACAGTTTGATTTCATTCAAATATTCAGAAGTTACTTCCCGCACTGAATTGTCTCACTTCGTCGGATTCCACCCACGAATCTCCTCGACCCATACGCTATTTTTCTGTAGGCCCTGCATGATTGTTTAGGGAAGAATGCCCACGAAGGACTCTCATATAAAAAAATCAGGGGGGGCTCGTCGTTCCTTTTGAAGGTCAAAATTTGCAGATTGCTACCACTTAGGGTGCTAACAAATGTTTATAGTTCGTGTGTTTTTTATAATTGGTACCTCTTACGGGTAAAAATCCGTTTGAGGCACGCCCCACCACGGGGTAAGAATGCAGTTTATCGTCAACTCTAAATCCAACTTTTGACTGATTAAGATTTGTCTATTTAGGTGTCGTGAGAAACACAAGAAATACCCGACCAAGCTTCCCACCACAAGCGTGATAGTGTGTTTTCATAATGAAGCTTTATCCGTCTTACTAAGAACAGTTCACAGTGTTCTGAATCGCTCGCCTCCACATCTTCTGGCAGATATAATTTTGGTAGATGATTTTAGCGAATACGGTAAGTTTAGAAGCTGTTTTCGGATTTTATGCGTTTTCTTTAGTTCTTTCTTTTTTTTCTTTGGTTCTATTTTCTAATCGAAAATAACTCACACGCAGACATGTGTCCTGTTTCCTTTTTTGAAGCAAAGGAAATATAACTAACGGCTGCGTGCAGGCTACTCGGAAATGATTCGCTGACGTTTGAAAACGGGTTAACACTCGTTTCCATCTCTCAAACTGACCTTGGACACCTTATGAGGTTTTACACAACGTAGTATTTTTTATCGTTATACCGTAGTACTGACGTTCACGAAAACAGAACCCCATTTATTGGGCAGAGAACACGGAGAGCTGAGAGAACAGAGCTCCGATTAAGCAAAAAGTAGCGTTTTGGGGTTTAGCATTGATCTACAGTGTTTAGGGTTAAGTACTGATTTGAAAACGGTTAGCTTTCATTTATTGTTATGGGTAACTCCATAAATGTGTTAAAAATTACATCACCCGGCAGCTAGTCCACGTTGGTATAGTGGATAAGGATATTAGTTATGAATTGAACGACTCGGGTTCGAGGCATACACTTTTCTGATCTTTTTTTCTAATTTTACTCTAAAGTGTGAAATAGGTTTTACTTCATGTAACTTAAAGTGAAAGGAAAGGTCAGTTTGAGAGATGGAAACCAGGGGCGGATCCAGGATTTTTCTTAGGAGGGGGTGCACCTCTAAGGAATGACGTAACTGAAGGGTGACGTAAACAAATTTTAAAAGCGAACAACGCAGACTAGTGTTTACCGTGAAAACGATCGCGGATAGCGCCATTTTAGAGTGTACTTGCCTCGTTCTCAGAAAAAACCCGGCCCTGAGAACGAGGTTGCTTCCGTTTTTGTCACGTCACCATTTACTAGCGTTTTCGATTGATATCAATAATAATAATAATAATGATAATAATAATAATAATAATAAAAATAATATTTTAAGAGGAGGCCTCCAATCACCTAAAAGTGGTTTTCAGGAGGGTCCTCTAAATAAAGGTCAAAAATACATAAAACTAAATGCGGCTAAAAACTAAGACTAACTATGGTTAAAACTTAAACTAAGATTAAAATACTAAATCACAATCTAAAATGATTTAATAAAAATCGTTTGGACGAAAGTTTGTAAAAAGTCCGTACTTGCATATGGCCTTGGCTTACTCAATTTTTTCCCGCGAATTGGGACCCATTGAAAGACTTTTCGCGCTTTAGGATGCACGTTGCCCCAAACTCTGATTGGTTCGTTGGACGCTTTTTAATGCTGCAATAATTTCCGCAATAATTGCGTTTTTTAGTGTTACCTAAATGAAGATTCTGATTAATAAAATCGTAGTAAAATCCGTGAAATTAAAACGTTGTACACTTTCTATCGCATTCAACAGAAAACCTCAAGAAGCCACTAGAAGAGCAGGTCCAACAGTTTGAAAAAGTTAAAATTCTTCGGATGCCAGGAAGGGAAGGTCTGGTGCGAGCACGGTTGCGTGGAGCCGAGGTTTCCCGGGGAGAGGTTTTAACATTCCTGGACTCTCATTGTGAGCCCACAGAAGGCTGGCTAGAGCCTCTGTTGGCGCGTATTGCGCAGAATCGCACAAACGTTGTTTGTCCTGTCATAGAAGTGATTAATGCGGACGACTTTGGATATCAAACATCTGATGTGATTTATGAGAGAGGAGGGTTCTCATGGGATCTGTTTTTCACATGGAAAGCTATTCCTGAGGAAGAGAAGAAAAGAAGAGAGGACGAGACGGACTTCATAAGGCAAGTAACAAACTTTGGTGTTGTCGGGTATTAGAATTATTGAATGATCATGTGGTACGTTCGAAGAGTTACCTGGGCCCGTGATCATTAATTTGTGAAGAAGTTGCTAAGCAACCATTCCCGACCAATTTGAATGTCTAATATTGAGTCGTGTTTATTTTCACAGGAGTCCTACAATGGCAGGAGGCTTGTTCGCGATGCACAAACAATATTTTTACGACCTAGGAACATATGATGATCAAATGGACATATGGGGAGGGGAAAATCTGGAAATGTCTTTCAGAGTAAGCATAAGGGCCTGGTCGCATTACAGTCAAAAACAAAAATCCGCCGGTGCAAAAATCGGGGAAAACAAAAGAAACCGCTCCGGTGGGACACGCTTTTTGCGGAATGTTTTTGTTTTTATGTCATTTTGCACGGGCTAATTTTTGTTTTTGACTGTAGTGCGACCAGGCCCTAAGACGTATTCAATTCAAGCAGGAGTTATCTTGGCTCAAGATAATCTCCAATTGAGAGAGTGTGTTGTTAAGGTCGAAATGCATTTCAACAACACAATCCTGTCATTTATCGCAAACGCCTTGTTCAACTAAATTCAGTTTACACATGACTGTTCAAAGGGTTCGCTAGTGACAAGAAAACGGTAAATAGCAAATAAGTAGAGGAATAAAGTGAAACTGAAATGGTAATAATAGACGCAAAGTTACTGTAAGCAAAACTTACCGAATGTTTTGCAAACTACGGATGCACTGACGAACAACTTACAATCCTACGAAGAGCTTATACACAAGGCAGCTTATGAAAACTAAAAAGTGACACCAAAAACGACCGACGCTATGCATGTTAAAATAGTAGTTTGAGTACCTAAAGGAATATAAATATGATATTAAAGCTGAAATGTCTGTACAGAAAAGTATAACAAAAGAGAAAAAAGGGACAATAAACTTTCCGCAACACGTGTCTTTGCAAATTTAGGATGTTTTTATCCAATCTCCTTTAGGTTTGAACGTGCGGGGGACAACTGGAGATAACACCGTGCTCACGTGTTGGACACGTGTTAACATGTTTTTATCCAATCTCCTTTAGGTTTGGATGTGTGGGGGACAACTGGAGATAGTACCGTGCTCACGTGTTGGTCACGTGTTCCGTAAGTACACTTCTCCATATAAGTTCCCTAAGGGAACGGGAGCAACGCTGGCAAAGAACTTTAACCGCCTGGCTGAGGTGTGGCTGGACGAGTACAAAGAAATCTATTACAGGTATGAATCAGACTTAAGGTGGTTTTCAATTGAGTATCGAAAGTAATTTCCCTATTGCTTTGGGTTTGCATTGCTACGCGATGTGATTGGCTAAAAAATCTCGCGCCACTTTCACAACCAATCAGAAGTAAAACCAAAACCAATCGTGACTTTGTCGCACGCATTTTCCCGCGTTTGGCGCTGGCTTCATGCATTTGCTTCGAGTTCTGATTGGTTCATTGGATTATCTGTTTGATTGATTGTGATTGGCTAGAGCAATTACGTTGGTTTTAATTTATTCTTAATTCTAGCTTTAATGATTCTGCAACTGAGAAAAAAAATGTATTTTTCTTTTGACAGGAGAAAAACTGAAGAAGAAAAGAATGTCGACATCGGTGACATCAGCGAACGCCTCAAGCTGAGGAGGAGACTGGGCTGCAAGAATTTCAAATGGTATTTAGAAAACGTGTTCCCGGATCTAGCGTCAGTGGACCCCAATCCCCCAGCGCAGGGCGAGGTAAAGTGTAGTCCAAGGGGCCGATTATTTTAATAATAATAATAATAATAATAATAATAATAATGGTTTACGAAGTCTACCTTAGACCGCGGCTTAAGACAATTAATGGACCTCCACATCTGTTTATAAGTGGATCATTTTAAGTAGATAAATGTTTTTTTTTTGTAATCTGCGCTTTATGATTTATGTTTACAGTAAGTAACGTTTAAATATTCGGGTTGAAATTGGTTTAGACCGCGGTTTTGTTAAACACTACCTTAACTTCGTTTAAATACCGGCCCTGTTCTTTTTGCGATAACTGTCACGTTTTTCACGCACTCATTGCATGGCTAACTTATATCGTTAATAAAAATACTAACGAAATGCTGCGCTGGTGTAAATATACACAACCAAACCATCGGACAACGAATCCATAGTATTGAACTTTGACAATGTTGTGACACAGGTTATTATCAATACAGGACATACGAAAAAGTGACATTAACTTGCTGTAAATTTTACATCAAAGTTGTCAGTTCACTTTTTCAAGTCAGAATGTAATCAGTATTACATTCTAATAAACGCTCCTCGATTGCAGATTCGCAATCCAGACTCTTCTCTGTGTATCGACACACTTGGGGAAAAAGGATCTAAAATTGACCGAGTGGGACTGTACACATGCCACGGCATGGGAGGAAACCAGGTAAGTGGTTATTGCACATGACGCATGCGCAAAATGATGTAATGATAAGTCTGCATGCCCCTTGACCAGCGGCCGAGAAACGAGATGGGAAGGTGAGAAGCATGAGATGAATATTTATCATTTAATCTTCTGCATGTTTCTCCTTTTGTCTTTTGACTTTAAATGATGTTTTTTTCTTCCACTGTTGCTGTTGCTGCTGAACATTTTTTAAAAGAGAACGCATTTCCTTTTTCCACTGTGAACATCTTCACTCGTTGACGAAAGTCAATGCACGTGAAGTGTAACAGATTTGTTTAAAAAGAGCATGAGTTGCTTTGATTGGTTATAGAACGCATCTTACGATCGAAGTGTATTTTACACTGGAATAAATTGTTCCTGATACTGATTTCAAGATCATTGGCTTATTGAGATAGTTTTGAAATGTTGTGAAGCGGCAGGAAAATGTAATGTAAGCATTAAACCTCAAGGTAGCTTTTTCGTCACAATATAAATGAAAATCGGCGATTACTTGCGATTTTGTTGCAACAAATTGCTGCGAAATCGCCATAAGTTAATTAACATAGGCAATTTGAAATCGCACTTAAAATCCGTCGCGCAAATAAAAAAAAACCTGTGGTAAACTATTAATTCCTTCAATGACGAGATTGGATGTTTTCATTTCTAGTTCTTCACCCTGACAAGAAACAATGAAATACAATTTAATGATGACAAATGTCTAGACGCGCCGCGGAGCGAGCCGGGAAGCTTCGTTGAGATGATCACGTGTCATGGACTGAGAGGAAACCAGGAATGGAAACACGACAAGAAAAAGGTTCATGTATAATTAAAGTTGGTTAATTTACACGATTCCTTCAAAGGACTGGGCGATTGAAAAAGGCAGCATTGGGCTTGGAGATGTGGTTTGTTCTAATCATTTCAATCGCCGGTCGAATCAACCACAAAATCTTCAATCCTAAAACGGTGGTAGAAAACGGAAACGAAATCCCAGGAACACTTTAATAAGGCAAACGCTGTACACCGGGCAAAACGATTATACTAGATCTCGAAGGAATAAAAAGTCGTAATTTTTAAAATTCCGTCATGTTTCAACCGCTGACCAAACGAAACGAGGGCTCTGGTTATGAGAATGGAGACTGACTTGAAGTGGTGACCACAATGCGCGCGTGCGCACCTACAGTACTTTGAAATATAATGAAACCACTCGCCGCTGATAATACAATGATACTGCTGACTGCTATATATAACACAACAGATTTTCTTGTTGAACCCCTCCTAACAATGCGATGCGTTTTTCTTTAGGGCACCATAGTACACGTATGGACAGAAACATGTTTGGACATATCAAAGGACAGAGAAAACTTGGTTGTTAATCCATGTAAAAAGCGAAAAAGCACGCAGCACTGGAAATTCTCACGATATCAACAAAACAAAACCAAGGTTTCCTAGTTAACCATTACTACAACAGTGGCAAGAGTCAGGGAAGCTAAGAGTGTGTTAGTACCGGAGTGAAATGGAACAATAAAATATCGGGACAAGCATATTAATGAATCGAGGAGGCCTGGTGACAAATCGTGGACACGTTTTAAATCCATGCCAAAGTCGTATGCGTTTGTCATGACACCTCAAACACTTATTTCAATTTTAGCACGGTCCGAAATTAAACGGATCTTTAATACGTTTTTAAAAATCAATTCTAGGCACTATTGTATTAGAACTTTAATAAAGATATCATTTTTACAATGAAAACAAAATCTTGGCTGATTTTCTTAGCGTGAAAAATGCCGAGTGAGCGACCTCATAGTTACCGTGAATTTTGGTTTTATTAACTGAGTCGATAAGGTAAATTTACCACCGTAAAGAGCGAATTCAAAAGCTGACCTTCGAGCGCTAGCCCTTCGTCAGAGAGAATCCGCTTCATGACAGTGATCCGCTCTGACGAAAGGCTAGCGCTCGCAACGTCAGCTTTTTAAATCTGTTTACGGTGGCCAGTTTGCCTCATCAACTTAGTTAATAAAAAGCTAGAAAACCAAATTTGTGTTTGACTCACCCACCGGCGACGCAGCAATAACGTAACTTGTGGAAACCTTTCAGTCTCATCTTATCCTCGGAGACTTAGGGGGAGATAGTGGGGGTGAAGAAAAGGCGAAGATGGTTTCATCCCCACAGCCTTCGTTTCTCTTTGGTAAGCGGTGAAACGAACGTTGAAAGTGGAGCTTTGGGGACAAGAATGGTCAAAACCACAAAATCTTGGCCCGTTCATTGGCTATATCACATCACGTCAGCCTTTTTCCTGACATTTACATTGCTTAACAAACGATTACTTTCGAGCAGTGTTAGGCCCGGGACAAACGTCGAACTTTTCATGAGTCGAACTAAATTCAGCGAATTAAGTTCATGAGAAGTTCGACGTTTGTCTCAATTAAATTCGACGGACTCATTTGGATCGACCAACACGTTCTATCCGTCTGGAGCAGACGGATAGAACGTGTTGAATTTGGTTCGTCTGAATTAAGTTCGACGTTTGACCCAACAGACGAAAATAATTAATTTTAATAAATAAATAATTAATCAATTAATTTATTTGTGGAATGTCCAATTGCTAAATCCTTTTGGAATAAATTTACAAGGTGGTACAACGCTTCATGTAGAGGAAACATTGCTTTGGAGCAAAACGAAATTATCTATGGTGTTTTAAAACATACATCGTCCGGTTTAACCCTAAATCACTTGATCATAATTGGAAAATATTTTCTTTACATTAACGCAGTACAAGATGACAAAAGACCCCGTTTCACAGATTTTATAACCCTCGTTAACGAAAAAATTGAATTAGAAAAATACATTGCGATTATGACAAATAAACTACCTTCTTTTACTAAAAAATGGTCTAATTTTTTAAACAATTAACTACTTGAAACTAGCTGCGTAAATACAAATATCGTTACTATACATTTGTAAGTAACTTTATTAAATTTATCTATTTGTAATAAGTAATCGTATCCGTATAGTAGAGCAGTTTTCAATTGACTGTCGAAAGTAATTACACAATTGCTTTGGTTTTGCATTGCTACGCTTTGTGATTGGCTAAAAAATCTCGCGCCACTTTCTCGACCAATCAGAAGTAAAACCAAAACCAATCGTGACTTGCTCGCACGCTTTTCCCGCGCTTGGCGCCCGCGACATGTAATTGCTTCGAGCTCTGATTGGTTCATTGGATTGTTTACGACTGCTGTGATTGGTCAGAGTAATTACTTTGGTTTTGGTTTTACGACACTCAATTGAAAACTGCTCTATCGCAGCAGTAGTATTGTTCTTAGTATCATAAGTATCGTTTCGTTAGTAAAATCGTTTTGTAAGTAGTTTCGTATTTCTTTTAGTCGTTTCTAGTACCGTATTGTAAATAGTGTAAGTATCACTTTATAGGTAGTATAGTTTAAGTAGTGTGTTGTAGTTTGTTGTGTATTGTATTATATGTATTGTAAATAGTGTTTGTATTAATAGTGTAAGTATAAACAGTGTAATGTAATGCAATGTAAATGTAAATGTAAGTATAATATTAGTATTGTAAGTAGTGTAAGTGTTTTTGTAAGTAATATGGTTTTATTTAGTATTGTTTTATGTGCAAAAAAAGGAAAAATCAATAAACTAAAAAAAAAATAATAATAATAATAATAATAATAATTAATTTGGGTCGACCCAAACTGCAATTTAGTTCGACTCATGAAAAGTTCGACGTTTGTCCCGGGCCTTAGAGTTCGGGTTTGAAATTAAACAGAGAGTTGTAGGACCTTTGCTTCAACATTTTTAGGAAAAAGGCCCTATGTAGAGCAAATTGGTATACTTCGTTGCTTTTTTCAGGTCCATCTCTCTGTTTTTTCCTCTTTCAGCTCTTTATCAGTCTATCCAGAAACCTTGGATTCACCCAATTTGTCCTATCATCTCACCAGCCGCACTGACCAGCGATGTACACGAGGAATCTCATCACAGTTGTTTTATACATCCCTTTTTAAACAATCAGTTTCTTTTATATTTTCCGAGTAGTTACAAAAAGGAATCACTCATTGCACCTAAGGATGCGGGAACTTGCGTTTGTGAATTCGAACGAGTTTGTCTGTCTGTACACGCATGTTCGTAAATGCTTAACCCTTTCAATTATGAAGATATGGACTATAGTTCTAAACTTTTGAGTCTGTTGACGAAATCCTATGGTGTGACCATTCGAATGAAACCTCGTCAGCAGTACTTTTGCATGGTACCATTTATTCTAACTTTTGAGTCTGTTGACGAAATCCTATGGTGTGACCATTCGAATAAAACCTCTTCAGCAGTACTTGCGCATGGTACCATGTGTTTTTCAATATCTCATAAAATGAAATCTGGAATTTTCCTCGAATTTTGATCATTGGCTTTGCAGCTTTATATTGTCCTGGCTTGTAAATGTTCCCTTTGATATTAAATGGACATGATGTTTAACACTAAGAATTCTACAGAAGCACTTTGTGGCACAAAAGAGAATGTATTCAGCCGTGAACAGCTGAAGTTCTGACGCATTCGGTTAAAACAAAAATTAAAAACAAAAATAATCTTGTTCCCCTTAAAAACTGGTTTGAAATTGATTCAGTTATTCAGTTTCACGTCAATTCTGAGCAGGAAGTAAGCAAGAAGTTTCTGTCACAGATGACAGCGGACCAGGATCGACACTTGATATACAAGACTGATTATTTACAGAAAAATCATAACAGAAATTATTGTAAATCCGTATACAAACCACAGTTAAAATAAAAAAACACAAAATCATGATATTTAAATGTTTGCCTTTTAATCGTAAAAAAGATGATTTATTCATGCGAACCAGCTGTTGCGTTTTGTTAGCGTCAGGAGCATTTTTTTTATTATAATTGCTCAAAGAAAAAATGCTGGAAGCCACCAATGAATGAATCACATAAACCATAAGTGGACCATGGTATAAATTAAGTAGGAACACAAGGCGCTTTTTTTGCGAGATTTAAAAATTCATACCACCACACCCGTTGTCAACTCAGAAACAGGTAGAAAAAGGCTGTTGTCGGGAAAAGAGTTGTCGTTATATTTTTTCATCATGAGGGAAATCGTTCATCTACAGGCAGGTCAATGTGGAAATCAAATTGGTGCAAAGGTAAGCTTAAAAAACGTAGCGGCAGCGTTAGTTAACGCATTTTAATAAAAATGCTGGATTCTCTGAGCGCGGCTATCAGTTACAGCAATAAAGATTTGTAAAGCTTTATAACATTAAAATACCTGCATGAGAAGGAGTATTGACTCTAGTTGTTATTTCATGTTATGCCAATATATAAAAATGAATCGATCTGGGTTGTTTTTAGCTAGAAAGCAAACCGATTCTTTGACATCATGAAATCAATATTGTTTACATTCAGGATTCACATATGTCGAAAATCAAGAATGAGGAAAACAAATCAAAACTGATGTTGCAAGTACCTTCAAAAGAATAGAATCATAGGAAAATACTGCTCAATTGCTTTAATTTTATTTATCCATGCATGAATGGTCACTCTATTAGCACGGGATTTTATCAGACTTCAAAAATAACCATATACATGTACTTTTGTTTGCGACATAAGCAGTAAACATACGCTGAAGCATTAGAACTTGCGTCAAGTGAAAACGAACGCTGACATCAACATAAGATTCATCGTTATACTTATATTTACGCTCATGCTTTATGCTTATGTTGGGCCCGTTTTTATGTGGACCGCATAAGCACTGTTATGCTTCCACTTTACATGCTTATACTTCTGATTATGCGTCACTAATGAAAACCTGACTTTACTATTTTTATATATTTTTTTGACAGTTTTGGGAGGTGATTTCTGACGAACATGGCATCGACGCGTGCGGGAGTTATAATGGCGACTCGGATCTTCAGCTGGAAAGAATCAATGTTTATTACAATGAAGCGACGGGTGAGATTTACAACAATTAATTGAGGCCTTAATTCATTTGTCAACTAAAGTGAATGAACTCTCTTGTAAGCTAAATTAAATGCGGATTATATTAACAACTTTTGCACCTTGTAGGGGGAAAATACGTTCCCCGCGCAGTTCTCGTGGATTTGGAGCCCGGGACCATGGACTCAGTGAAAGCTGGAGCATTTGGCCAGTTGTTTAGACCGGATAACTATGTTTTTGGTAAGAAACTTAAACGAAGAAAGTCATTTTGCAGACAAATAAAAAACAAATAGAAAAGTACGGTTTAATAGCTTTGATCCACATAGTACAGATTCAAAAGGTACCATCATCCTATACATTAGTTTAATTTTCATAGGACCGAGTAATTGAAAAAAGGGATTTGCATAATGAAATTATACGTTTGGAGATGCGGTTTATTGAACAGCAGATGTTTAATTTTTATCATATTTCTATCGTCGAATTGCAAAAAAAAAAAAAACGTTTTAAAACCTCAGAAGAGTAACATCTGGATTGTAAGAAAACAAGGATACTGGAATGAAATATTTTGAAAAAGTTGTTGCCCGGCTGCCCCGGCAGACCATTTTTAGTCTTTTTACAATCACCGGTGAACATAAACGTTCTTCGGGATTTTTTTTTTAATGTTAACAATTATGTCACCAAGACTGAACACTCCATTCATTCTTCATTCTACATTTACAAGTATAGTGAATTTACACAACGATACTGGAACGGCGAAACTATTTTAAAAAGCTGCCAGATTAATTTGGCAATCAGCGGTGAACATTACTCGGTGTTTTTTTTTACTATTATTATTAATGTTAACAATTTATATGACCACGTCAAAAATTCTGAAAACTCCATTTAACAGTACAATCGGCATCATACATTCAACCACTAACTTTTACACAATAGGCCACTTCGAAAAATACCATAATACTCTTTAAAGTGCAGGTTTGGGTGGTGCTTGATGTTAGCCTGATTTTTCCAATTTCTTTTGTTTTCAGCACGAACTGCACGTGCTATGCTTCAACTTCTTGGTAATTTGCATACGGTGCACATTTGTATACGAACACACAATGCTACGTCCTAGCGTTCCTACATGTACTCTGAATTCCATTGTGCCATTCTAACAAAGGAGACTTGAATAATTACACCCCGGTGAGGCTGAGCCTGCACATAAAAGATTATTATGGTATTTTTCGAAATCGGCTATTGTCAGTTCGCTTTTCAGGGATGTCATGTCTAGTTTTCAAATTGTCTTTAGCCTCGTACGTTTTCAAAGCGAGTCGGTGTAAAGCCTCCTGAAAACAAGTTTTCATTCAATGCAGATTATCTCATTTTCACATCAATGGTTCTAGACCTGGCGTCACTTTGATAAAACGTTAAGGCAAGTAAACTCTCGTGTTCATATACACCTAATTCAATAAAGGTTGCTTTGGCAGTTGGTCATTGGTAATTGGGAATTGGCATTTGGCATACGGAACACAATGCAATGCTTCGCTTGAGTGACCGCCAAACAATAGCTTCCCAATGCCCAATTACCAATGACCAAAGCAACCTTTTTTGAATTAGGTATATAACAGTCGACACCCCGTTATAATGAACTGGGGTTGAAGTCCCGGCTAATACGGGGGAAAATCATTCTCGTCCCCAGAGCACCACGGATTTTTTCAACTGCGTTTCGTTTCAACCGCTGAACAAACGAAACGAGGGGACGACAATGGAGACAAATCAGTAGGCTCTTGATAGTACGCATTTGTCCCAATGGTAGTTAATTCGTCACGTGGTCAATTGCTTTTGACAGGGCAGAGTGGTGCGGGCAATAACTGGGCCAAAGGACACTACACTGAAGGAGCTGAGCTGGTGGACTCGGTACTAGATGTGGTTCGCAGGGAAACCGAGGGCTGCGACTGCGTACAAGGCTTTCAACTGACGCATTCCCTTGGGGGTGGTACTGGAGCAGGCATGGGCACCCTACTTATTTCTAAAATTCGCGAGGAGTATCCTGACCGAATTATGACGTCATTTAGTGTGGTACCCTCGCCGAAGGTAAGTGAAAGAAGATGGCGATTCAGGATGCTGAAAGCTTGGATGCGAAAGTTGAACGATACTAAAATTAAATTTCTCAAACTTTTTTTATACAATTATCCCAAATGCCTAGAAAATGTGATTGCCTAAGAGTGATCTCAAATTGAGTTATTTTTCATTACTGAAAAACTATGATTCGGTATTCGGTATGATAGAGGGGTTTACAAATGAGAATTGAAAGTAATTTCGCGTTTGCTTTGGTTTTGCATGAATTGCTACGCTTTGTGATTGGCTAAAACATCTCGCGCCACTTTCTCAACCAATCAGAAGTAAAACCAAAACCAATCGTCACTTTGCTTGCACGCGTTTTCCCGCGCTTGGCGCCGGCTACATGTATTTGCTTCGAGTTCTGATTGGTTCATTGGATTGTCTGCGTCTGTTGTGATTGGCCAGAGTAATTACTTTACTCATTTAAAATTTCTTACTGTCGTTCAGGTATCAGATACTGTGGTAGAACCCTACAATGCCACTCTGTCAGTTCATCAGTTGGTGGAAAACACAGACGAGACGTTCTGCATTGATAACGAAGCTCTGTACGACATCTGCTTTCGAACGCTCAAGCTGAGCACGCCTACATACGGGGACTTGAATCACCTTGTGTCGGCTACAATGAGCGGAGTAACAACTTGTCTGCGCTTTCCAGGACAGGTAAGCTGTTTTTATATGATAACTTTTAAATGTACTGCTCTGCAAATGATACTTTTCTATTGCCTCCAAGGTTTCACTGATTTGGCCCTCGCTTGCTGAGAAGTAAATAAGTCCCAGCTCTCGACTATCGTTTCATGCTACGCGCTCGTTTCCAAGCTTCAACCATTCAATTTTCGCGCAGATTTACAAGTTTCTGCAGGCATTTTCCGCTAATTCTCCCTGAACTCGTAGAGGAGATACGAGTCTCCAGGCTTTTCAGAGCTCGAAGTTTATAGGTACAAGATTGAGGCGCACTCAAAGTATTTCCCAGCCGTCTCTTTTCTCCAACGGACGCAAGATTCGGCCAGGGAGAACAGAGGACCTGAGCTGAGTGACAGAAAAAATGGTTATAATTTTCTACCAGCTAGGCCAAGGTCCGAACATGACAAAATGCGCGATCGACATTTTTCGTATATCTTCATTTCCCACCATCTCACAAATGCGGTCCTGTAGTTTCCGATTTCGGTCCCCTGTATTCCCGGTTCGTTACCCTTTTCTCCCCCCTCCCTCTTCCCCCCACCCTCCTCAGAATAGGCTGATAATAAGAACACTTCTCTTTTAACAGCTGAATGCCGACCTCAGGAAGCTGGCTGTTAACATGGTTCCATTCCCTCGTCTTCACTTCTTTATCCCAGGTTTCGCGCCGCTAACAAGCCGTGACAACCAGCAATACCGCGCACTGACTGTGAACGAATTAACACAGCAGATGTTTGACAATAAAAACATGATGGCGGCCTGTGACCCGAGACATGGAAGGTACCTCACAGTGGCCGCCATGTTCCGTGGAAGGATGTCCATGAAGGAAGTTGATGAGCAGATGTTGAATGTTCAGAATAAAAACAGGTATACGCAATATGGTTTGCTCTTGTTTTTTTTTTATCTTCGGATAAAAACTGCCGAACTCCGCGCATGCTTTTTTTAACCCGTGAATACACGCAAAGCGTTGAACGAGTTATAGCGGTGGGGGAAAATATGCAAATTTCACTCGGTCGGTCGATCGGCTAACATTGAGCCCCCGAAATGTAATGGCAGGATGAGCTCCTTTTAATGGTCACCTGCCTTACCCACGAGGTCAGCATTGGAGGAAGGGGAGGGTGAGGAGTTGGACGCAGGGGGGTGGGGGGTCGGTGGAGCAAGCGTCTAGGGGAGGAGAGGGTGCGAGCGTTTCGTATTCACGAGTTGGCTCACAAGAGCCTTTGATTTTTTTCTAAGCAACATGAAGATAATTGGAGAACAATGTATTGGTTTTACAAGTAAAATTCAAGCACACTACTCACAAATTGCATTGTGCAAAATACTGGAAAACAAACAGCACCATGAGAAAGTACAGCTGAAGAGCTATTGGATTTCATCCACAACCTAGAAAGTTAGACCTCTAGCAGACTTGAGGCACAGGGTTAGGAAAATCCAACCTTGTTCCCAGGAGCTCCTCCGCTTTCAAAATGGCGGGTGCGGGCGTAGAAACAAAGCTGTCAAAATACTCCAAGAATTGTCACGTGACACCTGATGAAGTGCCGTTTTCGGCGGTTTTTTCCAGTTATTTTGTTCAAAGTTAACAAAAAAGGTCAGGGGATAACGTGTAAATGTTTTAACTGTTGCGTATTTTTCAGCACGTATTTCGTGGAATGGATTCCAAATAACGTGAAAACCGCTGCGTGTGACATACCTCCTCGCGGGCTCAAAATGTCAGCCACGTTTATCGGCAACAGTACAAGCATTCAAGAACTGTTCAAGAGAATCAGTGAACAATTCACTGCCATGTTTAAGCGGAAAGCTTTCCTTCACTGGTACACTGGGGAGGGCATGGACGAAATGGAGTTTACCGAGGTGAGAAAAATGTGTAGTACAGAGTTGCCATGTGTTCACATGCAAAAAAAAAAATGTTTAAATCATTAATATCTTGACACGAAGGTATCTTCACTTCGAAGAGTGAAGAGATAAAAATCTTCACGTTAGTTACCATGTTTTGCCCTTATTAAATGTCAAAGGAGCTAAAGGTGTTGCCGGTCTATTATCGAAACATCTTCGGATCTTACTCGGAAATCTTTGGAAAATAATGAGAAACTCGTACAACCTTCGGGCACTTGAAAGAGTGTTTGATCAGGTATCCAAACACCTCGGAGTCGGTTAAAAAAAACTCGGCCGCGCCTCGTTTTTTCAACCCTCTTCTCGGTGTTTGGAAATCCTGATGAAACACTCTTCCTCGTGTTTGATATATTAGTTAAAAGTGAAGAAGTCGTTTTACAGTTGTCCTTTATATTTGTATCAACAGGCCGAGTCAAACATGAACGATCTGGTGTCAGAATACCAGCAATATCAAGACGCCACGGTCGACGAAGAGGAATTTGATGACGAAGAAGAAACAGAGGATGAGTGAATTTCCTTCACATACCGATCGGGAATAGAGTAACAATAGCTCTACACGGTGATAATAATTAGTATTTAGAAAGGTATCAAAAAATGATATTTGAAAACTAGTATTTAAACTAGCATTTTAAAAGTCTTATTCAATAAATTACGTTAAAACACATGAGTTGTTGTATCCATTTTATTTGTATAAATCTTCTTTGTAGTATCAGAGTGTCCTTGACGTCTTAAAGTATTAAAATCAAACAAGTCGGAATCTACATCAGGTTTTTCGCCGACAGTTAACTGAGCCCACACGATGTAATGGCGTATCAAAAGGAGCACCCCCCCCCCCCCCCCACCCCCCTCCCCTATCTTAAAAAAAAAAATAGGCCCAAAGGGACGAATTTTTTTTTCAGTCTAACATTTTAACGTCGCCGCCCCATCCCTTTTTCACTACCCCCCCCCCCCCCCCCCCCCCAATTCACTACACTCTCTCCTAATTGGATTAAGCACAAGTACTTCTACGAGGACTTGTCAAGAACAATATTTGTTTGAGATCAAATAGTTAAAAGTTGACTGTGACTTCTTAAAAATCGAGGCACTCGTCGGTGTTTAAGAATTCCAGGAGATACTTGCAAAAGGACTTAGCCACAAAAGAACAAAAACAAAACAAGGTAGCTCATTTGTGGGAGAGTTTGGCTGCATATAACGAAGCACAATATGGTGCAAAACCACCGCAGCAATGCAAAAACGAGCAAATTAAGGCGGGAAAACAGCGTCGCGTGCAACACGTAGCACATTATGGGGGGAAATCACCGCTGTAATACAGCACGTGGTGAATTATGGCGGGAAAACATAGCTATAATGCTGCACGTGGCAAATTAGGGCGGGAAAACACTTCTGTAATGCAGCGCGTGGCAAATTATGGCGGGAAAACACCATTGTGAGCACCACGTGGCACATTACATCAGGGGCGGGAAACCACGACTGCAACGGACCATTCGGCAAATGAAAGTTGGAAGATACCGTTATGTACAACAAGTAGCACATTATCGTGACGCCAAATAGCCAACGGATTTCCAGCCATGTGCTTGGTCGAAACCCTTTATGGTATGAGGGAACTCATGTTGACGAAAGTGACGGAATTCAGTCAGGATTAAAATAACTTATTCCACTTTTGACGATTCCTCGTTCTTCTTTACGAGGCTGTTATTGTGTATCCATTTCCTCTTCTTCACTACTTGCAGAATCCAAGTCGTCCTCAAGGTCGCCATTTTCCTCTTCTTGGTTTTCACCTGCGCCCTCAGGCAAACTCGCCAGCAGTTCAGTCACGTGATCCAGCATGGGTTGGTCGTCACAGCCAAACTGTGTAAACAGCTGTGGATATTTATAAAATGACAGAATATAACACCGATTCTGATTGGACACTTCTTCTGTAACGATTCTTAATTTTCTTCACGACAAAAATATTTTAGTCGTAAATTGATTTTTAAGTTTAGCTGAACCAATAAAATGTGCGAGTGAACATATCGATATGTAACACGCGCAATAGAAGTTGTTTATTATTATTATTATTATGGCATTGTTACCTTCTCAGCTTTTTCCAGACACGCTCTAATACTTGAGCTGTCCTGGTTTGTAAGATGGTACATCCACCCCAGTAGATACCACACCTGGAAATTTGGGTAAAATTAATGTCAGTTTTCTCTAAAATTTCTCATTTTTTTAAAATAAGCTTTCCTCTCTAATATAAAGCTCCCACTCCACTTCTAGAGTCCCTCATAACAGAAATACTAGAAAATAACAACAAAAAAAGAACAATTAACCAACCAAAACACATGATTTCAGGTTAAAACAGGGACTGGGGTCGCCGATTTCTTTTCAACTATATCTCCACTAAGGCACCTACATGTATGTCCGAGGCTACACAAAATTCACCTAATATTGTTAGTTGTTAAAGGAACAGAACAAGGCTCTGTAAACTACTTATGTACAATGTTCCACATATTTATCGGCCAAAGAAAACATGTAACAATAAACACTTAATGACTGATCCCTCGGGAAACAGTGAATTTTGTTTCCCGAGAATCTCGATGTTTCTCTCGACTTCGACTTCGATATTCTCGGGAAACAAAATTCATTGTTTCCCGAGGGATCAGTCATTAAGTGATTTGTTATATAGCAACACAAAAAACACAACACAACACAGTTTGATAAACGCGTCGAGCACTCGAGGTAAACATCAATCGCATCATAATCATGCCACCTTTTGTCACGGTCTGATCACGTACGCTTGCGGCCAACGGTGCAATGTTACCTTCTGACGTCAAAATTGTTGTCCGCTTTCGCAAATGTTGCCCGCTTAGGACAATTGGCGGGAAACAGTTTGTTTAATGTCATGTGACCATGAATCATCCAATCAACGTATTGACTGAGAAAAACTCCAACTATATAACAATTTAGCATGATTCCCATTGAGGACTCAGATTTTTTTTCCTTGCCCACGGTTTGATTCCTATCGCGGAGTCAGAACATTACATCTTTCTCAATTTAGCAGGGTGTTAGTATTTCCACATTATTTGTTGAGCAACAACATTTCTAATGATGATGACCTTGTCAGTTCAATATTTGGTTGCCTACCTCTGGGGCTTCATCACTCTCTTCAATAAGTTCTCCCAGCATTGAGCCAGCAGACTACAACAAAGTAAATGATGAATTATTATAATGGAAAAACTATAAATGTAACTGAACAATCCAATGCCATTCAAGAGTGAAATTATTAGGCACACTGTCTCGCCGAAATAACCAAATTTCGCTCCCCTTATTTCCATGTTATATCGCCAAGTACCACCAAATATACAACTTAATCAAAACTATAACAAAATTCTCGAATCTGATTGGTTATCAGCAGGCCCGATTAGAGCATTAATAGGACAGTTTACGCGTCATGCTTGTAATTGGACAGTACGCGTCAGTTGCACGCGCTATCCTTTTTCCGTGCATGCATCTCGATCAAAAACACACTCAATTGTTATGTTTTTATTCACCAAAACGTGTAACCATTCAACGTTTTATCCTCGAATTGTGTTATAGTTATGATTAATTGGTAACAGGACTTCGTGTCGTCCAATTCTGTCTGTAATCATACTCGTGATTAAACAAATCGGACTCCCGCGATTTTGCTACTCAATCCTATGATTACAGACCGAATTAGACTCCACTCAGTCCTATTATCATATTAATTGGATAAAAAGATTCTATAGAGCAAAACAAAAGCAGTAGTTTGGAGATAAGTGCGTGGATCGCAAGGACGGAAGTGGATTACAGTTCATCAAATTTGATTTCACGACAGGCAGTCAAGAAATCAAAATTGCCATTCTTGTGGAAGTTTGACTTTTTTACCCGTCATTTTGTCACTTCAGTTAATATTTCTTTGCTTTCATCGCTTTTGATTAATTTTCTTCCTATTTCAAGAAAATACAGCAAGCTTAAGGACGTTCGCGCGAAAATCTTCTAACATTGATTTTTTTCTAAATTTTTTTGCTACAGCTTGGTAACGAGTTGCTCGTGTCAGAAATGCAAAAAAAAAAATGGGGAGTCACCGAGTTCGTTTCGGAGATAAGATATCTGAAAGGCCACCTTAATTTTTAAAAATCGGTCTTCCTTACTCGATATGGCCCCGATGTCTGTTAGTCTAAATATATAGCGCAAATGTCCTTAAGGCAAGCTGGTCGTTATCAAGAAAACACGATATATCAGCCCAGACACAGTGCCCCTTTAACCTATAAAACCAGCAACCAAAGCCAACCACGAATACAATTTAAAGGGGCTCTGTCACCATTTTTAGTGTTACTTTAAGAAGTCTGAGACGTACAGTCGAACCTCTCCTTACGGACACCTCCATAATACGGACACCTCCCTATTACGGACAGTTCTCTTGGTCTCCAAGATACAAAAATTCATACAATCCCTACCTCTATAATACGGACACCTCTATAATACGGACACCTCTATAATACGGACACTTTGGTCTGTCCCTTTGGTGTCCGTATTAAGGAGGTTCGACTGTATTTTTATCAGTGGAAACCCAAAAATAAGGGTTTTGTTTAAAATTATTCTACAAGTGCTCTAAGACTAAAAATAAGTGTCTTAGGCTGTAGATGGCGAGGATGGAAATGGATTGCATCTTGGAAAAAAATGGGCTAATTTTTCAAGTTAATTGTCTTGTGTCTTGGTAAACATTGCGTAAACTCAGATTACGGTTGATTCTCTCTTTTGAAAATTCACTTGATATCTTCCTCTTAGTGTTCTACATTCAAGCATTTTGTGTCTGACAAAGGTACTTAGTTTTAATTTGGGGAAGTCACCATGACATAGCTCCTTTAAAAACTTTATTCAATATGTATTACACCTTGTCCCCTTATGCTGAAAATTATCGATGACAGCATGTATCATATAAACATATGGAACCAAACCAATGGACACTTTGCTGGAAAAAAATTGGATGTTACATTCTCAACTTACCTCGTAACTTTCCAATTCAATGAGCAGTTTTGATGTGGTTATCCTAGATTCATATGATGGTGGTGGTGCCTGAAAAAAAAGTTCAATTAATATTTGGGATCACTACTTCAAAATTAAACAAAATTAAATGGAGGACTTTTCTTGAATTTTGATGTTTGGCACTCTTGGGAGTTTAATAGTTAACCCTTTCACTCCCAGAGTCAATTGTGGAGACATGTCATGTAGTTCTAACTTTTGAGTCTGTGGACGAAATGATCCTATAGTGTGACCATTCAAATGAAACCTCTTTGGCAGTACTTTTGTTGCGTGGTACCATTTGTTTTTCAATATTTTACAAAATGAAATTTGGGAATTTTCTTGAATTTTGATGTTTGGCACTCTTGGGAGTGAAAGGGTTAAAGCCTATACTAACCTGAGGCAATTCTTCAGCTTTGCCTTGCCATAGTTCTAAACTTTTCTTCAGCATGTTCCGTGCCTCGTCCATATTTTGCTGACTCAGCAGACAGCTGGCCATTAGTTGATATGCTTCAGGATTGGTCGCGTCATACTCAATTGCTTTCTGACAACACTCTGAACACTTTACAGCGGCCTCATCCTTAAAACTTGAAGCAAGAAGTCAATTTTAAAGAGGAAGAACTCATGGCCTCAACAGGCTAAACAACCGAGGATATAGAGGTTATTCAGCGTGATGTTGTGTAATACGGCTGAGTATTTTTACGAGTCAGTTTTTATTATTTTATTTTAATCTGACGAGTAAAAATGCCCAGCCGCATTGCACAACTTTTCGCTGAATAAATTGTTTCTTTATACGACAGTAATCTTCTCCTAAAATGAAGTTTTTGAAACTGTTTTTCCTAGCACGCGGTCAGTAGAGTGTAGTAACGTATGTTCATATTTGCACTCATTTTGATGCGTATTTGCACTCTAGAATGCTATGTTGAATAATAAAGATATAGTTATTGATGCAATTATTGTTATTGTGTTTGATGATAGGACAATGTTAATTCCTAATCTCGTGTTGGCAGACTTTTGTGAATGCCAAATTAGCCACCCCACATATTTTTTAGGGGCACCTCTAGACTAGGGTGGAAACTGGTACCACTTCTTGCTGAATGCACTCTTTTTATCTCTGATTGCTACCAGTAGATACATGTAGTTAATTGTTGATCATAAAAAGTTGTCAATAAGAAGAAAAGCAAGTTATCAACAGCAAACTTTAAAAAAATAGTTATTGACATGACGACAACCAAAGAGTATTTCTTTCCAAAAGGAAAACTACTTTTAAATTCAATAGAATCTCAATAATCGAGCCTCCAATAACCAAATTTGCATGAAATAAAAACTCACCATTCATCAGTGAGATACATTTCTGCCAGTGAGCAGTAAGCTGTAGAAATTTCATTTGGGGAAGCACCAGGATTGATACTAGCAGCTGCCTAAGATAAATAGGAAATTACAGGCTTAGTTCTCTGTCAACACTGGCATGGGTCCATGACAATTCACAGAGAAGATAAGTACACCATCCACCCACCCACCCACACAAAAACACAACTGAAGGACTTAGAAAAGATTGACTTATGTGGTTATCTTTGCTTTGATTAATGGATAAAATCCTCATTTTGGAACTGGTTAAAAAAGGAAGGTGCTTACCTTCAAAGCCTATCAAAGGGGGCATTTAAGTGACAGGCACTCATTCTAACAGATGGGAAAGAATGGGGGGAAGGGGGGACTCCCATATAAAATTAATGAGGGTGATTGTCAGAAATTTTGAAAGGAACTCACCCCTAAAACTTGGGAGTTAAAGCAAACTCAGCAACTGACCTAAAACACCAGCTTAGTATTTTTCATTAACCAGACAAACCTGCAATTGTTCAGCATCTTGGTTTGCCAACATCAGCTGGATTCCTTTGTTATAAGCAGCCACTGCTTCTTGTCCTTCCAACAGCTGACCAAGATTCATGTATTTTGAATAGCCTTTCTCAGGAGACAGTCGCACAGCAGTTTCAAAGCACTCAGTTGTTAAAGATATGTATAAGAACACACCAAAAATATCTAGGGCTGTTTACCATTTGTCAGGACTGGCTGACCAGACCGTCACCGGACATTTTGTAACTATAATGCGGCATTTTGAAGAACTATTCCTACAAGTCAAGTTTTGCTGACCAATTCTGGCAACATCTCATCTTCCTTTAAAGCCAAAACTCCTTTCCCCTGGGGAGGGCTTTTGACAAAACTACCAATCTACCAAAATGTTCCCTATTTCTCAACTTCCCACAATCTTAAACACGAAGACGCGCTATAAAAGGAATAGTTCTGCCCCTGTTTCAGCTTGAGTGAGCTAATTTTCATTGTTTTTATTCTGAAATTAGCGCAATAAAAATTCGAAATTCTCAAAGGAATTCCAAGGATACAAACCTCAACAAATTCTTCCATTGTGTTGAAAATGTTATGGGGTTTGCCAAAAGCGACTAGTACAAACAAAGGCAAGTAAACCACACAGACAGATTGCTCAAAAGCTGTCTCTTATTCTCTACAGATTTTCACAGAGGTTCATACGCGACGGTGGTTGATTGACAAATGATGCTGACGTACTTAAGGTACTTTCCTTTTATAGCGCGTCTTCGTGCCTCCTTCTTTCCCAGTTCCTCTCTTCCTTTCTCCAAGGTTCCCACTCCTGCTGTGCCCTTACTGCCCCTGTCCCTGTCTCTGCCCTTCCCCCTTCCCCCTCCCCCCTCCCACTCAGTCACCACATCAATATATGAAGGATACTGTTTTTGCTTTGTCTGTTTCTCCAGTTTCAAGGTAAACTGCACCCGCCATTTCCAGGACCTCAACATTATCAGGTTCAATGTCTAGTGCCCTTTCACAGAACTTTACAGCCAGTTCAAAATTAAAGTTATCCAGACATTCATCTATCTGCAATTGAAATAAAGTCATGAAATGATTCCAAAAAAAAAAAAATTGTATACATTCCATGTATAACAGGGCTCAGTAAGGAAACCAGTGTCCTGTGAGGAACCCCCTCATGAAATTTTAAGAAAAAAATAAAAATCAGCAATTAATTTATGATAATTTATTTGTGATAAAAATCAGCAATTAAAATTAGAATGCTGTTTCAATCTCTCCAAGATCATTTTCAAGTAATATTTCTCAAACTCATCAATAATTCATGATGAGAGAACAAAGGAAATCACTTCCATGAAGGAGGTTTTGATGTCCTGTCTTAATTTGCATAGATTTTGGCGACTTTATTCCTTCATTTTCTCTGCATTTAAAGGGGCTATGTCGTGAGGATGGCGGGTGAGTACTGGGCACTAACAACTTGAAAAATGTCCTGTGGCTTTTTATCAAGTTGGCGGCCATTACTGTCGAATTCGCTGCAATCCATTCCACCCCGTCGTATTGCGTGGAAGGATAGATCTCAAGTTTACAAATTAGTTAGAGTATTTACTTGGCTAGATTTTTGTTAAATTATTCCTGCGATTTGTTAGTTGTACCTTCGAAAAAATCGATGTCTTCCAGTAGTGGTGGAAGTTGGGGAGGAATTTAAAAGAGAAATTGATCGTACGTTTGTTTACCTCGCGTGGTTTGACATGAGTGCAAGCGCGATAAAACTTGCCGCGATCCGGGAGGGAACAGTAGAAATTTGACATATGTGACATCAGGTGACGCCACATGACAGGAACTCATTGTGCAGACTTGCCTTGTGACATAGCCCCTTTAACAATCAGTTTGAGAAGCTATATCAAACATTGAAAGAGTGTTTCATCCGGTATCCAAACACCTTGAAGTCGGTTAAAAAAACTCGACTGCGCCTCATTTTTCAACCCACTTTGCTGTGTTTGCATATCTGATGAAACACTGTTCCTCGTGTTTGATATATTACGTCAAACACGAGGAAGAGTGATTCAGACCCAGTAGTCGTCAATGACTAGAGGCACTCATCAACAGTGTTGGTACAATGACTAGAGGCACTCATCAACAGTGTCGGTACAATGACTAGAGGCACTCATCAACAGTGTTGGTACATTTTGTGGTAATTTATGACATCGCTGGACCAATATTTTTCGGTTTCAGTTAAGGTTACAGTGTACCTTCGGGGGTGTCTCCAGTATAACAGCTCTAGCGTCTTAAAATTACACTTAATATACCTAAACCCAGATATCAAATTAAAGCTTATAGAGCTGGCTATCTAAATATGGAAACCATTTGGTAATAAAATGAATTGTCAAATTTTTTACGACGTTTAAATTCGAACGTCCGAATCAGCTTTAAAACGCTATAACTCAAAGCGATTATTGCATTTTGCTAATTTGATTTGTTCTCGGGTTTTCGGACACAAAGCGCTAAAAAAACGTGTCGGCGATTTCCCATATTCAAATGCAGTGAAAAGTTACAGAATATTTTCGAAAAAGGGAGAGAAAAAATTGGAGTGATCGCACGGAAATGGCTCTTGACGAAAAAGTTTTCGGAAATAAGAAATTCGCCGACACATTTTTGTTGATTATATGTTAGCCTAGCTTCTGTCCAAATTTGAGGAAAATCGAACGAATTCCCTTTGAGTTGTAGCTCTTTAAAGTGTCCCCTACAAGCGAAAAGTTAACTTTGAGAAAACAGCGCTTAGAACAACATATCGCTATATAAACAAACTCCGCCCACAAAAGTTATACCGTCATTTCGCCGTCAATTTTCACTATTTTTCGATAATTTTTTTTTGGATGAAAGTTCATTCTGTAAACTTTATTTTGAAGCCGAAAAAAAAAATTCAATAAATTTTCGATCTGAAGGTACACTGTAACCTTCATACAAAAACGTTTCTTGGTTTTTGAAATTACACCAAATCCCCAGGTATCCAAACCTCCTTTATGGTAATGATTCTTTGTGTTCTCGCCATGAATTATAAATGAAATAAAACTAAAACTAGTAGAATAAAACTAGTAGTAAATTTGTGATTTAATTGGAACTTGAAAATTATCTCATGAGTCAATGTTAAGGAATGAAGCTCCTCAGTTTTTCTGGCAGTTGAATTCATTTGTGACACAGGCTACCCACTCCCAACCAAAACATCCCAGAAATCACAGTGCCCAGTCTCACCACAGTTCTGCAACAATAGTCCTTTTTACAGTTGTGTGCTTGGTGACCTTGCCTTTGAGTGGAAGCGAGGCTGGAGGTGACCTTGCTTTGACACAGACCTTGGAGCTTTTCAGATGTAAATTTAGCTAGTTAGCATGAGAAAAGCATTATTAACATATGAAAGGCAGAAAGGTTTGTATCAAAGCAAGGTCACCTCCAGCCTCGTTTCCACTCAAAGGCAAGGTCACCAAGCACACAACTGTAAAAAGGACTATTAAACATACCACAGGCAACTCAGACGTACATTATGATCTACATGTATTATGCCTGGGCTATACCTGTTTCATCAGATCTGCTATGCTGTATTTGCTCTTTTCTTTCTGTTTTTGCTTTCTTGAAGCAACGGTTTCACAACTGTTTTCAGGTTTGTCAAACTCTGAAGACACATCTCCATTAGTAGAATGCCCTGTTTATTAAATACAACGGAGTGTATCTTGAACAAAAATTCGCATTACATGTATTAAGCTTACTACGAGTGTAAGGATTAAACTATAAAAGGCAAGGTTACTCTTGAAGAATTATAAGGAGCATAAACTATTCTTGTTCGTGAAAATAATAAAATACCTTTCTTTTTCGCTGATGAAATGTTTTTCTTTGCTTTTTTCTTCCGTTCTTTCCCCATAACTTTTCAACCACGTGAATTGCGAAAACAGAATCTCATGAGATAAACCGCTGAACATTTTCGAGTTCACCAATGTTTATTATGTTGTGTACGTGACACAGTACGTCCTCTGTTCTTCCTTAGAAAATGCATAACCCCAGATTTGTTCAACGATGTTTTGATACAAGATACGAATAGTATGATGGAGTAAGTAAGGAAGACAATTTGTTTTTCTTTTATCGCTGAATTAAGTCATGGTCATATAAAAATACAATCGAATTTTACGCAAAACCGATAGGAAGCGTTGTGATCACTTACATGTAGCGCCAACCAAACAGTAAAACTTCGAAAGTATGGTAGTGTTGATTAGAAATCTGCAAAAGCGGACCATTTTAAATATTCCAGCGATTTTGCAGAATTCTAACACTCTGGTGGAGATCTTAAGGATCAGTCAGTTTGATGTGAACCTCGTTTTTGTGGGAAAAGGTTTCATTAAGAGCCTGAATTTGAGATACAGACGAAGAAATGTCACCACTGATGTCCTAGCGTTTCCTTACTTGAAGGTAAGCTTTGTTGAGAATAGAAAAATAATGTTTATATTTTTTGCTAAACTATAGGATTCAGGGCCACATATGCCATACCATAGAAAAACTATAGTGTCTATCGTGTTATGGTAAAATCGCACAGGAGCCACAGGTAATGGACCAATTTCGATATGTTACGTAATGGTCCTAGTAAGAACTAGGCAACCTAACGGGAAGGGGCTAGACTTTACAATACCCGGCCACTTATTTGCATCTCATTGAATAAGAATGGATTCTTTTGTTTTCATATGGCTAGTTCTAACAAAGATTTAGGGATATGTAAATAAGTGGCCGGGTATTGTAAAGTCGCTCCCGGGAAGGAATGCAGAAAGGTGTTAATTGTGATATTGTTGAACGCCCAAAAAACTCAAAAAGAAAAACAATATTGATTTGCTGATTTCTGTAGCTGTATAGCCTCATCAGTCATACATTATGCATGTATGCAAGAATGTTCCCAGTTCCCAATGGACCAAAGCTCTTGTTGACTCTCAAAAAAATTGCAGCAGGTTGAAATTCAGGGATTGCTTTAAGAGTCCGAAAAGCAACTCAGTAATTATATTATTGTACTGTTGTTTGTTCAACAGTTACCAAGACCAGGAGTTTTGCCGCAGCTACCGTTACAGTTACCTCATGAGTATACGCTAGGTGACATTATCCTTGGAACTCATAAAATTACAGAAGACTGCAAATCTGATGGCATTGAGCTAGATAATTACTTACCAGTAAGTTTCTCACATTTATTGTACCGTGGTACTTCAATGTATGTGAAGCAGGAACTTCAGCCCCCTGCCCCCCATCCCTGACTTCCCACACTACTGGTACTTGACTGATGTAGAAAGCTTTGCCACTTGTGTTGAAACAATGTCCATGATGTTTCATTTTGTATCTCCTCAGGTTATAATAACACATGGCCTCTGTCACTTACTTGGCTACACACACGAGACACAGGAAGACCTAGATAAGGTCTGTTAAACTTGTAATGTATTGTTTGTTGGTGGTCTTAAAGCGTATGTGAATGTGACATCAATAGTTGGCAAACTGTTGGCAACAAACAGAACTTGTTTCTATTCTTGCGACTTTTTTTTTATTTGGCAAACTCGTATTTGACATTTGCTCCCGTGGGGTACTCCCGACAATGTAGGATAGGTGTGTGCCGCCAAGGTTCTCAAATCCTGACCCCAGTTACGGGTAGAAAATCAAGATTTGATACCCTTTTTAAGGCCCAGTTTTAACAGACCATATCTTTTTCATTTTGCGCGTTGGGGTGGATACTGCAATTTAGTGACCCTATCTAAGGAATATCTAAGGACCATAATACCAAAAATACCAAAAAGGATACCCTATTTAAGGACTGAGCACCTAAAAAACCCTACCCTATCGGGCGGCACATACCTATATGACGTATATAAGGGAGTACCCCCCCCCCCCCCCCCTGGCATTTGCTGTAACTTCAGTATGTGTAACCTTGTTCCACAGCCTGGGTCCTCTGTCTTCCTCCCTCGAGAAGGAATAACCCTGAGAACAAGGTTGAGCGAGTGGAAGTTTGTTGTGTTAAGGTGATTCGTTCAAAATGCAAAATGCATTTATCTGTGACCTGGATGCAATTTTGCAATGGCAAACTTTTGGTTATAACTTCTTTGTTTTTTACTTTACTGCTTATAATTCTTTATTTGTATCTCCTAGTTGAATGAATCATGAATTAATAAATATGAACCGATTTACTTCGATATAAATACAGGAGCCAAAAATTTATCTGGATTTGCACACACCCCTCATTTCATATTGAGGCCCTCCTGGAGAAAAAAAAATGGTCCGTTTCATTTGGCTCAAAATTTGGGAATCGACTTCCTTTGAACATGGCCATTAGTTAAAAAAAATTGTCAGAACAGAAATGCTGCAACAGAAATGCCATCAACTTAGGAGCTTATTACCAGATGAGCGCATTTTGCGTTTCGAGCGCGTCACCTTAAAACACGAGATTGCCAACTTTTTGAAGTTTGCCAACACAAGTTTGTCAATAATTTAGTTTGTTGTGTGAAGGCTCCTTTAGTAACTCAGTCCACCAAGATGACATGTTCAATCCACACCAAAATGTGTTTACAGTATAACATGAAAGACCAACTGCAACATCAGTTTATTTTTCTTTTGGCAGATGCGCAATAAGGAAATAGAGGTATTAAATGAATTCAACAAAAGAACTGGTTATAATTCAGTGCCTGTTACTCCAGACAAAGTGGAACTCTTCAGGTCTGTTATGATTAAAACAGCTACGTCACAAGTTTTAAATGTTACATTGAAAAGCCAAAAGATATCGCTATCAAAGGAAAACAGCAAATAATGGTCTAGTTTTGTTACCAATTTATATATTAGTCCAAAGAAGTTATTTTTAAAAATGTGCCTTGGCTGCAGATGGCCAGGATAAAAATGGATAGATCGTTTTCACGTGACGTCACGACAGATCCGCCGCCATATTGGTGGACCACTTTCGATTGCGTAATAGCAGTAATAGGGTGCAATGCAAGTCATATCTACAGTTGTCGCATTTTAGAAATGAATACTTCGGGATGTGAAGCAAAGTCTGGGGAAAATCTTTATTAGACTTGTTCTTTCTTATTTCGAAATATGCTAAGAAGTTGGAATCGCGAGTTAAGCAGCGTTATTTGGAGAAAATCTCGGCAATTAGAATCCATCCCATGTCGACATTTATTCGAGCCGGACTGCTTGTCTCATATTCAAACAGTTGAATCAACAGCCTTTACACCCACTAGCAGTTTAAAACTTTCCGATGCCTACACTAGGAGCTTATAATAAAACAGTGTCCGTATTTATAGTTAGCGTACTACAAAGCCAAACTCGTGCATTGCTACAGACAAGTTTGTTTAGCGAAGGTGAGACATTTCCAGCGATGACTCAAAATCTCGATTTTAATCAACACGGAAAGAAAAGGAACAGTTTCGTCTGCTCATTGCCTAGGTTTTAAGGCTGGGCAAGCAGAATCCTTTTAAATTATATGGCGAGTGTTTGTTTGGAACTGATCAAGAAGCATAGACAACACCCCGGCTCAGTGATAAAATCTGCCATGTACACAGGTTTCCTGGAAAACCAGGATCGGGGATCGAGGATCGGGGATCGGGGATCGGGGATCGGGGATCGGGGATAAAAAAATTAAAAAATAAATAAAAAATATAAATAAAAACTAAAAATAAAAAAAGTGATAAATATTGTGACTCGCATACAGGACAATTTCACACGCCTGACTCACAATTCCGGACTACTTGTTCATTAAAGCTCCTGTCATTAACCATTAACGTTAAAAACTGAATTTGGTTTCCACCCAAAATAGTCCAGTGTGCGGCACTATTTATATGTTGCGTTTGAGTTCTAATAACAAGCTAAAAGGTCTTGTTTCGAGTCGAGATACGCGTGATCTTGGCAAGATCGCGCTGAGATTTCGAGCTTCGCACCGCGACAGGCATACTTCTCACGTTAGATCACGTTAATGATCTTATCGGCTTAAACAAGTGAAGATACAGCGTAGATCACAGTGAAAAACTATGTGGAGCATACTGTGGATGAATTTCAGAAAAATATCTCCGTTTGCTGTAGCACATACGTGTAAATAAACCACACTAGAGTCTCATTGTTCAAATTGTGTTTGCATTAGATACTCTGACTAGGTTTTTTCCATGTCAAGTTGACTTCTGAGTTTTATTTTATATTTTTTTATTTCGACTATTCAGATTATTTTCAGTTGTGTTTTATGTTGGAAAATGAAGCACTTTATCCCAGTGATACTGATCACAATAGCGAGCGGATCGGACGTGACTATATAAAGCTGTTCAGCAAAAACTGCGGGTGTCTCAGTTAATTGCGGTTTTGCAACCGTGACAGCGAGGAAGAAAAAAGAATTCCTGCACAACTTTTGCAGAAGACTGAAATATAAATCCTGCATAGCGGCTGCGGGGATGGCTGTCAGAGAAATTATTTTCACGCGCAGTTCACGTTTATTCATTTTAAGTTCAACAGAACACAAACTTTAAAACAACAATCTTTATATTGTCCAAACGATGCGTATATAAAAGAAAGCAACTTACGTATTTTATTTCCTCGCTGTCACGGTTGCAACTTGAAACCACAATTAAAGAATTGAGACACCCGCAGTTTTTGTGTGGTTTATTTACACGTATGTGCTACAGCAAACGGAGATATTTTCCTGAATTCATCCACAATATGCTCCACATAGTTTTTCGTTGTGATCTACGTAATGTGTCTTCACTTGTTTAAGCTGATAAGATCATCCACGTGATCCAACGTATACCAGTAGTATACCTGTCGCGGTGCAAAGCTCGAAATCTCAGCGCGATCTTCCCAAGATCACGCATAACTCGAAACAAGACCTTTTAGCTTGTTATTAGAACTCAAACGCAACATTTAGCGCCGCACACTGGACTATTTTGGGTGGAAATTGAATTCAGTTTTTAACATTAATGGTTAATGAACAAGTAGTCCGGAATTGTGAGTCAGGCGTGTGAAATTGTCCTGTATGCGAGTCACAATATGTATCACTTTTTATTTTTTATTTATATTTATTTATATATTTCTTTATTTATATTTTTAATTTTTTTAAAAAATTTTTATCCCCGATCCCCGATCCCCGATCCTCGATCCTCGATCCTCGATCCTCGATCCCCGATCCTGGTTTTCCAGGAAACCATGTACACAAGTTGTGTACATGCGAGTGGAGAATTTTTAACGATCAGTTTGAAAGAGAGACTAGTGGGCAGCAATTGCGAATTATAAGCTGCAAAAGTTATTTATTTCTCCTACATATTTCGTTTAACTATCGTAGACTTCATCAGGGAGTTTTAGGTCTGTATCGAAGCCATAAAAACGGAAATCGCACGAGCGCAAACAACAGCCGAGAATGTTTTGGTCGAATTTGCGTAAAAGGAAAGGCGAAACCGTATGAAATATTTCAGTAGGGCAAGACATGAAATATTCTTGGGGGCTTAGTTTTAGCTTTCGGAGATTCGTTCTCGAACACAATATCAGACATTTGTCCTCCGGGTTTAGTTCGCTTTTTTTTTTGCTGCGATTTTTTCGGCTACAATCGCTTTGGCTTTTTTTGTTCCTTTTGATTCCTCTCTCTGTTCCCGCTGCGACGCTTGTTCGACGTTTCTTTTATCCTGTTCTTTTTTGTGTCGTTCCCGAGTATTAACGAAACCCAGTCAACATTATATCTATCCCTGTTATAGCCGCTTGTCCAGAAAATTGAAACAAAATATCTGGCTTACACACTATCGTTCAAAACTCGTTCGTAAGGATTCTGCCCGACTAATAGCAGAAATCCATCGCGATCGCCTCTCTTGCGGCAATTTGTCGGTTTCTTTACTTTGATTCATAACTGCAGAACGTACTCAAGTGAAATAAATACCCCTATCTCGACCGCTTTTGCTTCCACATCGAACAATTGATCACAGCACCCGTATAATTAAGAGGACGCGACTCGGGTTTGTTTACAGTTTGGTCCACCAATATGGCGGCGTAGCAACGGTTGTCAAGATTTTTGTCACGTGAGTGAAAACGATCTATATCAACTTGAAAAATGTTGGCTAGTTCTTTCCTTGTGTCTTTAAAAAAATTGACAAAAATGGCAGTATTTTGTTTTTCCTTCAAGAATTCATTTATATTTTACTCTTGACATTCAACTTTACCTGTGTTCACCAATAATCTTAGCACAGATTTGTTCATTGTACATAAGATAAATCTGATACATTTGTGTGTTGTTCCTAAGAGATCAATATGCTAGTCTTCTTATTCGATATTTGTTTGGGTTTAATTTGCAGGATTCCCAAGCCACCTAAAGAGACAAAAGAACCTCTTATCTCGTCAGTGGAAGGTGTACTGAACTCCAAAGTGGATAAATAATGCTGATAGAGGATAAATGGCGAGTTCAGGCAACCAACACAGAGACGCTTTGGACAAAATGTGGTATCGGATTAAAGCTTGCCTATCCTGTAGCCGATTATGGACAAATATCAAGAGGGCCCATGACAGATTGTTTAAAGTGTAATATCAGAACGCCTTCTTCACCCCAGAGATTCGTGATGAAAAACTAGAGTTTTATGCAATGTGCACAGATGTGGTTTCAAATCAAGAACTCATTAAATCGTTTGTATCGATGTCTTTTCTACAAATGTCATTTGGATACCTGGAACAAAAACAAAAAAGTCGATTAGGATTTTTTTAAAAGGCAAGAGCAGATCATAAATTCAGAGGATAAAATCCTGTTTTTGTTAATATGACTGTTGGTTGGCTCTAGTATATGACAAGATAAGGCGTTTAAGTCCCGAAACTAGAAAGCTCACCTTTCTGGAATAATCCTCAACTAAACCCTTAATTTGGCCATTTTCTCCTAAGAAGGGTATCACGGGAAAGTACTTCAGTTCTCAACAGCTTTCATTTGAATGGTCACACTTTAGGATTTCATCCACAGACTCAAAAGTTAGAACCACCTTACACAGAATAATAAACAGTACCACAGGAAAGTACTGCTCAGTAGCTTTCATTTGAATGGTCACACTTTAGGATTTCATCCATAGACTCAAAAGTTAGAACCACCTTGTACAGCATAATAAACAGTACCACAGGAAAGTCCTGCTCGATGGCTTTTATTTGAATGGTCACACTTTAGGATTCCATCCACAGACTCAAAAGTTAGAACCACCTTGACAGCATAATAAACAGTACCACAAGAAAATACTGCTCAATAGCTTTCATTTGAATGGTCACACTTTAGGATTTCATACACAGAGTCAAAAGTTAGAACCACCTTGTACAGCATAATAAACAGTACCACAAGAAAATACTGCTCAATAGCTTTCATTTGAATGGTCACACTTTAGGATTTCATACACAGAGTCAATTACCAATTTTCCCAAAACTACTACAAACAAGTAAATGGAGTCGCCATGGGCACCAAAATGGGACCAAGCTACGCTAACCTTTTTGTAGGCCACATCGAAGACAAATTTTTTAATCAGTACCACGGAACCAAACCCGAACTCTACGGCCGTTACATCGATGATTGCATTGGCGCTACCTCTTCCAGTAAAGAGGAACTTAATCAATTCATAACTTCTGTCAATACTTTTCATCCAGCTCTAAAATATACCTGGGAAATTTCCGAAACCTCAGTCGCTTTTCTTGACATTAATATTTCAATCAACGGTAACAGTTTATCCACAAGTGTGCACTACAAACCTACAGATTCCCACAGTTATCTGTTACATTCATCCTCACATCCATCGCACGTTAAAAACGCCATTCCGTATTCTCAATTTCTCAGACTTCGACGTCTATGTAGTGATGACTCTGATTTTTCCAACAAATCAGAAGAAATGTGCCAGTTTTTCAAGAAACGTGGGTACCCTGACTCTGTTGTTAATACGGGCCAACAACGTGCACAACAGATCGACAGACAGTCAGCACTACAAACGCCACAGAAGGAAGAGAACGAGAGAATTCCATTCACCCTCACTTTCCACCCACACAACAACACAGTCAAAAGCATCATTTTAAAAAATTTCAAATTACTCCAAAACGACCCCGAAACTGGCAGAATTTTTTCACAACCCCCACTAATTTCATTCAAACGTGACAAAAACATAGGCAACTTTCTAGTTACGAGCGCACTGAAATCTGACGATGTACCGGGAACTTTCAAATGCACACGCACACGATGTAACACTTGTCCTTTCATTCACAACGCGGACAAAATAACAGGACCCAAACGATCTATTAAAATCACTGATCGTTTTACATGCACCTCCGTAAATGTTATCTACTGCATTACATGTACTTTTTGCAAAAAGATATACATTGGCGAAACAGGGAGGAGACTGGGCGACCGTTTTCGTGAACATCTCCGAGACGTTGAAAAAAATGACAAAGACGCATCCAAACCAGTCGCGCGCCATTTTAATCTTACTAACCATTCTAAACAACACATGACAATCTGCGGCCTTTCCCTACACCAGGGTAACACAGAAAGCCGTAAAAACCTAGAACAAAAAATCATCTTTCAAATCGGCACTCTCAAACCCCACGGAATCAACGAACGCTTTTCATTCAACTAATCTACATTTGTTTTTCACGTCACCAAATTTCCACCAATAGCGTAGCTCCACCGCTTACTATATAAAACCACACACTACCCACAATTCCTTGATTCGCTCCGACGAAGGGCTAGCGCTCGAAACGTCAGCTATTTGAATCTTTTTACGGTGGTCAATTTACCTTATCGACTCAGTCGATAAAACTAAATTCTCGTGTTTCATCCCCCCACCGACGCAGCACCACAGTTTCTCTAGAAACTAACCCCATTTACCAATTTTGAAGAGGAGGAACATAAAGGACTGAAAAGACCATATTCAATAGACCAATTTCGATATATCAAAATTCATACTTGGCTCCGAGGCTTGGGGAATAAAACAAAATAAATGAATAATTCAACGCTGAACCTCAATGTGATTTCTTTTGTTTTATTCCCCCAAGCCTCGGAGCCAAGTATGAATTTTAATATATCGAAATTGGTCTATTATGAAACTATGGTGTGACCGGAAAAGCCGTGAACGCCAACCAAAAATGTTTATTTCATTTCCACCAATCGGTTTCATGACTGATGTTGTTCCTTTTAGTACTTGCGGTTTGGTGCGGTGACACGATCTCGCATACAATCGACATTCTAGAAATATTTTCGGCGTTCACAGTTTTTCCGGTCGCACTGTAAGATTTCGAATTGTTTGTGAACAGCTGAAAATATGTAATACGTCAAGGCGTTTTCACTGCCACAATATCAAAGAATAAAAACATAAAACATTCAATACTTGCAAACCCGTAGCCAGCTCGCTTCTGCTTTTCGCTGAGAGTTCAGGAGAAACATCAATCCTAAGCAATCCTCGGTGGGCATTTTGAACTATTGAGAAGATCAATAGGCATAATCTTATGACCTCTTCAAGACTTCCTTCCCCTTCAGAGAACATGCTCTTTACGAAATCGAGGCCACAACTACATCCTGCCACGAGTTAGGACAGAGCGGTTCAAACGCTGCTTTGTGAACCGATGTTTATTTCATTTCATCTAGCTATCCTTGTAAATGGATCAATAGATGCTTCTTACATTTTTAGACTAGTATTATTAGTATGATATTATTACTGTTAATGATTTGTTAACTTACACGTTTGTCTGTGGGTTGGAAGTTGTTAATAATAATAAAGATCTTTCAAAAAATAGAATAATTGCGTGGTAATTTCGGTATCTTAAAAATATAATCAAAGGCTCCTGTGAGCCAACTCGTCATCCCCTCACCTAGACGTTTTGCTCCACCGACCCTCGCCCCCTCCGTCTAACTTTCCCACCTTCCTCTCTCTCCAACGCCGTCCCCATGGGTAAAGCAGGTGACCATTACATATCGCGGGCTCAATAATAGCGGTTCGGCCGATCGATTGATATGTAACATGGTGCGCGGCGATATGACATTTCTCTTCGGGTGTTTTTAAACTCGATATCTCACGAGTCAGCGCATATTCTGTTTATTATACGACAATAATTCCGCATTTTTAAGCAATTACCGAAGATTTTCCGAATATTGTCCGAAGGTTGTGCGAACGTTTCCAATCATTTCCCGGAATTTTTCGAAGATTTCCGAGGATGTTTCCAAGATTTTTCCAAGATGTTTCGATTATATGCCAACACATTTCAGCTCGTATGACATTTAATAAGGGCAGACATGGTAGCTTACGTAAAGATATTGATATCTTGACTCTCCACAGTGAAGATAAAATTGATATCTTGCATGCAGAATTGTCAGTTCGAACCAAGAGAACATAAAGCTATATGTTCTCTTGTTCGAACACATCACGCCAGTGTTACAGGGCCTCAACAAGTTTTCGGTCAACCAGCAACTTTTGTTTAGAGAGGCCGTGATGACATACAAATGAATTCACAACCATGCGCCGCGCGTCATACTATGCAGTAAATTCAGCAAGTGTTCAAACAGTTCATAACTGCAATACGCGCAACCGCGACCATTTAGAAATCCCTCCTTTTAAATCGTCAGCTGGTCAAAGATCCTTTTACTTCAGTCTGGACAGCGAACTTAAGAATAAAGCACCTTTTACTAGTTTTAAAAATCATCTTACGCAGATGATCTTACTGAGACAGTGTTTAACCGCCGTTTTTTTAAGAAAATTTAAAAATTCAGGACATTCTTTATTGTGTACTTTTTATTGAAGAACGGTTATTATCATTTTATATTTGTAATCATTTTTTATGTATATATATTTTTTTAAATTGTAATTTATTGTTGAAAAAGCCCTAGGGGAACAATAAAGCATGTATGTAGTATGTAGTATATCTTCGGTAAAAAATTGTTCTGCTGTTCAGGCCTTCACGATAGATTACTGTTAACATAGAAACATTTTTTTTTTAATCTGTTATTGTTGATTTTCATTCAGTAAAATGCAATTGTTGTGATTGTTACTGACAACGTCTAACTGTTTTTGAAAAATAAAAAGAATATAATTAAGCAAAAAGCATAAGAATAGGCATCAATTTGGCCTCCTCTCTGTTCATTCCATCTTCATTGCACATGCATGTATCATCTTAGTGAATTAGAATATAAAATACAATGGGACAGCTGTCCCATCTGAACAAAGCGTAAAAGAAAAAGTTTATTTTCCTTAGTTATGAAAGATATTTCAAAAACCATTATCACTGAGTTGTCCGTGAAAGCAAATGTGATAAATGGAAATGTAAATCAGGCTTAGAAATGGCGTTGTTGCATACGATGTTTTTTCCTTTTATTGTAATAAATGCAACAAGTCAACAATTGTTAATTTCTCAATTAAATGACCATTGTCTTTAGTCTTCAATTTTAACTGTTGTGTCATCTCAAATGTACGCTATTGAAAAGCTGGCACATTTTGAGATGCTATTTGTTATTCTGTATGATGACATTTCAAAGAAAGTTTGAAAGAGTTTTTTAATTAAATGAAAGCTACAGCCGCTGGACGTTTCGGCTGTGGCGCTGTGCGTTAATTAAAATTGTTTGTTTTTAGAAAAAGACTGCGAAACTACGCATCAAGCCGGTATTTCTTCTCTCTCGCTTATTTAGTTCATTCATTTGGATTTATATTTCCAGGCAATACCCGACCAATTGTTAGCAGTGGTGAAGAATGTTCTTTCACTTAACAATGACAACAAATCACTCGATTTTTACAAACAAATTTCTTTTCTTTATTTAGTTTACCCACCTGCAAAACCCAGCCCACCCTTAGCGGCAATGACAACTGAAAGACGGTTTATATGCATAACTTAACGAGAAAATGGTGTAATGGTGTATTTGTTCAAGTGCCCGAGTTAGTTAGTTGATGTGAGGCATTTCTTTGTTTCAAATAATTACACCCCGCAGCTGTGTAAAACGTTGGAAATGGAAAAAACAAAAACCCTGTCTTTTGAGTTAATTACAGTTAAAAAAAGTCTAAAAAGTGTTGGTTTTGTCGTTTGCTTATAAAAGATTTTACCTAGTGCCGTTCAGGCACAACCAAGGAGCTTACGACAAGGAAGGAGCTTCGACATTGCTAGGGTAAGTAAGCTAAGGACGAGGTTTAGAAATCTTGCTTTCACAAGGAGATCGATACTGCTCCAGTTAATTTTTAGCTTTTGCTCTTTGCACTACTCTCTCATAAATTAATAAGTTCGTTTATATATAATAATCATTTAATTTGGTTCGAGAAGAGGATGAATTAGGATTGTTATCGTAGTTTGTGCCTGAAAAAATTAAGTTATAATGCTTATGATGAGAAGTTAAATTTTGACCGAATCATGAACACTTCAGTTGATCTGACAGAAAAAGATCAACTCATTCAACGAGTGCATACAATTAGTATTTAAATCGTTCATAAAGAAAAGCAAGGACAAATGTACATTATATGAAAAATAATATCATTTTATAGATAACCAGAGAGAATCAGATGAGTATATTCATTAATTTTTTATTGGATAAAAAAAGCCATAAATTTACAAACGATTTAAATTGAAAGAAACGATGAAAATAAACAAGCTTTGTCAGTAGCTTTCTCAATAGCTTTCATTTGAATGGTCACACTGTAGGATTTAATTCAAAGCTAAACACACCTTTTATAGCATATAGTAAACAGTACCACAGGCAAGTACTGCTTTTACGATATACCGACTTACAAGTCAGTGTCACATCAGTTGTACTCTTGTACAGTTTTCATTTTAATTTCGTTTCACATTTGAAGATTTAATCTACAGATTCAAACATTAAACCCAACTTGTACAGCATAGTGACCAAAACCGCAGAAAGTACATATATCTTATTGGACGGTTTAGTGTGTAGTATCGTGGGATATTTTTACGAGTCTCGCTGTATTTTGGCGATCCCGTCAGTTTTTTTCTTAGTTTTTCTCAGTTTTGACCGTTCTAGTTTGGAAACAATTTCAGCCATTTTTTTCACCGCTTTCGTAAGACTAATGCTCGAAGTGACGTTTGTGAAAAACCGGTCAAACGGGTCTTCTGGAGTACAAATACCGTGAGATATTTGTACTCGTTTTGGGTGTTATTTGTACTTTACTGAGTGCAGTTGAATAATAATGCTTGATAGCAACTCCCTGAATGGTAGCACTTTAAAAGGACGGTGCCTCCTATTATTATTGCGCATTGCGTGATAGTCGCGCGAGATACCGGTTATTATTTAAACGCGAACGCGCGAGGTATAATGGCTAAGTTCTGCCCACTTTTCATGTCAAACTGTCAACTCCCTGGCTCAATTTCTAAATTTTTTCCACATTGGGGCTAAATTATCTCTGAAAAAATGTGTGGTTATCCCCAATTTTCTCTTTGGATTCCAATAGCCTCTGCTACTGAAGATCTGCTTTTCCCACATAGTCAAAAAACTGTCACACAATTAAATGTTTTAAAAAGGTTATTTAAATTACTTTTGTTGAACTGCCCATCCAGGAGAGAATACGACTTTGTCTAGTGTGTTCCCGATCCATGGCTACTCAAGCAGTCAAGCCACTGTTTGTGTTGACTGTTGTTGCTATAGTGACAGTGCAAGTATCTGCCAAAGTATTCTATGTCAACAGTCCCCAAGACAAGATCCAGGACTGCGTAGATAACCTCAAAGAGCCTGGTGACGAGTGCTTCATTCAACCTGGCAGCTACCACGAGCGCGTGACCATCACTAACAAGCATGGCAGCGAGGGCAATCCCATCGTCATTCGCGGTCACCCACAAGATCAAACAAAACTGGATGGAACAGTACTGCTGAAACCAGTAGATGGTAAATGGGAAAAAATGGCGAACGGTGCCTACAAGGCAGAAATAGCTCAAGACATCTGGCAGCTGTTTATTGATGATGAAATGATGACAAATGCCCGCTGGCCAAATTCCCTGTGGTCTGACAAGACCATTTTTGACAATCAGTACTGGGCCCATTCCTCTAGGAGCTCAACTCGCGGGCTCATGATTGACGGCGGCAAGCATAAGCTGGCTGAGAGTGGCTTGGATGCAACTGGTGCGATGGCCGTGTTGAATGTTGGGAGTTTCTGCACCTTCACTAGAGAAGTACTAAAGCACAACAAAGGTGTGTAAACGATCAAATCACTGACAACGTTTATAAAATAAGGTACTATGTTACAAACACTTATGCGTTGTACCACTTACAGCCACCAAATGCACCTTTATTTTTACATGAAGTGAGAAACAGTCGCTATCGGCTTGTCGTGCATCGAAGTCATAACATTTAAAAACACGAAAAAAGTATGATTATGGCCAAGAGCTTGCCTAGTATCTTAAAATAACTATGAAGAAAAAAACGTCGCCAAAAGTGATGAACGCGCAAGAAATTTGAAATCAAAAGACAAAAAATATAACCGTTACGACTAAAAACCGGTCAAAATTCCACCAGAATAGAATCTTTGATTTCTTGACCGCCTGTTACGAAATCAAAATTGATGAACTGTAATCCATTTCCATCCTTGCAATCCTGCACTTTATCTCCAAACTACTGCTTCTGTTTTGCTCTAAAGCTTTTTATTCAATTTAGTTGTATATTTGCAGTCTGTATTTGGAGGTATTCGGCGATAGAGCAGTTTTCAATTGACTGTCGAAAGTAATAACACAATTGCTTTGGTTTTACATTGTTACGCTTTGTGATTGGCTAAAAAATCTCGCGCCACTTTCTAAACCAGTCAGAAGTAAAACCAAAACCAATCGTGACTTGCTCGAACGCGTTTTCCCGCGCTTGGCGCCGCCGACATGTAATTGCTTCGAGCTCTGATTGGTTCATTGGATTGTTTACGACTGCTGTGTCGCCCCAGTAAGGTAATCCGGAATCCGGAACCAGGTAATTTTGGTCTGTGGAATCCGGAATCCACGGCTTTGGAATCCGGAATCCAGCTAATGGAATCCGGAATCCATCCATTGTAATCCAGAATCCAGGTTGCTGGAATCCAGTCTGTTGTGATGGTTCCAGGCCCTCTTCTTTTCCTTAAGCGACTGTTGCGTGAAAATCTCATGTCGCGAGGACGCGCAACAGGCATGTTCACGCGTGTTTCACTCGCAGGAACATCCCTTGTCATTGTGACATATCGGGTATCAATTTGAAACAATGGTCACATTATAATGATGTGACAGAATCTCAGGGAGTGATTCATATTACTGTATATTATCGGTCTTTATCAGACACCTTTTCGACCAGGCCTTTCGACCTTTTTCCTCGTTGCGCTTTTGGAGTCGGTGGTTTAGATTCTTTTCCTGTTTGCGCGCAATTGGAACTAATTTTTGCATTTTAGGTAACTTCAAAGAATAATAATATAAAGTACAGTGGAACCCCGTTAATACGGTCACCAACGGGCCATGAAAATTTGGCCGTATTAACGGGGTGGCCGCATTAACGGGGTTTCATTATAAGAAAATGTATGGGTGCGCGTTTCGCCGGGACAAAAAAAAGTGACCGTAATAACGAGGTGACCGTATTAACGAGGTGACCGTAAGGCGGGGTTCCACTGTATCCTTATTCTTGGCCGTAGTGTCAGTAGTCGCGGTGGTTGCGGTTACTGGCTTCTTTCAGGCACATGTCATTAGTGTCGCTCAAAGAATCACATGTTGCACATGGTGTCGACGTGGTGTCTTTTTCATTCAGTCCAGATTCAATCAGAGATCTCGAGAGATCACTTTGAATTTTTTTCTCGATCGATCGTTATCAATCTTTGCCAATCTTTGACAACTTTGGGCGTGGAATGCTATTTCAAAGGAATGCGAGTAGACCACGACACTGATGCCTACAGTGGCTAACTACGCTTACAGAAGACCGCGTTGAGTGGAAGACGATATGCTGCACATTTATCAGAAGGATTTCTCATATTTCACTGGGGCCCAATTCATTTTATCCGGAGAAAACTATTAAAGGTGAACCCCCAAACACCAAGACGCGACCAAACAAGCAGTCAGCAATCACTGAAGGAACAGGTAGCGAAGAAAAAGACACAAGGCGAGAAACTGTGATGCGAGAATTTGCTGGGGAGTATGGAAGAGGCGTAAGACAGGAAAATGTCCGCTCAAAAACGAAAGAGCTAACTAGCATCCTTCCTTATGCCCTTAGTATGTGTCCCACTACCATCACAGCCTCGTTGGAGGAAAGCGAAGACGTAACAACAGCCTGCTAAGTTGTGGATGTTAATGTGGCACTGCGGAGTACGGCTGTACGGGTGCAAACCATTTACCAGAAAGACGACATATTGGCAGTAAGACACAACCGTAGAAAAGATATCTCACCTTTCTGGCTAGCAGTTCTTCTGGAGGATGTACAAATAGAAGTGAATGGTGGAAAGTTTGTGCAGCAAAGAGTATCCCTAAAGTGGCTAAACCAGACAAGTGATTCACTAACATATACCTCCGGTGATGTCTGTAATGGGAATTCCCCCAAGTGTATTCTAACCTGAGTACTCGACTTTTCTTCCGATGGATCAGACATCATTTTAACAACAGAGGAGGATAACAGGCTCTGTCGAATTGCTAATGGGGACTATGGTGACGATGATGACAATGATAATGAAACTGCACCACCAACTGCAGAGGATGAGGGAGAAGTATCCCTCCCGATAAGACTGCCGGGAGTTAGTTTATCAGGACGGAGAACGACACGGTTTATTCTAAGATAAACGGGTCCGTTGCCTGCGTAGCTGGTAGTATTGTTCGCGCAAAGGCAAAGTTTCGATTCCCAGCTTCGCAGCTCGAGAATTCGGCATCGCGCGCCAACAAAACCGCCAGTTACGCAGCCTACGTTTTCCGGTAACTTAACTTTCTGTTACTTAAGTGCCCGTATGAAACTGCAGGAGTTTAATACCTCAACAAGTGTTATTGCTATTAGTATAACCTGTTCCAGGCGTTCAGGTGGTGGGGAAACGGGTGCGAAGTGACTAGTGATGTATAGGAGAACGGCGCGAATAAAAATGAGACTACCTCTTCTCCCGCCTCCCTGCCTTTTTCTCGCTTTTTCTCTTCGCGCTTCTTCCCACTATCTGAACGCCTGGAACAGGCTACTTTTAGTATGGTGTAATGTTTATATTTTTATCTGTACTGAGATTCGTTCTGAAGAGAGCCGTTAACTCGACACGCGAAACACTTTCACTGAAATCTAACATTCTCAGTACTTGCATATCGATGCATAAAATGATCATGATGAGACTTGGGCGTTGAACAGGGAATGTTACCTTAGCAGTAAATCTTTTCTTAATTTTTAAGAGAGATTTTTCTCTGACCTCGACTGACTTTAGCTGGTAACGATAACGTCAGTTATGAACGATAAATTGCAAACTGATTGCAAGGCTGTACTATGAAAAAGGACCAATTTATTGGTCGATATTTCGACCTTATGCTTCTGCATTCAAAAGTTTGTAAAGAAGAAAGTTGATGTTCAAAAGTATTTTAAGGAATGAATTGTGAATGAATGAATGAATAACTTTATTTAAGTGTCAACGGTATTTAGCTAAAAAACTAATTGGGGACACTATATAAAGTATTCAATATGTTAAAGTTTAAAAGCATAAAAAGTACTAAAACTATAATCGTGCGCACAGCAATACTAAAATTGAAGTTAAATAGAGCAGTTTTCAATTGAGTATCGAAAGTAATTACACAATTGCTTTGGTTTTGCATTGCTACGCTTTGTGATTGGCTAAAAATTCTCGCGCCACTTTCTCGACCAATCAGAAGTAAAACCAAAACCAATCGTGACTTGCTTGCACGCGTTTTCCCGCGCTTGGCGACGCCGACATGTAATTGCTTCGAGCTCTGATTGGTTCATTGGATTGTTTACGACTGCTGTGATTGGTCAGAGTAATTACTTTGGTTTTGGTTTTACGACACTCAATTGAAAACTGCTCTATTTAGCTTTTTAGAATGTAATAGAAACTAGATGAAAATTATTCCTGAGTCAGAAAGGAAAACGGGAAACGTGCACCATGGATTTAAAGCTATCGATATTTTAGTTCATCAGGTTTATTACTGTTTCAGTGTTCCTGTTCCTGTTTTTAATATTAGGGATCTATTTTAATTAATTTTAAGAGATAATTTTAAGAGATAATTGGACTATCTTCACGCTATTTGTTGGTAAGCTGTAACTGAAGTTTTACATTTCTGTGTGGCAATTAAACAATTCGGAGACGAATTATGTTTGAACCTGAAAGGCACTGATTTTGGCAATGTGTACCTCTTTTGTTATTGTTGACGCCGTTGTTATTATTAAAATAAGAATAGCCCTTCCTCGTTAGTATTTCTTCAACGATGTGGAAGTGGACTTCAGAAACCGCTCCTATATTCACAATCCTCTCGGGTAAGGCCAAGAATTATATTTTATACTTATATTTTATATAAGACAATGTACACTTCGGGTAAAAAAAGAACAAGCTATTTTTTAACCCAAACCTGTTATGGAAGGCATTTTGGGGGAAAACAAAGTACAAAGGAAACGTTGAAAACCAGAAAATAGAATTTTGAAATCTGGAATCCAGCCACTTATGGAATCCGGAATCCACGGATGTGGAATCCGGAATCCACAGACATGGAATCCGGAATCCACAGGGTGGAATCCGGAATCCAAGACTCTCTTGGATTACCTTACATGGGGCGAGCTGTGATTGGTCATAGTGATTACTTTGGTTTTGGTTTTACGATACTCAGTTGAAAACGGCTCTATAACCTGGAAATTAAGTAAACACAATTTCGTTATTTCGGTGGGACAGTGTCCCTTTAAATTTCTGAAGTTTAACTTATTCTTGTTATTGTTCTTTCAGAAACTGCGGACAGGTTTACTTATAAGGATGACTTCGGCGCTACATTGAATTTTAAGCCTAAAAACAACCAATATTTCTTAGAAGATAAGCTTGAGTTTCTCGACAATCCGGGAGAGTGGTTCTACGACAAAACAAGTAAGACATTATACGTCATGACGCCAGATGGAGGCTCACCTCAGGGACGTGACATCAGAGGAAAGGTATGTCGGTTACCATAACAACAACAATATTTCAAAATCAATCTTGAGAATCCACAAACTCGGCGATAGAGTATTCTTGGTGTAGCATTCTTCTTCAAGGTTATTATTATAATTATATATTATTATTTTAATCAATTATTATGAGTGATAATAATTAGCTAGACTTAGGCAAATTTGGTTAGAGTAAGCTGGTAGCCGTGGAGAGAGACAAGCTTTTTTGTCCTAGAACGAGGACAGAGACCTTTGCAAAACATCAAAGTTCCTAATTGTTTACTCTTAACATATTATTCTATAAATACCAATCCATTCAGGTCCAGACACTCGCCTTTACAATCACCGATAGCACACACGTACTCATCAAAGATCTGACGTTCTTTGCGACCACATTAGATTCCCGCTCAAACATCGACAAACTGGAATTAAACTCGCTTAACTTCCGCTTCCCAACATACAGTCGGCGCATGCTCCAAGAAACCACGCCTCCTCATTGGACCAAAGTGTTTGCCGGGAAAGGGAGCGTGAGGATCTATAACAATACCTTTTATGGAACAGACGGAATTGCGCTGGAGTACGGAGGTGTTAATGACACGGTGGAGAATAACTTCTTCGAGTACAATGACTGGAGTGGAGCGAATATGGTCACTGCTCAGGGAGGTATAGAAAATGAAATGGCTTTTAATAAAGTGCAACCGCATGATCCACCGTTTGTTGCTCCAAAAATGTTGCGACATTTTTTATTGGCAACGGTCAATATCAAATAGAGTTTTCCCCCTCTTTGCTCATGCTGCAGTTGCAGTCCACAAAGCACCTTTTCAAAAGACCAAACATAACTGTTTAATCCACCGCTATCTAAATAGTAATTTATTTATAATTATATACCCAAGTTCTATTTATTTATATTCAAATGTGCTTTACAGTTCACTACGAGAGGTGATATAGGACGTCAGTGTAAAAAACGTCGGCAATTGCGGCCTAGTCTGTTCCCCACCCCTACCCTCTTGAAAAGTCATATTATAAACGGGGTGAGTTTGGGGACCGGGCTAATGGCAGTCAATATAGTCGCACCAGAAGGCGCGTTTACTCAGTCCATTAGGTAACCTGGACAAGACAGAATACAATCAATCGGGCACTGCGCACCCCTACTCTTCCTATATTTAGTTTTGACCCAAGTGATGAAAGAATTGAAAACTTATTCTTCGTTTAAATTGCTTCACACTTTCGTTACTTTATCGTTTGTAGGCGCAGGAACTGTGGTGTCCCAAAGTCGTGGTGACAAATTCATCAGAAATACTCTGCGGTACAATGGCGCCAGCGTGGGTTATCGCTCGGGTTACGCATCTCAAGCGAAGCTGAATGACATCAGCCGAACCTGTTGGGGGATGTTGCAACACGACGGCGCTGGGATACAATCTCAGGTGAAGCGACAAACAGGCATTGTGATGGAGCAAAACTGGGTTCATAACAGCCCTAAGTATGGGCTTCGCTTTGACGGAGCTCCGCCCAGCATCGGTCTCCATGGTACCATGAGACGGAACGTCATCCGCAAGACAAACGGGATGATGGTAAAGGGTGACAAACATACAGTCGATCATAACTTGGTTTTCCACAAGTTTACTAAGGCGGGGGATCATGACGGTCAAGGAAGTAAATGTAACTTGTGTGTTCTCAGGTGAGTGATGCTGCTAGTTTAATTAACCCTCACTTATACGCCAACCGTGGCAAGGGGGTGGGGGGGGGGGGGGGGTGGGGTGGGGGGGGGGAGGTGGGGTGGGGGTGGGGTGGGGGGGGGAGGTGGCTGCACCCCTCTCGGGTTTTTGCATCAGCCACAGATAGATAGATAGATAGATAGATAGATAGATAGATAGATAGATAGATAGATAGATAGATAGATAGATAATCTTTATTTAAACACGGTAAAAATTCGTCAGCTAAAAATCATTATAATGCTAACACAAAGCAATAAACTAATATTAAAAAATATCTATATATGAAGAATTTAATAAATAATAAAAAGCTGCTTTCCACGAATGCCGTGCCTTATAGTTCCTCTTTGAGAAGTCGTTTAAATTGCCCAAGGGACTCAGCTTTCCTTACATTATGAGAAAGGCTGTTCCAGAGCATGGCGCCACTATAACTGAAACTATTTTTATAATAGTTTGTGCGCGGCAATGGAACATTAAGTTTATCCTCAGAGTCCCTTAGGTTGTAACTAATTTCTCGCTTCTCAAATTTAGAACTTAGATAGTTTGGAGCCAACCCGTGTAGAGACCTATAAACCATCGTAGCTCTTTGAATTTGTTGCTGGCAAGCAAGATTTTCCCATCCTAGGAGTTCTAATAGATTACCAGCATCTACGTCATAGTCTGAATAGGTCAAAACACGGGCTGCTCTGAAGAAGAAATAAATAAAGGAAGAAAGAAGAAAGAAGAAGAAATAAATAAAGTATAAAATGGTTAAGGTGGTATTATACCCAAAATACGATGTCTTGCTTGCAAAGTTTTTTTTTTTAAATGGCAAAATTGTAATCTTAAAACACTTGAGAATACCATTTTGAAAGAATTTCACTAAATTTGCAGCACTAAACAAGTGAACTATAAGGTAATTGAATAGTGGTATATAATTTTCCCATAGTAACGGCCCTAGCAACTATCGTAGACATTAGTTTGATACTCATAAAACGTGCTAAATGAATGCAAACACCCTCCCTTCCCCCGCGTATAATTTATCTAGAATCAATTGTCTTAACTTTAAGTCCATTTTTCTCAAATGATAGATTTTAACCAAACACCTTGCAGCTGAAACCTTCTCTTTGAAAGAATATTTAACCTATGTTGATCAATTTTGCTAAAAGCTGTTGTGAATAGTTCTTCTATGATATGAACCAGAAACCCATAAGTGGGTTGAAACATGTAACGCGCATTCACAGCTTCCGAATATTCATTTTTTGCTTAGTACCATATTTGGAAACCCCTCGGTTCCTCGAGATTAGAAGCAAGTTGTTCAAGCGAATTAATTGGTTAATATTTTTATCTTGATTTTCGAAATATGGCTGTAACAACTTCTTAGCAAATTGAATAATCGGAAGCTTGTTTTGAAGCGTACAAGAGACAGTTGCACGTTTCAACCCACTTATGGGTTTCTGTATGAATCTAACAGTACAATTATTTTCCAAATTTAGTGTATAAATTTTTGAAAAAAATGCCGATAGGTGCGGCTAGAAATTGTTGTGTTTCTTTAATGCTCAACCTTAATGTAAAATTTTACATGATTTAGAGTACCATTTCACCTTAACCCCCGGACGTACACGCAAACTTATACCTCCACCGTGGTACAACCCCCCCCCCCCCCCCTTTCAGTGGGTATTTGCGATGTTGTAATATTTCGGAAATATTCTACATCAATAATAGATAGCTCGCGATGTGTTCTACAAGATAAGGTACATAGTATGGGTTGTGGCGCCGCTGGGGGTCCGTGACGTTATCCAAAATGACCGCCAAGATGGCCGCTATCTTGGATTTTACTAAAAATTCAAATTTTCGGGAAAATGAGGAAATTGCAAATATTGTTTGCTAGAGTTGCAAAATAACATACAATTAAACGTTTTGATGCTTTTGGTAGCATTTTATATGTTTTGTTGTACTAAAAAAAGGTGAAAAACACGCATTTTTATTCAAAAATGGCTTGACCACATGTTACTTATGACGTTATATCTCGTTACTATAGCAACCGGTTCTCGTCAAACTTTACCAAAATGTGTCTCAAGGATAAACGAACAGCTACTAAAAACGACATTGGCTAATCGTAAATGGTCTTGAAAATATCGGAGGGTAATGTCCTTTGGTTAAACACTGTGTATATCTTCCACATTTTGAATCGCGCCCCCAGTTTCAGAGAAAAGAAAACAGTGCCCTTGCTCTTCTTTAGTGTTGGTTAATTTTATGAAAGATCAGTGTCTTAATATACACAAACTGATTTCATCGAATATCATAGCCTCGTAGCGGTATTCTCGAGAAAGTCATTTTATTTTATTTTATCAAGACTTTTATTATCCTTTCTTTTCGGCTGACCACCGGACCAATGTTTGCTTATCGGGTTCAGCAGATTACGTGTAAAACCCGTATTTTCTTCAGTATGCCATTATCAGTTATTTGAGATAACCCGGGAATGGGATAATAATTCTCCTGACTACCTAGCTGGCTATAATTATATGAGTTAGATTATGCACGACACTAGAGTTACGATAAGAGAAAAATTGTTCCTGCAGGAAAAGGTTTGAAACAACACATGTGGCGCAATCACTTTTGTCGGTATAGATTCGCAGAAAGTAAAACTATAAGGGAAAATGCACAGTTGGTAAGTTTTCGCATTAAAAAGGGGAGGACGTCACTCACTCTAAATGAACGGGAAAGAACAAAACAAATAAACAGACAGCGCTAGGTTTTTCATCTCGGAAATTGATATCGCTGTAGATCAGGTGGTTTCGCATTTGCACACACAACGATCGCGCGTTTTATCAAAATATTTGGATTGCTTTTCAATTTGCTTCGTTTAATGGGCTTTGTTTCTGCTTAACTACCACCATTAAAAAAGAATTCAATAATTGAAAATATAATTCTTCCCTGGTTCCTTCATAAAGAGTTTTTTTTTCTCTGCGAGAAAAACACCTGGCCTGTTGTCTATCTATTGTAAACAGAAAGAAGACTCTTAGTCGATTAGAACTTCAATAACCGTTTCCCTATAAGAGTAACCCGATATTAGTTCCAAGCGACCGGGTGAATAAAACAAACAAGCGCATGCAATAACGTACTAATTACTATCAGATGATGGATTTGCAGTGGCCAATAACAATCTCACATATTAATGTGGCATAGTGTTATTTGAAAGAAACCCGAAAAGTTTCCAGAATCTCGTTTTGAGTGCATGACCGCAATACATTTTTAAGTCAAAAAAAATAATTACCAAACAAACATTCAGTAGCATCTTCACAGTCAGGTAATAAACTCAGTTTCATGAAGCATGGTTAAGGCTGTCTGAACAGAAAGAACCACGACTACAAACCATGCAATGAGGGTTGCCGGATATGTGACAAATAAAGATTTGGATCATCATGAAATCTTGAACAAATGAAAAGCAACACGGCACGTTGATTCTTAAAGCGGAGAAAAGAAAATTAACTATAAAATAAAAAACATTTTGTGCCCGATATTTTGGTTTATATTCGATCATGACGCACGCCCTGCTAGGATAGGACTCTTAACAGTTTCATCTTTTTCTAAATGGATCGCGAAACGAGAAATTGACACTGCCATCACACAACTGGCCATTTAGCAATTATTAGAGTTGGCGTGTTTGGATATCACAGTTGATAAGATAACCTTTTTCCGCAGATGAGTTTCCATTTTTGCATGACAATGCGGTTGAACACAACAGCGAACCAATCGATTTTTTTAAAGTTCCTTAATTAATTTTGGCCTGAAATAGTTCTATTTTCATGCATTCATTGGACGGCATTTAAGGTTTGACGTCAATTTAGTTTGACTGACAACCAAGGGGAAAATATGGTTAAATGAATATTTTAATTTCTTGTACTGACGTAGTTCGTAAGACAGAAAGTTATTACGCCTTCAGAATAAATAGAGCATCACTTGACCTCAAGTTATTTAGTGCACTGAGAGTAAGAGAAAGAGGCAGCCATGAACACAACGATGAATGGATCGATCGCGAGCTGCTCCAGTCTGATAAATCCTACAGCAGAAAAACTCGGGAAGACCATTGTTTACTGCCTGATCCTTGTTGTTTCGTTGGTCGGCAATTCCTTAATAGGGATTATCGTTTACAAAACAAAAGCAATGAGAACGCCGATTAACTATTTTATCGTCAACATGGCCATGTCCGATCTGCTGTATCCATTGGTCTTGTTCCCTCTTCTTCTTACGCGCTTGTACGTGAACGTTTGGCTTATCAGCGGTCCCATTGGAGAGGCATTTTGCAAGATTGTTCTCTTCTTAGCAGATAACTCCCTTATTGTGTCTATTCAGAGCCTGCTTCTGATAGCAGTGGAGCGTTATGGAGCTGTGGCATTTCCCCTTCGCTCCCCACTCTTCAGTTCAATGCAATGCCTGTTCTTCATTCTCGCCACGTGGGTAGTCGCAATGGTAGTCAGCATTCCCGATTTACTGGCCTACAAACTTGTTGAACACCAAGGAGGTATGAAGTGTGATTTTCGGTACACAGAAGCCTTTGGAGAGTCCTCGTCCGAGGCAAATTACACACTAGCCAAAAATATCGTATTTATTTACATCCCTATCACCGTGCTGACCGTACTTTACACCATCGTCATAATCAAGCTCAAGACGCAGATTGTCCCGGATGAGCGAGCGGTTAACGTTCAAGAACTACGCGCAAGAAGAAACAGATACGTGTTAAGGATGGCCATTGCCATCGTGTTAGGATTTGTACTGTGCTGGGTACCCTTGACTGTTATTGCTTTACTATCTTACTTTGCATGGAAGAGTGGATTGCCTCCTTGTGGCGTTCAACTCTATTTTGTTGTCTTCCATTTTTTGTCTGTATCAAATTGTGCAATAAATCCTTGTATTTGCTTCGCATTCGGTGGAAAGTATCGTCAAGGTCTTAAGAGACTCTTTCAGTGTTTTGAGTGACTGAATGCCGCAGGCATCCTTGAACACCGCTATAATATAATTCGGTACTGAAACTTTTAAACTAGCGAGTGCTTCATGAAACTCTTATCACCGCAAATGTAATTACGTAACCATGTTCCCTCAATATTGATTGTCCTGATTCCTTTAAAAAAAATTGGAAATTATTGTTATCTTTAACATTTACTGAGAATAAAAAGCTGATTGCAGTAAATAATAAAGTTTGAATGAAGATATTAAGGCACTTTTCGGTAGACCTGAACGCTTGTAAATAGATAACCTGTGTTACAAAAAAAAAAAAGTTTTTTTTTTCGGTAAAGACATGTAATATCATTCAGTGCATATTTAAGAAACTTTGCTGAACGGTTTGTTTTAACCTGTGTAACCGCTCTTTGATAATTAATTAGAAAATTGTAAGAAGAAGAAATATATAAAGTATACAATGGTTAAACACTGTGTATATCTGCCACATTTTGAATCGCGCCCCAGTTTCGGAGTAAAAAAAAGTGCGCCCTCCAATTCTGTCTTTCACCCACCATTTTGCCTTTTTATCGGGACGTGCCAATTTTACTCTCTTTAATTTCTTCGTGTTTATCAGTTCATCGCTTCTAAGAAGAAGAGGTAACTGGACCCGATCCGGCTTTGAAGGTTGCGCTTTTACAAGTCCATGCTTCTGTTTAAGGTTACTTTCATGAAAGATCAGTGACTTGCACACTGCACTTAACAAATGATTTCATAGAATATCATAGCCTCACACATGTCGTCATATATATAGCGGTATTCTCGAGAAAGTCATTTTTATCTTATTTTATCGCGATTGTTGTTATCCTTTCTTTTCGGCTGACCACCGGACCAATAGGTTAGTTTATCGGGTTCAGCAGATTACATGTAAAACCTGTATTTTTTTCAGTATTCCAAATAAACGGAATGATGAGAAAAGAATTCTCCTGATTACTACTTCTGTCGGTTCCGCTTTGCTTTGCGTTTATACAGGTTACAAGGGGATTTTCTTCTGTACAACTATCGTTATCACAAACAGTTTTTTTATCTCGTTTCCATTTCTTTACTTGTTCTAAAGAAAAAGAGAAAAACATGTCTTTTCTTTGTCTCGTATACACCTGCTTTTTTTAAAAGTGCGTAACAAGTCTCGCTGTAAACAACTTCAGAAAGTTGAACACCTAGCTGGCTACAATTATGTGTGTGAGATTACGCACGAAATTAGAGTTACGATTGGTCGGAAAACATATTATTTAAAAAGTGTTCCTGCAGGAAATAGTTTATTTTTTAACAACACATGTGGCACAATCACTTTTGTCAGTATAGATTCGTAAAACGTTAAGATAGGTTAATGCACAGGTGGTAGGTTTTGGCATTTTATTAGAAGACGTTGCTCACTCTAAATGAACGAAAAAGGGCAAAACATATAAACAGACAGCGCTTGGCTTTTCATCTTGACAGTCATCTTTGAGACCAGCTGGTTTCGCATTTGCAAATAACAATTGCGCGTTAACCAAAAACTATTTGGATTGCTTCTCCATTTTCTTCGTTTAATGGGCTTTGTTTCTGCTTGGTAAAAACAGTAATGTCAAATATCACAAAAATAGCACCAAAAAACGAATAACAGTCGTCCGACGTTTCGAGATTACTATCTCTTCATCAGGGACTTCATCTCGAAACGTCGGACGACTGTTATTCGTTTTTTGGTGCTATTTTTGTGATATTTGACATTCCTGTTTTTACCATATTAGTACGTAGCACTACACAGTTACCCTTTTATTCTATTTTGTTTCTGCTTAACTAGCACTACTAAAAAAAATTCAATAATTGACAATATAATTCCGGCTCGTTGCTTCATAAAGAATATTCTTTTCCCCGGAGAAATACACCTGGCCTATTATCATTAAATAGAAATTTATCAGCCCTTGTTTAATGCATGAAAATTAAGAATTTAAGGCAGCTTAAAATGGTTTTGTCCTATGATTAGTCGATAAGATTAGTTCCAGTCGATAAGATAAGCTTCGATAAGCTTTGCTTATTTCTTAAAAGCGTCACCCAATCTCAGTTCCAAGCGACCGGGGTGAACTAAACAAACAAACAGACAGGCAATGCTAACCTAACCCAGACGAAATTAGTGTTGCCGGATCTGTGACAGATATATGGATCAGCAGAATATCTTTAAAAAATGTAAAACAACACGCAAGCTGATCCTTACGGCGGAGAAACGACAGAGGCAAGAACAACAAAATAAACTGAAAAATGAATTCATTATCAATTTTCTAAATGAATCGCGAAAGGTGCGATGGACACTGCCATTACACTCGTTATTTGGGAGGGTCCTCACCCTCACCTTTCTTATCCTTCCTTGCCCTAATTAATATTAACTTTAAATACAGGAGACTATTTCTTAACGCTTTTAACACAATACCGAGCGCGCTTGAAGCTCGAACGCGTAATCAGTATTCTCAGTTTCACATGTAATTGTATTTGCAAAGACCACCGTAACGAAATAGAAGCACCGGATCCTGTAGTAAAGGATGTAATCAGCTATAAAATAATTAAATGATAAAAAAGCAAGGCTGATCATGAACGGTACAAATATAGTCGTTTCCGTACCGTTCATAATTTAGTAGGCTTGCTTTTTATCAAATCGTTTAATTCCTTCACAACCTCTTCACCAAGTCAGTTGGACTCATTTGTATCATAACTCAGACTGAAAGTTGGGTTTGTGTTCAGTTCTTTGATAATAGGTTCTGGAAGGGTTCTGGATAAATAGGTCTCGCCCCAGTCCGCAACGCGCTGAGAAACGAAGATGAGAGGCCTGGGGCCAAACGATGTGTCCTGAGCGAATCTTGACAGGATCAGCTTGACGGGTGATATCACATTGGATAATTTACTGTGTGAAAACGAAAATACAAAAAGGTTTACAAACAGTGATTATCACATTCTCTATGGCTTTTATATATTGGACGTTTATTAAATTTTATTAACCCCCGGCTTTCAACTTATCCGATCGTGTGGTCCTCTCGAACTCCAGTTCACTGTCAGATGACCGTTTAGCTGTTCAAGTGCTTTCATTCTACAGTATATATACAAAATGTCATCAGGACATTAATAATTCTGATTTAAAAAAAGCCTGTCCAGTGGTATCGGGAATCCTGATCATTTTTTCATACTAAGGAACAATGACGAATTTAATGTTTTTAATTTTTATGTTACATCTAGTTCCACCGTCAATTTTAGAATGATTTTAATTATAACTAATTGAGTAAAAGACTGTACAGTGTATAAATTATGCAGTAGAATAATATTTTTGTATGCGCATGTAGAGGGTTCTTCTTTTTTGTAGTCTTTTTTATGAAGTCACACGAGCCCATAAGCTTGTAGTTTTTATTATAATCATGTATAAGTAAAATTAATTAAAATTAATTGATTGTTTATACAGTATGTCATCAAGACCTAATCTTGGATTGCCTTAATTCTGGTTTGAACAAGCTGGTCCAGTGGTATCGGGAATTCTGATCACTTTTTTATACTACAAGATATATAGTACGTCTTCGGGACCTATTCTTGAATTAGCTTTAATAATCCTGTTTTGAACAAGCTGGACCAGTAGTATCGGGAATTCTGATCACTTGTCATGCTACGGCATAAAGGCAGTAGCTATCAGCAGGCTCTCCGGCACAGGGGCGGGGGCGCCAATCCCCGTCCCCGACCCAGAGAGCTTGCTAATAGGCTATTCACACATGCTGACTGTACTTTACTGCCATGAGCGGGGTGTGACTTCAATATAGGAGCTACAGTAGTGTGAAACCAAATAAGCAAAATATAAACAACAGCTGTGGGGCTCGAAAAAATACCACGCAACTCATAAAATATTCGCGCGTATTATCTGTTAAACCACCATCGAATAAAGTTGTGCATTTCATTGAAGTTGACGTAATAAATAGTTGTTTACCACTTCCTTCACTGATTTTTAGGTACGTGAGGCAGAATCCTATCGCAATCAACCACGACACAAGGGTCGAGTATAACGCGGCAGACATCGCGAATGGCGGGGTACACAACAAGAAGCTATATCCTATGAGCGGTAAACATGTGGGTAATGTCATTGGAGATGTGCGAAAACAGCTCATGGATCCAGATAACATGGACTTTAGACCGCGACCGGGTTCATCATACATTGAAGACAAAGCAGGGCCTTACAACTTCGAGGAGACAAAAACAAAATATTGGATTCCGGGCAGACTGCAGTACAAGGTGATCTTATAATAGAGCTTTTTTTTAAACCGCTCGAGATCAAAACAAGGAACGAATTCAAAATTTCACTTTGCAAATACCGAGAAAAATAAAACCATCAGTTTTCTTGGATGTTAGTTGTTTTTCAATTATTCCTTATTGAAGATAAATGTAATTTAGTGTTAAAAGTAAGCGATTGCTTTCGTTTTAAATTACACGCTTTGTGATTGGCTGAAAAAACGTCGCGACTTGTTTACACGCGGTTTCCCGCGCTCGGCGCCCGCAACACGTAAAATACTGGCGTCGAGCTTTCATTAATTGGTTTATGGATGGTCTGCCTTTTTTTTTGTTGTGATTGGCCTGAGTAATTCATGCCTTGGTTTTGGTTTTACAATTGCGACGCTGAAACCGCTCGTCACATTTCACCTTTCAACGTTTCCCTGTTTTAATTATATTTTTTCTTTTCAACAAAGGCCAGCAACCCGGTTCCTCCTGACGGCGCCACTGAGGTGAAAGCAGCCAGCAGAGATGTGTTGATGTGGCTCAACAGTTTTAACGGGAAGGTTCATATTCTTTACCTGGGAACCACACGGGATTTCCTGAGACAGCAGGGCGTGGCAAGAAACGGCAAGAACGTGCTTAAGCTGAGGAAAGCACTGGAAAGTGGCAAGGAATATTTCTGGAGAGTTGATGCCAGGGTTAACACGAAGCTTACGTACAAAGGAGATGTGTGGTCTTTCAAGACAATATAAGATAGAGGTGTTAGTGGGAGTAAAGCTTTGGGAAAAAATAAACACAGAATGTCACTCGCCAAATAAAGACAGTATAAAAATAAAAGTTGCGTTGCGTTGCGTTCGTCACCTTTGGCGATTTTTTCTTCCTGAGCTATTTCAAGATAATTAAGCAAGCCCCTAGCCACAATCATGAAAACACGATATTGCAGCCGAGACACTCTTTTTCTAGCAATGTCGAAGTTCCTTCCTCGTCTTAAGGTTACCGTGTACTTTCGGGGGCGTCTCCAGTATAACAGCTCTAGCGTCTTAAGATTACACTTAATATACCTAAACCCAGATATCAAATTAAAGCTTATTATGCTGGCTATCTAAATATGGAAACCATTTGGTAATAAAATGAATTGTCGAATTTTTTACGACGTCTAAATTCGAACGTCCGAATCAGCTTTAAAACGCTATAACTCGAAGCGATTATTGTATTTTGCTAATTTGATTTGTTCTCGGATTTCCGGACACGAAGCGCTTAAAAAACTTGTCGGCGATTTCCCATATTCAATTGCAGTGAAAAGTTACAGAATGTTTTCGAAAAAGGGAGAAAACAAATTGAAGTGATCGCACGGAAATGGCTCTTGACGAAAAAGTTTTCGGAAATAAGAAATTCACCGATACGTTTCTGTTGTCTTTATGTTAGCCTAGAGAAAACAGCGCTTAGAAAAACATATCGCTTCATAAACAAACTTCGCCCACAAAAGTTATACTGTCATTTCTCCGTCAATTTTCACTATTTTTCGATATTTTTTTTTTGGATGAAAGTTCATTCTGTAAACTTTATTTTGACGCCAAAAAAAAAATTTCAATAAATCTTCGATCTGAAAGTACACCGTGTAACCCCCAGTTAAGCTGCCTGGTTGTGCCTAAACGACACTAAAAAAAATGACAAAAGCAAAACTTTTCAGACTGTTTTATTCACTGTAATTAGCTCAAAAGACAGGGGTTTTGTTTTTCCTTAATCAGAATTTTCACAGATGCGGGGTCGTATTTTGCGAAACAAAGAAATGCCTCTTTTAAATGGCCGATGTTGAGCCAACTAAATCCCTTCATCATAATTTTTGAACAAATACACCATTTCCTCGTTAGGTTATGCATATAAATCTTATTTTAGTTGCCATTGCCGCTAAGGGTGAACTGAAATGATCAAGAAAAGAAACAGTTTATTTAAATGTGAGTGATTTGTTGTTTAATATTTTACCTTTCTTTACCGCTGAAAATTGGTCGGGTGTTATGATGATCATGCATAAGATTAAGGACTATGGCCTGGAAAAAAAACAATTGAACAAGCTAAATAAGCGAGAGAGAAGACATGCTGCTTGATGCGCAGTTTCGCAGTCCTTTTTACCAAAAACAAACAATTTTAACACACAGCGCCACAGCCGAAACAAACAGCTTTGCATCTTTCATTTAATTAAAAAACTTTAGGATTTCCGAGGCCACATGCGGCTAAAATATCAGAAACACTGTGAATTGACACACGTACTTTAGATTTTATAAAGACTCACAAATTTGTGGAACCAAAATAAAAACTTGAGAATAACAAACAGCACCTAAAAGTTTTGTGCTATCTTTTTATAGCGTACATGTCACAACAGTCATATCGATATCATTCTCGTCCCAAAACGAAACGAAAAAGCGCTCTTTTATTAATTTGTTTACCAAAGAAAGCTCATTTTTTTATTCATGCTAAAAACTTACATCGAATTAATACAAGAAACTAATAATACAAGCAAAACGTTACAATACATATTGAACGTGATATACACTATAAGGTTGACAAGTTGGATTTGTTAATTAACAGCTTATTATTTTAAAATATTCAAACTAGTAATGGCCCTGTCACACTATTGCGTATAGCGTATGCCAGCGTATGAAAAATATCACACATACGCTGGTATACGCTGACATACGCTAGGGGTACGTCAGGCATAGGTTGTATACGTTTCAAGAACGGTCGCATGCGGTGGCATACGCTGGCATACGGCGAGGCAGAAATTTTTTTCAAGCATGCTTAAAAATTTTGTGCGTATTCGGACGTATGGTTTATACGCTAGGCATACGCTAGGCATACGCTGAATACGCGAGAGTTACGCTAGAGGTTAGTTACTCATAGGTCGAGTACGCTGGTCAAACGCTGTATTTTAAAGGGAATTTTTGTGCGTATGAAAATTATTTTATGAATTTTAATACGTAACTCATACGTTTCTTTAATACGCAATAGTGTGACAGGGTCTTTACATGGTGACTAGCTTAACAAGGTGGGTTTTCGAAATTGTATCTTCGATTAAGTTTAGACTAGCTTAAACTCATTGAACGATAATTCTTTTTGCGCTAATTTTTGTTTATACAGATAGTAGTACTTAACAAACAAGAGGGTAAAGTCAAGTTTTCTAACAATGTCTAGTGTGTTTTGTTCTCTCCTGTCTTTTTTTAGACCAAAGATTAATTCACTTTCGCATAATAGGAAGGAAGTGGCATTTTCGTCATTTAACCATTTAATAACTTCTGAAAAGAACCGCTTGGACCAGTGACAGTTGAAAAAGCTCATATATCTGAACAGCCCGTGACTACAAACACATTTTGATGGCTAAGCGGTCATGGTGTTATTGACGGGGTTACGCTCCATGTCATATTGTTCACATTGATCTCGAATGTTCTCATAACTGTCCGGAAAAGAACAAAAAGTAGGCAAATAGTTGAGCAGAGCGCTGTTGAAGTGCATTTTAAGCTGCCCTTGTCCCTTCACGCCATGCACTATAATCTGTCTTGATAAACCACACATGGATGCCTCTTTGAATTTAGGGTTCGAGAAGCAGAAGATAAAAGGAAGAAACTTTGAATTGTCCGTCGGTTTAACTCCGATTCGATGCATCAGAGAACCGAGTAACGCGTCCTCATTTGGAAATAACGGGGATGTCTCTGAAACTTTAGAAAGTAGCGGCAATAAATTTCCACTGAACACATAACCTCCGCCAGACACATACGGGAAAAAATACGGCTCTGGAAATTCCTTTTCAGAGACATAATAGCGGCTATCCTTTTCTCGAATGACTGGCATATGATCCTGAACTCTGCCAGCGTAAATCGGTTGCGTTCCGTTTATTATGTGATATTTATTAAGCCAGTGAAGAAGATTTCTAATATTAACAAAACAATCTTCATCTGTTTTGAGAATGTATAAAGGATAACAGTTTTGCTCCAGCGGCCAAGTAAGGCTCAAGATCATCTTCATGTACAGGTTTCGAAATGTATCCTCAAACGCTCCTATCACGATGTCTTTGTAGATGGCAGCTTCTTGAGTTACCAAATGGTTCTCTTTTGGATTTGAACTCTTTCCAATGAGAAATACAGTTTTCCAAGATCTAAAAAAAGAAAAATAAATAAATTCCTTGGTAAAATCCGTTGAACCAATCAGAATTATAATTCGAAGCAATACACGTAACCGGCGCCAAGCGCGGGAAAACATATGCGTGTTTTGCGCGCAGATTCGCGCGAGACTCCCACGCTAGGCGCAAGGAATGCTGGTAGTTGTAGTATGTGACGTAATTATGAAAACGGTCTATTGTTTTTCGTTTTTGTTTTGATTGGTCGAGAAAGTGGCGCGAGATTTTTAAGCCAATCATAAGGCGTAGCAATGCAAAACCAAAGCAATTATCGCGAAATTACTTTCGACACAAAATTGAAAACCGCTCTAAAATGAAGTACAAATGTAGATTTAAACCCACAAAGTGATATTTTTCAATCCTAATTACCAACAGTCGGCTACCTGTTAGGGAACAGCTTCAGAATACCCGGCGACTTATTCACGTGTCCCTAGAACGAGGCATGAAAACAAAAGAGCTGTTCATATTCAATGACATGCATAAAAGTGGCCGGGTATTCTGAAGTTTAGCCGCTGTTAGTTTCTTTTTTTCCTTAACTTATTGCAAGCACAACTAATTTCAAGCTAACTGCGATGTGCACGAGAGAACCCAGATAATTTCAATAACAGTCACTAATATACCCATCCTCGGCTCTCTTCGCCGTTCTTGAAAACTTATGCCGATTTTCGTCGCGCCCCAACTAATTGCCCCTGGGTCTCCGTGGATGTAATATACCTCGTTCACACCAACGCTTAAACATGTTTAAATGTTGTTTAGTTTAAAACCGTTTTAGAAAAATACCTCTTGTCTTTCCATGCATCTTATAATTAGCTTTTGAAAACAGTTCTAACAAGAGAAATTCGATCCTCGGTTAAGTTTTAATCCTGGGCGGTTAACCGGCTTTGGAACAACCGGGCCCCCGAGGTAGTTTGAGTCATACATCTAAAAACGTTCAAGATAGAGGATATAAAAAAAGTAGCTAAAATAAATTAAACATGTTTAACTGTTGGTGTTGTGTTGTGTTGATGTGTTAACGGACAATAGAGATGAATAAACACCGCGGGATTAATGTTGATTAAATAAGGTCACTTAAAAACTGAAAGTTATACCTTTGGCCAATGGCTTCTTGTCGATCTCCGATAAAGTGGTCCATACTTCCCCATGAAAGCCTAACAGCTTGTCGGCTCATGAAATTCTTTGGACTGGAGTGGACTTGAATTAGAAGGAAAAGATCCTCCCTGCAAACAATGTTTTGCTTTTTACCCTTTCTATGCGATACCAAGTTGAGTATCGAGGTTTTCGCTCTCTTGCGGAAGCTTATCCTTTCTGCTTTATACAGTTCAAGGGATTTTCTGAAATCTTCTACAAGAAGAGACAGATGTTTGTTTACCTCGACAAGATGGTAAGTGTTGTGCTTCCGCGTTATTAACTTTGGACGAAGAATGTCAACTTTGACTTCGTTTTTCCACGTCGTGATGAAAAAGTAACTCGTAGTGAAGATGACCAGAAGAACAAGCAAAGCAAACGGTTTAAATCGCTTAAAAAGATGAAGAAACATTTCGGCTCATCCTCGGTGTAAAAACTTGCCAACTCACGAGTGACGTAAAACAAAGAAAACAAAAGGTACTGAAACAATAGAATACAAGACAACAAAGGTAGAAAACAAAGAAAAAAGTCACAGGTTTTTTCAGTTATACACCGAGGTAAACCGGTCCAACGTTTCTTGCTCCAGTGAACGACAAAACTGACTCTTATGATAATTAACATCTGACCCGCGCTGGGCTTGATGCTCTTGTGATGTTAATATTTTCCTTTATACTGTGCCTTTTGTCATTTTAAAGCAGAAAAACAATACATAGTCAATCAAAAACATTTCTAAAGAATGTTTACAATTGAAGAACCTCGTGTTTACATTCAACAGTTGCGTTTATAGTAGTTTTCACTTCTTTACAACCTAAAGCTCATTTCATATTTCAAAGGCGTTGTTCTAATAGCAGGTGAAAAGCACTTATGTATAAGAGATCGCAAACAGGGGCGTAGCGAGGTTTTTGAATAGTTATAGGCCTAACCAGGTCTAACCAGACGCTCCGACGAAGGGCTAGCGCTCGAAACGACAGCTTTTTGAATCTTTTACGGTGGTCAATTTACCTTATCGACTCAGTCGATAAAACTAAATTCTCGTGTTTCATCCCCCCACCGACGCAGCACCACAGTTTCTCTAGAAACTAACCCCATTCAGGTCTAACCAGACCTGCTTGAATCCTGGCAGGCACGCTGAAACGAGCGCCGTAGGCGCGAGTCTCTAGGGGGAGTCCGGGGACATGCCCCCCTCCCACCTCGGAATTCTTTTTAGATTCTACCCTCTAAAACGCAAGGAAATCAGGTAGGCTGATAAATTTGTAGGCCTGGACCTACGGGCCTCTAGGCTCGCTACGCCCCTAAAAGCAAGCTCCATCTGGCTATAATCATAAAAACACGATATCATCAGCCGGCACAAAAATATCAGGATATAACACGCTCACGAACGGAATCTGATCTTTGCGAGCGCCACAATATTCACGGACCCTAAATTAACCGCGAAATATAGTGATTTTATTTAACCCATAAAATATATTATAGAGTAATACTCCCCAATCATTTAATACTACCTAAATATTATTTTTTGTATCTTTCTGGTGTAATTGTCACTGATCATGTTTAACTTTGTTTCACCGGTAAAATCACTCTAAGGCTTGTTGGTAGCTAAGATACAACATCTCCAACATGTCGTACAACATTGCATATAAGATTCAATGTGGAAAACAACGCATGGGGCATACAAGCTGTTCAAATACGAGTTCATTGTTCCCGCATTGCTCTTTAATAACCTCGTCTCCAGGGGTTTATACGCGTTCAAAATGGTGGGCGTAGAAACCCCGAACAAAGCTATAGCTATCAACCTGTCAGTTGAACAACGCAGGGTTACAGATTGCAAGAAAACAAACACGGCTTAATCGCCGTGAATAATCTCCTTAAACGTCATTTCATGGTGTGTCGCATGAAAATACTCCTATTTTTGGAGTGTAAGAAGAATCTATAGAGCAAAACAGAAGCATTAGTTTAGCGATAAAGGACAGGATTGAAAGGATGGAAGTGGATTACAAATTATGAAATTTGATTTCGAGACAGGCGGTTAAGAAATGAAAATTGCCATTGTTGTGAAAATGTTCCTCCTTTAGCCGTCATTTTGTCTCTTCAGTTCATCTTCATCATTTTGGCGAATTTTTCTTTCTATTTTAATAAGATAATAAAGTAAGTTTAAAGCGAACGCCTGGTAATAAGAGACTGTGCAATAATTACCTGGAGGGGGGTGGGGGGGGAGGGGGGGGGGGGGGGGGGCAGTAAAATGGGTGCAATATGGCCCAAAACTAAGTCATACCCCCCTCTCATTAAGCGAAAGTTAATTTCAACCCCCCCCCCCCCCCCTCACATAATGATAACATTAAGGATGCCCCCCCCCCCCCTTTGAAAAAAGTCTCCTCCCATTGATTCCCTCATACCTAGTTAACTTGTTCGATTTCTTCCTCCGGTACAACTGATTGAGGACCTTGAAATTAATTACGTCCAGTGGTGAATCAAGAGGGGTGTCCTGAGGTTCATGTGATACTTACTTTGGGCTTAAAATTTCTGTACATTTAATGTCAATCGCATATAATCGGCATTTGTTGTTGGTTTGCTGTTGGGAACACCAGAGCTCTCAAGTTGATTTGCTGGGAAAGAGTGATTTTTTTCGATGGCGTAGCCGTCGAGTGTGACGCCGCAGGCGTCACTTCCCTAGGGGGGTCTGGGGGCATGCCCCCCCCCCCCCCCAGAAAATTTTGAAAAATTTAAGTAACTAAGACGCGTTTTCCTTTATTCTATAAACAGTCCGGAAAGTAATGAGTATTATTTTAAGTGAAATATCTTTGGTATTTGAGTCTTAAAGTCAGTAATATATAATATAATAATTTTGTATTAATTAGGTTTTTATAGTTGTACTGATGAGTTTACCGTGTCTAAATAAAGTTATCCTATCCTATCCTATCCTATCCTTTTTCAGTTGCCCCCCCCCCCCCCACACTTATCCAGAAATTTACATGTTACCCCCCCCCCCCCCCCCCCTTCCTAAGGCTGTGAGTTTACATTGTGCCTCCCCCGTCCAGGTAATTATTGCACAGTCCCTAATCACACGATATATCCCTCGCGGGAGGGGGGGGGGGGGGGGGGGCACTCTCCTATAAAAATGACGAGGGTGCTCGTCGGAAAATTTCAACAAACACTCGAAAAGGTACTAGAATCTCGTTTGATGGGCGTGACTCAAATATATTTTTACCCCAAGAGGTACCAACTTTATACAACACAAGACATATTCTGTCATATTTTTTCAGCTCAATACCCTAAAAGATACCGCGATAATTCTAACTATAATCATTTTAAATTTCAGCACCCTAAGCGGTACCAATCTACAAATTGTGACCCCTAAAAGGTACGACGAACACCCCCGTCATTTTCATAGCGGACGAATAACCCTGGGGGGTGGTACTCCCTATAATGGGCTATACGGAGATGCTCCGCCAGAAAGGGGTACCTTTATGAGGCTGGAGGTATGTGAAAGGGTAGGGATTTCACGAGTTGAAGTATATGAAAGGCTAGGGATTTCACGAAGTATAGGAAAGGGTAGGGAAAACACAATTAATAAATTAATAAAAAAAGGTAGGAAAACTGCCACTTAAGTATTATAAAAAGCGCCTTTCAAAATATATCAAACAGACGCACGTAAAAGTTATATGAAAGGGGTACCTTTTCTGTCAAAAACGGTATATGAAATGGTAAGGCTGTGCACCTTGGGGCGGAGCATCTGTACAGCCCCCCAAATGATCCCGACCCCGAAATGATCCCCAAATCGACCCCGAAATGATCCCGACCCCGAAATGATCCCCATTTTTTTCACACTGACCCCGAAATGATCCCCAAGTAATTTTTGGAATGGAATGGCGTTTCATCCAGAGAAAGCTGGAATGAATAAAATAAAGGCAGTTAAGTAAATTTTGATTCTCATTATACAGTATGCAGTATTCACTTATTTATTCATTTTGGACAATTCTTAAAATAAATAATTATAACGCATTTTTTAACGATTTTTCAAGAAACTATATCAGACATTTCTTATTTTTGCGAGTGTAGCGTTTTCAACTGTGACTGATAACAAATACAAACTGATCCGCTTCTTATAGCAGACCAGCATGATTTAAAAGAGGAAACAAACATGATCGAACGTGAACATCAACAACCATATTATTTCAGTAACGAGAAATACAACACAATTATACGATCAAAAACTTAAATGGTAACAATACAGCTAGTCTATCAAAACAATACGAAAGAATCGTTATTAAGTTTAATACTGAATGCGTGTTTGTAGCGGTCAAAGTTTAAGGTGTAGCTTCCTGTATGTCACCGATGGGGATGCTCCTTGTAACGTTTGGGCTCCTGTATGGCACCACTAATTATCTATTGCGTCTGTCTACAGTTGCACGTTAAGAACATGAATAAGGTAGAAGCTCAAGTCAGTTGAACATTACTGTTATGCAATCACATTACACATCACAGTATATAGTCATTAATTATAAACATTTCTTTACTGACAAAACCTTGTTAACGACTCTGATACAGTTAATTTCTTACAGTTTCAAACTAACCTCTGCGTCCTTACGCACACATGAATTCGTATCCGGCGGCTTGTCTTCATTTCTAGAGATTACGCTTTTTAAAAAGCAAAATAGAAGGAGAGTTGACAACCACGCGGTTCGCGACATCTCACTGATCTTCTGGTCAGAAGTCGCAGATGAAACAGAAGACTGGGACGAGACATTGAAGTTTCCTCAACTGCCTTTATTTTATTCATTCCAGCTTTCTCTGGATGGAAGGCCATTCCATTCTAAAAATTACTTGGGGATCATTTCGGGGTCAGTGTGAAAAAAATGGGGATCATTTCGAGGTCGGGATCATTTCGGGGTCGATTTGGGGATCATTTCGAGGTCGGGGATCATTTCGGGGTCGGGATCATTTCGGGGGCTGTACACATCCCCCTAGAATACTTTGAGTACCCCCCTCCCCCCCCCCCCCCCCTCGGCGAATAACGCATCCTTGTTTGGAAACAGCGTCGATGTCTTTGAAAGTTCAGAAAGAAGAGTCAATAAGAAATAAAACACAAACAGCGGTGATAAACATAGTAAACCAACGCATTTTTATAATAAACTTGACGTTTCTTATGCTAAGCGACATACATTTTCAAAAGTAACCGTTACAGTGTTTGATAACTGTTCATAGATCAAAATTAGGGGTCTGGAACCAAGATTAAGAAAAAACAATCTTACAGTAATTTAATAGTACGGACTGTCAGTCCTAAGAAGCTACAGCTAATAAAGCATCAGCTTCTCACTGCTGACGGTAACATTTAAGGAAGGCTGTAGTTCTTGGATCAGCAAAGTCTCTTTGATTTTGCAGTGAAAGTCTGTTTTGCCGGACGCTAAAATATCAAAATGATCCCAATTAATGTTGTGATCAGCAACGGCCGATGTATGGTCGCTCCCAAAATCGCTCCCAAATCGCCGCTAGTTTACACACGCGATTTGAAGATGCAACTTGGGCGCGACAAAAATTGCACCGAAAAGTGCGACAAAAATTGCGCAAAAAATGTCGACATCAGGCCACTGGCCAAACCGGTCAAGTTTTATACTGAATAAAAAATGAGAAAAATTATACTAGATTTTGAAAAAATATCCCATCAAATTCACCACACGTACATCAATGACAAGCTTAATTAAAATTAAATAACACACTTTTTGACCACTCGTAAGACATGCAATAATAATCAACCGCCGTCAGAAACTATTTGAAAACTTTACGAAGATCAAGCAATTTTGCGACAGCCCAATCCCCCTGGTTTTCTCTTCCCCTCGCGGGTGAGCGCACATTGGGTCTGGCAACGGGACAACCTCTTTCCCAGGGTCATCTCTCTTCAACTACGTCTCAGTGATGACGTAGCTGGGGAGAAAGAACCTGGGAACGAGGTTGGGAAGGGGTTGCATGTGTTTCGTTGACGTCATAAATTTGCGCCAAAAATCCAGTGAGCGGGCAGGGATTGCTGGATACTAGACTCCTGTGTTCACTTTGCTGGTACCTGTTTCTAATACAATTTACGAACGACAACAAAATTGTTCAGAAAGCATTAAATTATTCATCCAACTCTATTATTTCAGCAACGCGGCTATAGCTTCCGTGGTTGCACTCATTCCATGTACTCCCATGAGCTGACAGATTACTGTTCGACATCGCTATCCCCTCCACTAAAAGAGCAATCAAGAATATTAATTCTAAGGCGACATTTTCACGTGGTTGTTTTCGTTTGTTGTGGTGATACTTTGCCGGGGTGTGGTCTGATCTAGTGGCACCTGCAGGCGCTCCCGTATTTTTTCCAAACTTTGCGGACTTTTTGTTGCGTTTCTTTGCTTTCTTCTTCCTCAATTGTGCGCCTACTTCGCCGTTTCTTTGGCGTCTGCTTGGAAGCTGTTGAAAATCCACACAATCGATATTAAAACATCCAATGTCGCATTTCCAAAAACTGTCCATTATATCGAATGGCAGAATCTCAAAATCGCGATCAAGAAGATCTTCTTCGATCTTTCTTGGAGTGTAAGGTGGCGTCTTAAAAACTGGAACTAAAGCTCGATTGTTGTCATCTCTGCTTTCTCCACCTTCTTTGTCGCTTTCTCTGACATCCGAAAGCACAATAACAGTTTCGTCGATAACTTTTCCCCGCTCTGAAGCGTGCTGCCCGCTGATATAATTTGTAGAATTCGCTACGATGTTGGCCAAAACTTCGCTGCTTTGTCTCGAGTACTGCATAACTTTATCCCATTTTTCTTGCGTGTTTCGTAACAGGTCGTCGTTGAAGACCTGACTTGTAGCTTCAATGAGGGAGGTTTTCAACAAAGTAGCTTTAGATTCCACGTTTTCCACCAAAGCATCAAAGGCGACCTCGCCCATACCATTCTGCGCGTTGATTTTAGAAGACAATCCTTTCACGGCAGCTTTTAATTCCTGGACAGTGTGCTCTACATCATCCACTATACCGTGTACTTTGAGCACAATTCGAGCGGTAAGCTTTAAAGTTACTTTGAGGTCCTTGTAGACTGTTTTTATGTCTCGGAGAAGACTGATTAAGCCACCCATGGCTAAATTCAATGGCAACAAAGGAACTTCAAGCACATGACATCTGATTCAAGTGAATTTCGCAGGAATCGGCCTTTCATGTTAGTTTCTCTATCTGAATCCGAAGTCTTTAGATCGTTTTCTCATTTCTATGCCATCAAATTACCCTTTGTCACTTATCGACGAAATCGTTGTTTTCAAACCGTTATGGGCACGCCCGTTTGTATGGGTGTGGTAAATGGATTGAACCTTACAAGCCGAACAGCGTTGCAGTTATATAATTAAAAAGGGGTGTGATAGTTTTTACCATCTCTGGCATAGACCCTATTCATAAATGGCGGCCGATTTATTATTCTTTTATATTCATGCTAATCAGCCCAACTAACCTCATTTTAGAGCAAAAATGTTTTTGAATTTTGCACATGCTAACGAGGCTAGTTGGGCTGATTAGCATGAATATAAAAGAATAATAAATCGGCCGCCATTTATGAATAGGGTCTATACCATTGATAAGGCAAGGTGACTTGGTCACGCGACTATTACGCGACGACGACAACGGCAGCAGCAAGAACGACACAAAACAACAGGTTTAATGAGTGAAACAATGCCTCTGCAGATGCGTTTTACATTTTGGTACATTATTCCTTCGCCGTTCCCTGTATAACGCCGGTGAACGTAAACACAGCGGGTCGGTTAATTTTACTTTCTCTATTTGAACTCACATTAGACACAATAACTGAACAAATTGGAATAATTGCAAAGTAGTTTAAAAGAGCGCGAATTAGTTTTCCTCAAGTAACGTTTTCCTTGGCATTTCCCTAAGGACCGTTTTGCAGGTTGACTCTCGTTTCACTGCTAGAGACAACCTCTGATCATGAGGAGCATATGTCACAGAAATCGCAACAGTACTTTAACGTCCGTATATTAAATCATGTACAGTGTGACCATTCAAATGAATAATAATAATAATAATAATAATAATAATAATAATAATAATAAGCACTTTATTTAAGTGTCAAAGGTATCTAGCACGCGAGACGGTACTAATGAATGATGAAATGAAAGCTATTTCAGGAGAAGTAAGTACTTTTCTCTGGCGGTTTATTATACTGTACAAGGTGGTTCTAACTTTTGAGTCTGTGGATGAAATCCTAAAGTGTGATCATTCAAATTAATGAAAGCTATTCAGGAGCAGTACTTTCCTGTGGTACTGTTTATTATGCTTTACAAGGTGGTTCTAACTTTTCAGTCTATTGATGAAATCCTAAAGTGTGACCATTCAAATGAAAGCTACTGAACTGTACTTTCCTGTGGTACTGTACATTTTACTGTACAAACCGGTGGTTCTAAATAAACGTTTGAGTCTGTGATGAAATCCCAAAGTGTGACTATTCAAATGAAAGCTATTGAGCAGTACTTTCCTGTGGTGCTGTTTATTTTGGTATATGGAGTGGTGCTAACGGTAAATGAAATCCTAAAGTGTGACCTGGACTGCAAAACAGTCATATTTTTGCGTTGGTCAAATGCGCGTGATCTTGGAACGAAAGGTCTGGAGCGAGTGTGAATAAGGCGCGAGGATCCACGCTTTCGGCGCTTCGCGGCTCTGCGCGAGCGTACAGGGAAGCGACGCAAGCACAAGCGCAAGTATGATATGCACTTATTTCACTGTGAAAACGGCCTCGACGCAAGCATAAGCACAAGCATCAAAATTTTGTCTCTTCTTGTGCTTGCGTTTGTGCTAGCGTTCGCGTTATGCTGTGTGAAAACGAAACACCGCATAAGCACAACGAATTTACTCTATGAATGTGAATATATAAAATCATATATTTGAACTGCGGATAAACATGAGTGAAATTTACGATCCTCGCAGTGTGCTCTCTGCAACCTGAAAATTCAGGCTTGAACGGGATTCGAACCCATGACCTTGCGATACCGGTGCAATGCTCAATCCACTGAGCTATCAAGCCACATGGATAGATGGTCAATTGGACTGCGGATACACATGAGTGAAATTTATGATCCTCGCAGTGTGCTCTCAACTTATGTAGTTGAAAAAGCAACCTGAAAAAAAAATTACTCTGTCTGGCCGTGTCTCCACCGCAGTCAAACGTCCGAGGCGTTTTTCGTTTTATTTAGTGGGATTTTATTTAATATTAAATGGAAATATGGGCAAGGATGAATAAAAAAAAAATAGTTGACGTTACTATCTTTTAACAAGAGATTATAATTCTCTTGCTTTTAATTTTTCTCAAAATGATGAGCTTTTTTCCGTTGAAAACTGACCAAAACTCTTTGCGCCTGATCAAAATTATGTTGGCAAATGGCGCCAACAATTCTACAGTTCACAGTTTTTAAACGCTTAGAACATTTCTAGCAAACTATCAAAACGTTTTGTAAATTGACAGTGTATTGGCATTATATAACTTTAAACAGTGAAAATGACAACCTTAACTTTTAAGTAATTTGCTTAACGTTTGCAGCACTCATTCCAGATTCCCCCGCGTCTGAGCATTTGAACAAAATCAGCTAAAATGGCGGAGGCCGCGGTTGATTTTGATGAAAAGTTTTCCGAGGTTGCTCGAGCTATAGAATATTGTATGACAAATTAGTGTAGGGAGTTTAAAGACAGAAACAAAAAGACACAAGCGTGAGTAAAATTCACGATCTCCAAGTCGTAGCTCCTCCACGAGGTTGTAAAAATCACCTTGGCTTCTTCTTTCTCTTTCGTTTTCCTTCTTTTTTGTAGTCGCTTTCGCCGTCGCAAAACTAGAAGAAACAACAACACTCGGTGCTTGAGAGTTTCTGCCGCCATATTGGCCGAGTCGAGAACGGAACTTGGCCATTCAAATGAAACTGAGCTATTGAGAAGTGCCATCCAGGAGGGGGTTTCAAATAAATAAATATATATATATATTGAGGCCTTTCTAGTCTGTCTACAGACCGATTTATTTTTTGAGCTATTTTGAAAAAAATAGCTCATTAGCAGGCGCAAAGGTTGGTTTGTGATGTTAGTATGTTTGTTAGTTTGTTTGTTTGTTTGTTTGTATGTATGTCTTGGGTTATGTCACACCAATCAGATTGCCTCTAGTATGTACACCGTGTACTATGTCAGCCAATCAAATTTTCACTTCTAAAATGGTATTACTGAAGGTCAAACAAGGGCACTTGACATGAATTGAAAATCAGCCATCTTGAATCTCCGCGATTGTTGCCGCAAACACTAAAAGTGTAAAGTTTTGAAAATTTGTTGCTTGGGAACTGTTCTCTAATCCCGACTGGCTTGCTAACCTGGCAATATCAAGGACATTTATTCGGAAATACCGCCTATAATGTGCCCTATGCATGAATGGTAGAATGGTCTGCGGGGGATGAGACGTCAAAAAAATGTGGACTGCGGTTACGTTCATAGGTGAGCTTATACTGAAGTATGAGTATAGTTTTATTGCAAAAACGGCAAGCCGATTTCAAATAATATGATGCGGAACATGAATTGTATGTTTCAAGCCTGGGTTTCAAGAGATTACTATTTAAAATTGGATTTTTTTTTGTCAGACACGCTGTCTGCACGTGAAAATGTTGAACTTTGTCCTTATAGAAACTTGTCCGTGATGCATGGAGTTCAACAGAGAAAATGTAATGCAATTAATCTACAATTTACAGTATGTAAAACGTTTATCTTTCTTTGAATTAATGTGAGCTGATGTGTAGGTTATTAATTGTATGCCTCAAGCGATTACTATAAGCGAGAAGCGACTGTATTTTGTATGAGCAGTCACGTTGTGTGCACGTGCAAATATTGAACTTTGTCCTTATAGAAACTGGTACGTGATGAAATTCAACATGTTTTCGAGAAAACGTAATGTAATTAATTTATATGGTGCGTTAAAAAACGCCTGTTTAAAAAATATTAGTTGCAATTTACTAGGAAACAAGCAAAATTCATTTTGGATGCGCTAAGTTTCTGCTGGTCGACATTACAGGAAAAGGTGTTTGGTTCCAAATGTTAACCTCAACAATGTTCGTGTAAGTAATTCAATTAGCTTGTGGTTTTGAGTCGAAAACAATTTAATCTAATTAGTTCTGTTTCTATTTGCACGACTTTTTTGTTGAGAATAAAAACAGTTGTTTAAATAATATTAGTTCCAATTTACTAGGAGACTACTTATATTCATTTTTCATGCGTTTAGTTTCTGTGAAAGACTTTTCTGGTTGACATTACAGAAACAGGTGGTTCAAAGAATTTTCGTGTCACTAATTTAATTAGCTTGTGGTTTGGAGTTGAAAACAATTTAATTTAATTAGTTTGCGTCTTCCAGGCCAAAGGAACCTTTAAACCTTTAAAAAAAGACTAGATACAAATTTCCAGGCAATAATAAGCCTTCAATTTGGATGCATCAAATTTATGTGCAGGACTTTTCTGGTTGACATTTAATTTAATACACTCATTACTGAAACAAGTTGCTCATTTCACTGGGGCCGTAGTTTCGTCAAAAAATAACTCCGGAAATCCCGTGAAAAAAAGCTAGCCGAGAAACGAGAAACGGGACCCAGTTGGTTATCTCGGTATTTGTTTTGGTAGCGGGCGGGCTGGAGGATTTGAAAAGCGTATATCTGCAAGCGGTTATTTGTGCGAGTTAACTTCCGCTGTTTTGTTACTTTCACCATTTCATATCATTTAGGTAATTTTCAAAATAGCTCATGCACGCAATGCGTGCCTATGTTTAACCCAGCGTGAGCAAAGCGAACGCGTGCGAGTGGGAGCGCGTAGCGCGAGAACGAGCCCCTAGGGCGACAGAAAAAAATAAATTTTTCTCGCCCTCCGGGCTCGTTCTCGCGCTCGGCTAAAAAGGAAAAGTCTGTGGACAGACTAAGGCCTTTTTAGCCTTACAACTTTTTGGGCTGTGAGTTTGAACCGGAGTGCATTGAACTACTGTACACATTTGTTACTTTTTAACATTACTTTATTCCAATTCCAATAAGAATTTTAACACACTTCCGTTTTATCTAAACTTTGTAGCATATTAAATAACAATATTCCACAAGAATAAACATTTTTAAAATATACTCTGCCAATAAAACATAAGACTTAAACATTATTTCTTATTTTCAATATCTTAAACGTTAGATAAATCTGTAAGATGGTACATTTCAAATATATACACTTTTTTATTTAAATAATTTCCCAAAAACACACAATGCTCAATTCTTTATCATGAGCTTATAAACATCTCAAAATATGTCAAATGTAAAACAAATATTCTTTCGTCCACACAAGAGAGTAATGTCCAACTTTTGATGTCTTTTGTTAGAAAGTACATCTCAAAATATGCAAATATGATGAACTTTTTTTGTCAGTCTGGATCGGAATGAATTAAAAACCACAAAAATGAAACAATTGTTGAACAGGTAGTTTCGTTACAAGAAAGGAAATCTTATACGTATACAGCTATCAACAGATTTCAGATCAACTATCATAACAAGTAAAGTATTCATTAATTTAAAACAATGTAGAATTGTTTACTGAATAACAGAACGACATTAGTCCGGGCATTAGTGCAGAAAATTAATTTCATGACGAAAACAAATTTATGCGAACATGTAAGTCTTAAATATGCTGCGGTTTATAACATAGTAATTTTGTGAAAACAAAACAAAGCCATAATTCCATGTTTTACAAGGATTCCTTTGGCACAAGGTTTCCCGGGAAGGCAGGTCAGTAGATTGAATGGAAGGAACAGGCCCCCAGACCAAGGATATGTACATTACGGATTTCAACCGCTTCTCCTTTCCAACATTCCCCGCTCTTGACAGCAAGTGCAAGGCCGGAAACCGCCACATCGATTGTCTGACCGCGTAAATTATCCGGCACGTGGTCGAAAGCGGAAAATTTCAAGGTGCACTCCATTTCCACAGAAACAACGACAGTTATCTGTCCTTTTCGAAGAGAAACCTCTTCAATGTCTTGTTCATTACCCACCGCTGTTAGTTGGGTTTCGGCCACTACGCGTCCTTGGCGATCAAGAACGTTAAATCTGTCGCCTTCAAAGACAACTTGGATTGAAAATGCAAAGCCTTCATCGGAGTTGCTGTCAGACCAGAAGAAATTGTCATTTTCAATGTCCTGGCTGTAGAAAGTAAGCCTTTTCCCGTATCCCCTGCCGATGGTTTTTAATACCAAGGCGACACCATCAAACAAATATTCGTTAGTTCCGTTTCGGCGAACACGGTACGCAAAACCAGGAACGATTTTCTTGTCAACGTATGTTCCAACCACGGGGATTTCATGAGGTTTTAAAGCTGGGATGACATATTCCGTTGGGAAGTCGCCGATTTCAGCACCACGAACGCGGATGGTTCGAACCTCGGGGATAGCTTCCTCGACTATGTTCTCCCCCTCCGGGATTTCTTTGACGGTGGCGTGAAAGCGCGCCCGAGTCTGACGCCACCACACTCTCCAAAGAGCATTTTGTAATCTTCTCTCGTTGTAGAATTCACTCGACAAGAATTTGCCGTCTTTGAGGCCTTGCTCGAAGACCGATAAACCTTGACCCAAAGAACCCTTGTTGTCCAGCCGGCTCGCCTTCAACTCATGAAAATACACTTCGTTTAGCGGTATGTTCAAGCGGTTTGTAAATTCCAGAAATTCAGAAAAATCGCTGGGAGTTTCATAGACATCTTCTCCTACAGCTTTGTCAAATACAAAAGCCATTAGAATCGTATAATGTGAATAAATATATCAATGAAAAAACGTAATTTACACCTAGAAATAGTGTTTACTGGTTAGCGTCAAAGTCCAACTGGCCAAAGCGTGTGTGTTTACTCCGTTTTCGATCGCAACCATGCATAAATTGATGAATGAAGCAAATTTTGGCGGGGGTTTTCCAAGCTTTTGATTGGTTGATTTGTGATTCCACGGGTCAGAAGCGAACTGTTCACGTGAATTAGGCCAAAGATCACAAAGCACGTATTTGCACGTGTTAGTAAATGGACTTTGACATTTGCTGTTTCTGCCTCATCCGACTCGCGATTTTTTTGCCGGGGCGAAAAAATGATCTCACGAAAGAGCAATTCGCATGTCAGTATTGGAAGAAATGTTCAACAAATTCTCTAATTTCATGTTCAGTAATTTACTGTCGCGAAATATCGCTCTTCCATAATCGAGAAATTTAGCTGCCGCGAAAATTTCTTGCAAGTACACTTGTACAAATTTGTGTACTTCACCACGGCTAGCCTAGAAAACACGAGAATTTAGTTTCATCGACTGAGTCGATAAGGACGGTAAATTGACCACCGTAGATTCAAATAGCTAACTTTTCGAGCGCTAGCCCTTCGTCGAAGCGCTCCGACGAAGGGCTAGCGCTCGAAACCGTGTCAGCTATTTGAATCTTTTTTATACGGTGGTCACTGAATTACTAGTAACCTCATCGACTCAGCCCGCTCATCCCCTCCCCGGGCATTTGTCGGGCATTTGATAACTTTTCCTTCCCAAGGGTGGGGCATTGTCAAAACAACGTTATCTTATGGATATTAAAATTCGTACATGCTTCGTTGTTTATTTTAAATTTTTCTGATTATAAATACTGAGTTGATAAATGTCGTTTCAGTCCTGCACTTTTCAAGTGAAAATATTAAAGTTTCACACAATTTTCAAAACAGGCCACCTATAGACACTTTTAATAAATACCACAATGCATCATTTTCCGCTAATGACGTCAAACATATTCTTTTGAATTCTCTTGCAATTTAAAAGAATACATTTGACATTGATAGCGGAATGTGATGCATTCTGGTATTTATTAAAAGGGTCTATTGCCTTACCTTTCAAGTGCAATAGAAGATAATATCTATATCACGGCAAATTTTCAAGTTTTGTTGACGTCTTTTTTGCCAACATTCGTGGCCTTGGTGTCTTTCCATCGTGATATGTCGCAACAGAAGAATCTGGCTATTTAAAAATTCAATAGCAACTTCACTTGAAAAAGCGTCTCAATCAACGCCGGCGACCTTACCGTGTAAATGGATTGAACGTAAGCACAATTTTAATCAAAATTAATAACATTGACAACATTAACAACGAGAATCGACAGGAAATTATTGGAGTCAAAAGTTTTGCGGAAACATAACACAAATATTTAGAACGAATGAGGGAACGGATATAAGTAATACTGAGGTATAACGAAAGAATTCCAAGCATGAATAAAGATCCAGTGTGAGCAATTATAATTGCTTCCATCAATAATCATTGAAATAAAAATTTTGATCTTGTCCCATAGGTCGGGCATTTGCACTCTTTCAGATGCCCCACCGGGGGGATTTGTACATAAAAGCTGACCCCACCGTGGGGCATTTACGACTTTTTTTTTTAAAAAAGACAAATGCCCGACAGATGCCCGGGGGGGGGGGGGGGAGGGGGGGAAGAGCGGGCTTGGAATTGACGGAGCCATAAATTCTCGTGTTTCATCCTCCCACCGACGCAGCACCACAGTTTTTCTAGAAACTAACCCCATTCATTTGTAGCCTAGAAAACAGACGCCGTTTCGCGGCACCACCGCTGGGATCCCTGCGAAACGGACGTACGGGCCCCAGTGATGGCGACGCGAAACGACGTCTGTTTTCTCAGACTACACGACAAAAAATAACAATTTCCCGGGTTGAAATAAAAAAAAATGGGATATTTCTTTTATTTGTTTGTACATCCCTGCTTTCCCAGCTTATGTATCACTTGCTTATTTGATTTTTTTTTTTCCATTGGCCGGAGCATGAGTGGAGACTGGAAAATATTCACACTTCCACTTTTCCATTTACATAGCGCAGAGGAACGAAACCACAACTAAATTCCTTTTGGTCCGAGAGAAATCCAGTTTACAGTAGTTCCGAGTACCTAAACTCTTTCCTTACCATTGCTGCATGCGACTTCTGGTAGCGGGGCGCACTGCACAGAAGAAACTTGTGGCATTGTTCATAAAATCCTACATTTTTCATGTCGTGCGCGACAATAACCTGCGATACGTTTCGTATCGTATGTTTATCGTAAACCTCATCGCACAAGCGGCGACAAAGTTGTACTTGCCATTACTTAAACGTTCACACACGGACACCTTAAAGCAGCACAACAAAACGCTGCCTGCACGGGCCAAGTGGCCCACAACTCAAGCCGGAGCAGTTTCCGTAGCATGCGCCGATTGTTAACTACCCCGCCTACCCCTCCACCAGATGCTAGTAGACCGCAAGGACCCCCTCCCCCCACCCCAACGTCAAGCCTCTGTCAATATGGTATAGTCCCCATTTATACTTTTTTTTTATAAATACTACCTGGGAGGAGAGAATGCCCCCGCCCCCTCCCCCCACCTTAGCTAGTCTAAACTAGCTATGAACCATTCGGTAAATAAACAATCAAAACAAACGAACAGGCTAATATTTGAAGGAGCAGGTACTTTTGCGAGCAGGAAATGTGCGAAAGCTAGAGCTTAAACGGTGTATTTTGCTGGATTTTGACCACAAGATTGCAGTTATTTAATTGGTTCTAAAGCAAAAATATTAAAGTAAACAAACTCCACTTTTTTTAAGAACATGCATGGCAAAAAATTTACAGGTTTGTGGACCATCCATTATCTACATCCCTTTGTTATTTATCATTTTGATTTAACTACATTTGTGGTTTAAATATGGATTACTGTAATTCACTCAGATCAGTGAGAGCGGCTTTTAATGACAGTTGTGAAACCAAAAAGTCATCCAACTGACCAATCACAACAAAGTAAAAATGGCAGTGAGCCAATCAGAATTAGAAAAAAACTACTAGTGAAAAGCGCGGAAGAGCGCGTTTGCCAAGCAAGGATTGGTTTTGCGGTTGCTCCTGATTGGTTGAAAAAAAAAAAACACTAGGTTAAATATGATTGGTTAAATCATGTTGCACGTGATTATGAACCATTTACAACGCAATCGCAAAACCGAACCTCTTATGGAAATTAAATTATTCCTTTTAGTACCTGGTTAGTTCGTTTATAGGCAAACTCGCTCTACAGCGAAGTAAATTCAACATTTCCTCCCCCCCAAAAAAAATTGATTTTTTTTTCTGTTCTGAACTTGGCCAATAAAAGGCCTCAAATGACAATAATAATCCTATCGTTTCTCTTTGTGTAAGCGCGTTAACGTCACTGCGAGCCAGTTTAGGCGTGAGAGAAAGAGGTTTTCAATTGAGTGTCGAAAGTAATTACACAATTACTTTGGTTTTGCATTGCTACGCTTTGTGATTGGCTAAAAAAATCTCGCGCCACTTTCTCGACCAATCAGAAGTAAAACCGAAACCAATCGTGACTTGCTCGCACGCGTTTTCCCGCGCTTGGCGCCGGCGACATGTAATTGTTTCGAGTTGCGATTGGTTCATTGGATTGTTTACGACTGCTGTGATTGGTCAGAGTAATTAAGCTTACTTTGGTTTTGGTTTTACGACACTCAATTGAAAACTGCTCTAAAGCGGTTTTCAATTGAGTATCGAAAGCAGCTTTGTGATTGGCTTAAAAATCTCGTGCAACTTACTCAACCAATCAAAGTAAAACCAAAACCAATCGTAATTTTGTTTTCCCGCGCTTGGCGCCGGCTCCACGTGTTTGCTTACGACTTCTCTGATTGGTTCATTGGATTTTCTGCGTCTGTTGTGATTGGCCAGAATAATTACTTTGGTTTTGGTTTTACGACACTCAAGTGAATGAATATCTTGCTTTCATGACTCAAATTGAAAACTACTCTTGCAACAGTTGTTATAGCAATCTACTTAGTTTCCCGAAGAAGAATGAGAAAACTCAGACTGTATGCTATCAACGGGTTAGTATTTCTCCTGTGTTATACCAAACGCTGCAGACATTCCACTGGCCGACCATAACTGTTTTTTCTACTCTTGTTAGAAAATATAAAATAACCTCGCGTATACAAAATTACTTTCTATCGAATTTAGTATTACATTACATTTCAAGTTTTACCAATGAAAACGTACGTACTTTTTGGTCACTAATGGAGTATTTTTGTAAAATAGTTTTTAACCATTAAGAACGCACCATTTATCGTTATCAATTCCATCGGGATCGATGGGCAATGAATTGTTAGCCAATCAAGAGGCGCGAGAGATCTTGGCTGTTTTATTACATCAACTGGATCGTAGCCTCCGACGAACTGTTCAGAGAGCTTATTTATAAGTCTTTCTGTTTTCTTTCACCAGAAATCAGAGATTGTAACTAAGTGATTCTATGTTTACTACGTGTCGTCTTTTCGTTTACTTTTTAGTTTATCGAATCTTTTCTGTAAATGATCGTTGACCGTTTGCAATTCGCCTATTTCGTCTTGTGCCTTACGAAGCTGCAAAAATAAAATGAAAGATAATATTAATAGTGAAAGGTGGTAAGGAAAAACAAAAAGCAGAATACAATAAATCTGACAAAAGCATAAAGTTAATACATTAATGTTATATGTCAAACTGGTAAGTGTGAGATGAAAAATTGAATGTAAAAACAAACCTCTCGTTGCAATTTTCGTTTTTCAGCCTTCAGAGAATCCTCCGTTGCTTCCTGTGAGAAAATTTCAATGTTATTGTGTTTCTTTATTACTTTTCATGTTTTTAAGCGTTATACAAACTGCCCCGGGACTCCATTATAAAATTGACGGAGGTGACTCGTCGGAAAGTTTGAAAAGAATACCCCTTAAAAAGGTACTAGAAACCCGTTTTCTGGGTGTGGCTCACATTAAAATTTACCCCCAAGATTTACCAATTCTTTCTGAAAATTCTTTCCTGTCAGCATATTTTTCTGGCTTTCAGAATAACTCTGACAGTGACCATTTTCGATTCAAAAACCCTAAGCGCAAAGTTTTTGTTAGAGCAGGGACACAAGGATCTTTACTTGGCTATTTCAAGTATTGTCCCGGCTATTTCTCAAGAAATTAATGTGCTAAGATATTTGAATAAAAAACTGCTGAAGGTGATAGGCTATTTGATCTTCATTACGAGTGAAATAGAACCATGCTTCATTACTAATGCCTCTTTTATAGTAGTTAAAACAAAAACCCAAATTGGTCAGAAGTGGCCTAAAATGCATGTTATTCACAATTGTGTCCCTGTGTCCCTCAAAATTTCAAAAATTTTCTGCCATACTCCCCAGTGGGAGGGGGTTCCCCCCCCTTCCCCCACATACCTACCCCGAATTGCGACTGCAATCCAATAAATGGTCCCTGTTATTCACAATTGTGTCCCTGTTATTCACAATTGTGTCCCTGTTATTCACAATTGTGTCCCTGTTATTCACAATTGTGTCCCTGTTATAGACAATTGTGTCCCTGTTATTCACAATTGTGTCCCTGTTATAGACAATTGTGTCCCTGTTATTCACAATTGTGTCCCTGTCATTCACAATTGTGTCCCTGTTATTCACAATTGTGTCCCTGTTATTCACAATTGTGTCCCTGTTATTCACAATTGTGTCCCTGTTATAGACAATTGTGTCCCTGTTATTCACAATTGTGTCCCTGTTATTCACAATTGTGTCCCTGTTATTGCAAACCTTAACCAAAACCCTACTAGCGGTACCGAACATTTTCAAAATGAACCACATTAATTTTTCAAAATGAACCAATAGAAGGCAACAGCGATAGGTAAATCTTACCGCGGCTTCTGCTTGTGTCTTGTAGCGTTTCACCTGGCTTTCCAGTCTCGCCACCTGCAAAAAAAATCTAAGTTACCACAAACCCGAAACTGACGGCAAGAAACGATAGGAATTGAGTTAAACAGAAACGACAGCTGGAAGCAACACAGCAGAGTTAACAGGTAGGAAGAAAAAATAAACTGAGAAATGCTTACATAATAAGTACAAAGTACTGTACTGAATTATACAGCTTGAATTTGGTGGCATTTTTGCTGAATACTAATTTGTAACAGTTTTTTTTTTACTAAAATCATCAGCATAGGACTAAACCTCTGTTTTATATATTATTATAAAACAAAAAAGAATGACAAAAGATAAACGGCATGAAAGGTAACATAACCTCAACTCGTCACCTTTATTCCCACAATTTTATTCACTCTTCAACTACGTCGTGCAGAAATTAACCACTGAAAGGAACAACCTCAAAATGATCATGACATAGCTCCTTTAAAGAGCTATTTCAGCCGTTGAAGTCTACTTACAAGTCCTTCAAGCCGCGCATTGTCTTGCTCAGCTTTTTGTAGCTTTATTTTGAAATCATTTATTTGCCTACTAAATTCTCCTGGAAAAACAAAAATGGATAAAAAAGAATTAAGGCATGGACACATGGTGCAACAATGCAAGTATTTTCTGCATTGCAACAGGCATGTGTGTTGTGTCCACCCCTGCAATTGTCGCATGCAGCATTTCCGAAGCAGAATAGAGTAGTATATGGGAAGGACACAAACTAGCAACTTTGATACGGCATACAATGTGTGTCCCAGCCTTCAAGGCTGGTTTTCACTAGCGCATAAGCATAAGCACAAGCCAACATACGCAGACTCAGTAACGTGTTGATCATTAGTTCCTATTGTTCTGTTTTGTTCAAACAATTGGAACTAATGATCAACATGTTACTGAGTCTGCGTATGTTGGCTTGTGCTTATGCTTATGCGCTAGTGAAAACCAGCCTTTACAGATTCCCAAGACACAACAGTCAGAACATATATGTGGCTGATTGAAATACCGGTAGTGCACCTCTTACATGGTTAGTCCAGGGCTCTCATTAAGCTTCAAGAGAGCCTGTGTACTGCCGCCCTCTGCCGTCAAGATTATGAATGGAGGGGAAGACTGTACACAGGCAAGCTTTGGCGCTAGCTGGCATATTACAAGGAAATAAGGTGGTTATAAACTTAATATAGCTTCCCATGGCTGTTTTTTTTTTTAGTCATTTTCAGACGTTGAGTTGTCGCTTATCTTCATTACTCATGTGCAAAGCGTTACATTGCTAATGTTTACGTTAGTTATATATTGTAACACACAGAAGAATCACTGGCTTCCTTGTGGTACAGCCTTCATTTATAAAACATTCAAAAGTAACAACGCAGTTTGCAGGAACGATGACTGAATGAAAGGAGTAACTCTTCTCCATGTGGGACACCTTGTCTTGTTTAACATAAACCATAAAACTTTCTTACACTGTATGCATGCGCATGAGAAAAGGCTATTTGGAGCCTCTTGTTGAAATCAATAACAGCTAGTTGCCAGCCACATGTATTCTCTATTTTCCAATCCCCCACAATATACTTTGTTTGACCCCCCCCCCCCCCTCCCCCTCCCCAAATTTGTATAAACTATTGTTTTCAAAATTAATGCTCTTGGGAGGACTGCATATTTCCAAGAGCATTTCAAAACAATACTTTATGCAGAATTTGGGGGCAAACAAAGTGTATCATGGGGGATTGGAAAATAGAGAATATGTACTAATGACAGCCCTGAGAAATGTTAGGAGAAAGAGTTACAGCTTTTCAAGTTGTCAAGGCTTTGGGTATAACTTTTAAAAGCAGTAGCACATTGACAATGCAAAGATTAATGCTTAGTTCGATTTAATATTCTGCAAAAGAGGGAATGAAATTGAGTTACAGGTATATATCTCGCATTAGCATTAGCCTAGTTTTTGCCTGAGATTACGCACAGATGAGATTAGCGGTTAAACTGTTACAAATTACTACTCAGCAATAAATTTACTGAAAGACGTTGGAATTACATGAAGATATAAATAATTCATAAGTATAATTAAAACCAATTACTAATTTATTTTCTTTAAGCCACATTAGTGTAATGTAATTACCTTCTAAGAATAAGAATCAAGCCCAGCATTATCATTGACTAGAGGAAGCATTGCAGGAAGATATATAACAATAATCAAGGATGACTTACTTCTAAGTTCTTCTAAATCAGCAGTTATTGCTTTTGGTGTGTCAGACTCTTCTTTCTTCAAAGATAATACTTCCATTTGAAGATTCTTAATCTACACAAGAAACATAGGAGCCTTGTAATTGACCTTGCTTGCCAATGGGTCTACTTGTACATGTAGCTCAGTGGAGATTGTAGATAAGAGATTTTAGACCAACACCTTAGCCAGGGCTCGAAATTAAAAAAAAATTCTCAATTGCAATTTGCGAGTAATTCCTAAAATTTAGTCGCAAGTTTGAAAATTTTAGTCGCAAAAAAAAATAAAAATAAAAAAACTACTACTACTGGAACAGGAAATGAGAAACGAGAAATTTCTGAGAAAGTCTGAAAAAGTGCGCCTGTGTTACACTTCTTGGAAACCGCATTAATGGCGCATGACATCGATGATTAAATCACACAACATTCGAATTCAACGCGAATTTTGCAGGATTTTTCGGATAAAATGGCAACTACCAGTTACAAGTAAGACACATGACTGTTGAATATAATTCCTTTATTAGCTACAGGCTGTAGGCCGTAAAACAGTTGCAAAATCGCGACTGATAGACAAATTTTAGTCGAAAAGTGAAATCTTTAGTCGCAAATGCGCCCGATACAGGCGCAATTTCGAGCCCTGTTAGCTAACATAGATATTGGTATCTTCAATCTTCTTAGTAAGTTAAATTTAATAAAATTGAAATGTGATTTTTGCCTGGATTTTATTACATTACTTTTAAGCATTATTCAGGGATTCTGACAGGGTGCGGGGAAAAAACTAAAATTGTGCGGGAGTTTTGAGGCAAATTGTGCGGGAAATAACGTCGATTGTGCGGGAAATTGTGCGGGATTGCGCAATCCTGTGACCAACCAAATATTCAATCACCAGTGTTCTAGCCAGACCAGAAAAATATGTCAGGGAGGAAATTCTGCATAAATGAAAAATACAAATAGATGTTTTACTTTGGGGATTAAAATGTACCCAGCTATCGCCAATTTGCGGCTGTTTTTCTTCACCAAAATTTATTTGTCTCAACAAAATCACATTGCGTGACACGATGAACTCGATCGGGTAAAACCGAAATACCACATTTAAATGAAATGTTTCCGATCTGTTGCGAGTTCCTTTATGAAAAATCCGTACATTTTATGTAGTTTGAATAATTTCCATTAAAGGTTCACACAATTTCTTCGAAAGTTTGCCGCAAAAACACAACCTCGAGATGTATGCAAATTACGTGCTAAATGTAATTTGATAGCATGGTTGTTTTGCATTTTCCTGAATGAAAACGTCTTTCACTTGATTGAAAAAATCAAATCCACTATTCTGATCAGAACTTAATAATTTTCTCCTATCAATCCGAAGTTCCAGCGCTTTAATAGTTTGTTTGTCGATTCGCAAACTTGATAAGTTCTTTGCGAAAATAATTCAGACTGAGTGACATTCATTTCGGCGTGACCGGGTACATTTCTTCGGTGTTTCTTCTTCGGTCCCCGACATATTAAACTGAAAGAGGAAGCAAAAGCGCTCGAAAAAATATCAACAGGCCGCTAAGAAAAACGACATAATGTCTGAAAAACGACAACTAAAAAGCTACGCGAAAAAATCTGTAGGAAGTCGGAAAGAAGTAAAACTGAGACTAGTTCCCAGGACGGCGAAGAGAACGCCTTGTTGTTTTTATATCGAACCTCTCGAGCTGTTCGAGGAAAGCGAGGGTTTTCTCGATTGTTTGGGAGGAAAATGGGCTGGAAATAGCCTAAAACGTTTCTCGAGATCTTGGTAATCAATAGAAATACCTGATTTTATTAAAATTTTAATCAAATATTTCAGTATTGTGCGGGATTGTGCGGGTTTGACCGAATTGTGCGGTCCCGCACCCGCGCATCCTGTCAGATTCCCTGATTATTGTAGGTCTGAAAAAATTAAACCCATGAAAATAAATACATGTACACTTAATAAAAAGGACCAAAAACCTTGCACTTTTCTAAGATTTTGGAAGAAACTCATTGAATATTGCAAAAAGGTATGACTGTTTTTGCACCTCCCCACCCTCCCTGAAAAGTAAATGCTTCGAAAAGAGTAATACATATCTGTTTAGTGCTCAGAGACTGGACAGCTTGAATCGAGGGGCCGGATTCACGAAAGCCTACTAAGTTAAGACATATCCTAATTATTGTTTCTTTACAATAGTCTATTGTCAATTTCAACAATAGGCTATTGTTAAGAAACAATACTTAGAATATGTCTTAACTTAGGAGGGCTTCGTGAATCCAGCCCCAGGACCTCTAGATTACATGTACAAACCCAGCTTCTTTCCCCTCTGATTACCTGTAAAACTAAAACGTCCTTTTCATCTGATAAAGAAGGACGGCGACTGTTTGAGCGACTTTTTGGTGGTTCACTACTTCTGTCTGTCAAGCAACAAAGAGTAAAACAATGTTACTATACTGATATTTTTTGTGTGAGATGTGAGTGACTCTAATCAGTGAATCTATACCTGAAGTCATCTCATCAGGAACAGCCAAACTAAGTGCATCTCTAAGTGATGCTGTGTTTGATTCATTATCTTCATTCTTGATTTCCTGGTCCTCATAAAGAGAAAGCCCTCGCTCCTGTGGGGGATAAATACAAATTAAAATCCATTTATAAACATTGAATTCAATTTAAAAGGGTAAGCAACAATGAGTGCCAGGGGTCTGTGAAGCAGTGCCAGTAGTCAGTTGTCTGTCAGCGCATGTGCAGTAGTTCTCAGCTTCGTTCATGTGACATGTGTTTGTGCAGTGTGAGGATTCTCAGCCAGTACTATTTGCTGAGAGTGTTGGATGACAAGTTTCTTCCTTCCTTCCCTCCCCTCCCCTCCCTAATTATTTCCTTTGCTTTTCCATAACTACTTTAAGTTGTTGATAAATTTAATCACATAGACTTACCGCTAGGAAATTATCTCTAAATTCAATGGCCTCTTTTAGTCGTTGTATCTCCTCTTCATGCCCTTTGATGGTCTTTTGAAGTTTACTGTTAACCTAAATGAGAAAAATGCAATGCACAATCAAAATTGGAAAATAATTTTTTAATTATTTTACTTACTCATTTATATACTACTATTGATTTTTGATGGTATTTGTTTAACATATTAGAGATATGAACCTCTATAACTCACAGACGCAACATTCAAATCAAGAAATATTCCACCACTCAATTTTTCATATGATGCCCAAAATAGGAGAGCATTCCCTTGCATTTTTCTGTTATTCACATGTACTAACGTACTAACCGTTACTTAATTAGTGCCGAATGGATATTGCCGATCGTTGCACATGTATCGTTGCACATGTATCAACGTTGCACAATGTATGTATCACAAGAAGGTCTAAGGAGATCTATAGCAGCCCTTTCACAAAATGCAAATGATTGATGAAAAGTGTTTCTTGGCTACTTTATGTGAATTGAAGAATACATGTAGAATGGGCAAGCACTAGAATATGAATGTTCATTCTTTATTAATAATAAATTTATTATTTAATTGCGATACCTTTGTTATTTCTTTAAACTCAGCCTTCACTTCACATGAAATCTCCTCCTCTTCAACCAGTCTATAACAAACAACCACAATTCAAAAATAAAATAACGTAATGCCACATTGACCACAGAGTTAAGGTATAATTAATAATTTATCACATGTACCAACCATTCTGCTTTACAGGCTACAGTGTAAAGTCACATATGAGCCACAAATGACCTACTCAGGCAGAGCATAACCCTAAAGGTAGAACAACTCCCCCCTGGATGGGATACTTATCAATCCCAGGGTTTGCTTATACACATTTATAAATACATGTATGCTAGGATGGATGGGAAGACAATGTGGAGCAAAGTTTTTGAAAATTGACCAGTCTGGACGGCCAGCTGGCAAAAAAAATGGGACTTCAACAATCCCTTCCACTAATTGTCAGCCTATGTGGACTGAGGTAAGCATTCAGTTAGGTAAGAAGTTTCCACTGATTTATCAGTGTGATGGTGCCCTGGTGGGGCTGCGCACAGTGGTGGTTCCCGGGCGCAGGGTTGCCATGGATACCTCCCTGTTTGCCTTGAATAGAAGAAGGCCCCCACCACCTCTCGAGGCAGTAGCTCCCAAAGTCATCTACATTCAAACCTCTCTACAATGGCCACCTTCGGACAGACCTTTCTGGCCGTTGCAGAGAGGTGGCCGTTATGGGGAGGTTATCAATTAGAGCATTTGAGTGAGTGAGTGAGAGGTCAAGACAAGAAAACATTGCTGTTGTGGAGGGGTGGCTGTTATGGCAAGGTGGCCATAAGTAGAGGTTCTACTGTATTGACAATGAGTTTAAAAAGCAGTTGCAAGTAATTTTTTTAAAAGTGCAACACCATACCTGTCCTTCAAACAGTCCACTTGGTACAACAGTGCTTGCTTCTCATTATCCAGCTGAGCTATAGACACCATTGCCTTCCTGTACTTCTCTTCTGTCTCCTTCAAGTTATCCTGATTTACATGACAAAATGAATTAAAATTTAATTAAATGGTTACATAGGGCCCACAATAATTATTACAAACAACTGCAACTAAAAATTGAGTATTAGGCAAGCAAAAACTTTACCTTTAGTTCTTGCCTTCCAAGTTGAAAAAAATATTAAAATGTTCATAACTTTAGGGGAAACAACCTGTTTTCTCGGGTTTACAAATACATGTAACATAAATTAAATATAAAATGGCTGAAGCATTTTTGCTGCAATAAGGATTATTGTGTGCAAAATGTAATTTGATGATGTTTGTGACTATGTCCACAAGTATACTAGAAACTCTTGAATAAAAGTGTAAAACTAAAATCTGACCAGAATAAGAGTTGTTCCAGCTTTAGTAGGATCTCAAAGGTGAGTTAAATTTTCATGAAATGTTTTATGCAAATTGTGTGTGAAATGTGTAATTTGAACTTGCTTGTTTTTCAAGTGTTTTAATATTAAAAACTTGACACTCTTGAATGAAAAATGCACCTTATGAATGGAACCTCTGTCCACATGTCTTGAATGAAATAACCTGACTACACAACTCTTGATTATTTTTCTATACTTATTTATTTAATTTTTTGCGTTTTGAATGTCTCAAAGACCTATTTGGTTTTTGAACAGCAATTACTGTAATTAACATGTTTATTTCTTAGGTGCAAACAGAATTCTATTTTAAGAACAGCTTAGTTATGTCTTTTGTTCAAATTTTGTTCTAACTACAGTGAATTAGAATGAAATGCATTTGACTGTCAAAAATGTTATAAATGCATATCTTACTGTTTAGCCCACCCCAAATGGCATATTACTTTCTACCTTCAGGGTCATTAATTTGCCAAGATTAATTTGTTTATAATTCTTTTCCTTGCCTGCATCATTGTTTACAGATAGTTTTCTTAACATCTGTGCAAAGCAACATGTAAAACTGTGTGTTTTATTGGAAAATGGGCCCAGTTTTTCAAAAGCTGATTCCAACTCAAGTAAATTAAATTTGAGTACACCGACATTCCCTCCCAGAGCCAATTATGGAGACATGTCCATGTAATGTTACTTAGTTCTAACTTTTGAGTCTGTAACAAAATCCTATGGTGTGACCATTCAAATGAAACCTCTTTGGCAGTACTTTTGCATGGTACTTTTTTCAATAATTCAGTTTATTTACAAAATGAAATTTGGAATTTTTCTTGAATGTTGATTATTGGCACACTTGGAAGTTGAAGGGTTAACCAAGACTAGTGTCCTGGTGTCTTTCTAGGATGAGCTCCTGCCCAAGATGTCCACCATTCTGCCTGGTACCATTATGGGTCCGTTCACACTAGCTTTGCTGCAATTTTAGGTGCGATTTTTAGAGTGATTTCATGGCAACGCAAAATCGCGCACGTGAACGGCCGGGAATTTACTGCAATTTTGGAAATTCACATCGCTGTGATATATTTTGGCAGTTTTCTAACTAATATCGCAGCAAAATCGCAGTAAAATTGCCGGCCACTCACATGCGCAATTTTGCGTCGCCATGAAATCGCCATAAAAATGGCACTTAAAATCGCTCGTGTGAACAGGCCTTATCACCCCTCACTCAGACATGTAAAAGTGTTCTTACCTGGATGCTCTTGAGTACTTTCTCTGGTACCACTGGCCCATTCATGTCCACGCTTTGATCCTTGCCAACAATACTCAAGCCAGATGACCCAGTGGAAATTGATCTAGTAACTGGAGTCTAAAACAAGAAAAAAACAACTGAATTTTATACTGTTTTGTATATAATTTAAGGGCTGAACCTTTTGATGTATTGATCATTGATTATATATAAAAAAAATTGATTGAAACTCTATACATGATTAAAGGATTAAATAAAACAATAGTTGACCATTCAAGTGCGTGCTTTTTTTTTAAATCTGTGAATGAAATCTTATGGTGCGACCATTCAAATGAAAGCTACTGAGTGCTCAGTACTCTCATGTGTGAGGTATTGTTTATAATGCTGTACAAGGTGGTTCTAACTTTTGAGTCTGTGGATGAAATCCTAAAGTGTGACCATTAAAATGAAATCTTTTGAGCAGTACTTTCCTGTGGTACTGTTTATTATGTGGCACAAGATGAAGTATGTGGATGAAATCCTCAGGTGTGACCATAAATGCTCTTTAGCATCTGAAAACCTTCCTATAACCAGACCTGCGTAATGCAACAGTTAACAAGTCTCAGTTACCTTAGTTACCTTCTTTCTTGCAGGCGGAATGGGTGGCTCATCATTCAAAGACTGATCATCGTCGTCTATCTGCAAATTTAAGCAGCCTTCTTCAGCACAACAGTTTAATCCTTTTGCAGCCAAGTTTCCTCAAATTTCATTCTCTCCTATGACCAATTAATATTTTATTTCCCTTGTTTTCTCAATTAAATGCCAGGCCCCTAATGAATGCTGGGTTGACAAGGTCAAGTTTTAAATAATCTCCACCGGCATTTATTTGAGGTACTGGCTTTTATTTGATGTCCAGAGTTTATTAGAATTTGGTATTGTGTAACTGATTGTTACCATGAAATAATATAGTTTTGGGTGAACATACATACTTTATTTATACATACTTTATTTGATGTGGAAAGTACTCTTAGCTATAAGCAAGTTTACAGCTGCTCCACAATGAATAACTAATTAATTAAAATATATAAAATACTTTAACCCATTCACTCCTGAGAATTTTTACTTTTTTGAGCGATTTTCTGCATTCACACGCCCCATAGGATTTCGTGACTCTATATTTAAAGTTACCATTGAAAGTGCTGCTGTTCTAAAACACTGAAGGCTCGAGTTTACTGGAAACGTCATTGTGACGATCTCATTTTGCTTGGTTGATTTGCAATAAAGGGTCCAATATGAATTATCTACGATTTTTGGTAAGTTCACAGCCATTTTTCATCTTTAGTACATGTAGCTGCCTGATGAGCATCATTAAGCTTGGAGGTAGTTCAGAGTCCACTTCTCAATGAAGTGAGTTAGGTGTTGTACTTCATTTACGAATTTGGCTCGTTGCTCGTTGAACTGGAAAAATGGCCACCTGGAAACGAAGTAGCTTTGGGACTCGACTCTGGATGAATTTCTCAACCTACCGCGGCATATTTTGGAAGTTGCGACCACAGGAGAATACAACAAGCGCGAAATTTCGGCGGTGGGTCGGAGTGGCTGTGGACTTAGTATAAATATGAAATGTGTGCGGAAAGAATCGAACGCTGTCAAAATTTTTGGCTTTCTCCCAGCATGCAGTGCGGTGGTGATATTGAAAATCGGGGCAAGGTCAGTATGCATTAGAACGAGAGGCTAGAGCTCGGCCCGAGCAACGAATAAGAGCAAAAAAATTCACTGCTAAGCTAGGACTGAATTTTGCTGTGAATGTTGACTTTTGGGTTTGCCATGCTGATTTGAATAAAAAAAAACTAAAGGCAAAAACATGATTTTTGTTGTTTTTTCTATGACGTTAAAAACGGTCATTTTTGTTATTGTCCAAATTCAAACGCTGATATTCTGCAAAAATCGCTGACTTTTTTGTGTTTATTGGGTATCTCAATTTGAGGGACTTTCTAGTCAATGCTCAGAACTGCTAGTTAGGGCAATGTTCGCGCGATTGAGAAAGTTGCAATTTTTTAAAGCAGTGGAGTATTGTACGGCCGGTTTCGGCCGGTGTAGGAGCAAATGGGTTAAAATAACAGAAAATAAATATAATAGAAAAGTAGGTGCAATAAACTGCAGAGGGCATGCCACCTAATGATACGTTCTGTATGCTTTTAAATAAACGTTCCCGGCATTTAATCAAGTAAATATGGTATGACGACTATTCTCGCCTTTGGCCACTTGGCCACTAAAAATGCCTGTGGCCACAAAAGGGTTAATTGAAGAGCTGAGAGCATAATTGCCTGATGTCAAAATAATGTTTCGATCACCAAAAAAAAGTCTTTTTTAGCTAATAAAAGCATTCTGTTGCTAAGATATTGGTGCTTTAAGTAGTAGATAAAATATGAGCGGGAGATCTGTATGGGCGTTTACAATGGCGAGCCGAAGGGGAGCCATTGTAAACGCCCATACAGATCGTACTTATGAAATGAAACAATGAGTAGAGATCTGTATGAAAAGTTAATGCATACTAATTAGCTGAGCAGTTGTCTGTATCAAAAGTTAATGCTACTGTTTAATAATTCATCAACTCAGTTGATTTGTATTGGGGTTTACAAACCTTCATTAAATTTTCATTTCTTTTGTACTTTCCTTATGAATTATTAATGAATTTTATAATATTAGATAAAGCAATACAGATCCAATCAGACCAAAAGATCCCACATATATATTTATATATATACACACAGTGGAACCCCACCTTATGGCCACTTCGTTATTACAGCCACTTTTTTTTGGGACGGCAAAACAGCCATGCATTTTCTTATAAAAAACCCTCGTTAATGCGGTCACCCGGCCAACGGCCATATCCCAAAATCCCAAACAGTAGAATCCTTTATAATTTCACCCCATTAATATGGCCACTCGTGCTAAATTTAGAAAACCAAAACGCCCGTGACATGTTACTAATCAAACAGCCGGGGACAGAACAAGCCAGTCGAAGGTCACCGATTTTTTTTTCAAAATCATGAACATTATTGTACAATGATGTACATGTAGAAGTCAGAGAGCTCAAGACCTCTGCTTTCAGAAGTATAGTAAGCTGAGCCTGTTTTTGGGGAGAAGGGAAGGAACACCTTCTATAAGAACGGGGCTATTCACATTATGCCCACCTGTCAATATGTTCACCAATCAGAAACTGGCATGCACTTTTACACATGGATGACTTCACATGGGAATTTACTATGTTTACCGCCCAGTGCGAATTAGCCAATCAGAATTTTATGGCCTCCAGCTTTCGCAGAAATGAACAAATGGGGGTCTTTATTGCAGGCGTCTTTTCCTTCTCTCCCCAGTTACCCTCTCCCCAACACCTGTTATGCAGGCTAACGTGATCAAGCAGTTATTACTTTAGCAAGAAATATTTATTGTTTTCTCAACAAAAAGGATTTAGGAAGTGTGCTCCCTTATAATTGCCTGCTATAAATAACCCCACACAATTCCAAAGACATACATTTTCTCCTTCTTGTTGCTGTCGTTCAAGCTCCTTTAAACGGATACTTCGTGCCTCTGCTCTGGCTGCTCTTTTGGCTGCCAAACGTGCTTCAGCCTACAAATACAAGAATAATTTGTATTATAAAAAGTAAACTCATCACCAATAGACAAGCATGCGGAAAGTGCCTGTGAGGTTGGTTGAGCCATGTGCAATAAGAGCCGAGCATGGACGGTAACCATGGAAACCAGTTCACTTTTAGTTTTCCTTAAGTCGCAGATTATGGTGATGAATCTGAGACAAATGAAAATTAAAATTAAACTAGTTTAAAAATATTGAAAACAAAGAAAATTTTAAGAACCTTTAAGTACAAAGAAGTACATGCCTGATGCTGTGTTCACACTAGGGTGAAACATGTTTAGTGCGATCACGAATGAAACATGTTTCACTATGAAAAGTGTTCATATCAGGCGGCGCATTGCGTAAATCATGATCGAAATATGTTTACTCTGAGCATGATTGAAAGTATCTCATGAAGTAGTTTTATCTAAGCCATGTGAAACATGTTAGTGCAAATGTCATCTTCTTGTTAAACACTACATCACCTTTTGTTCCCATAGAGCTTTACAAGTGGGATTAAAACACAAAATCGCACAACAGCAAGGTCAAGCTCTATTTGTTTTAGTTCATGTGTAATTATAAAGATTTTATGCAAGCTTATGCCTGCTTCGTAAAACAGTATAAATTACAGAACAAGACGTGAAATGTGTCCTGGAATTTGCAATTGATGTGAACAATGAAAATTGCAAACATATTTAGGGAAAACTTGTTTTGTTGAAACATGTTTACTCTAAACATGCTTCGGTGCTGATGTCAACATAAAATTATATAACTAAACAAGACAACTTTCTCAGCAACCAAAATAATAATTTTTCAATAATCAAATGTCACTTATAATCTCAGATCATGAGAGTATTTGTATATGTTGTGGTGCAATTTTGTCCTTGGTGCAAATTTTATTTTCCTTTGTTTTGGGGTATGGTAATGTATGATTAAGTATGATAATGAGTTTTAAACAAAGGAAAATAAAATTTGCACCAACGATAAAATTGCACCACAACATATACATCTAGTGAGTTTGAATAAAGTCTTTAAACAGAGTGTTTCGATCAGTGTTGCAAAAAGTGCTTGTCAAACATCACTTTCCATTGTAGCATCCCAGGCATTAACATAAGCTAAATTAGGATTACAAGTTTTTACAAATTTAAGCACTAACAATAATCTAATGAAAATTAACAAGACCTTAAGTTCTTTTGAGTGAGCTGCTGTATGTTTCAGGGGTGTACCTAAGAAAAACTGAGCAGGCTCATTCAAAAGCCCAGTCAGTTTTTCTGGCTTGTGCACCTTCAAAATCACCCCAAGTCTTTGTTTTCTAGTGAAATTTCAGCCGGTGATAAGTTCTCTTTCAGCTGGTGAAATTAGCCAGTAGCCGGCTCTTAGCTACATCCCTGATGTTTATATGTGAATAAGTTAATCTTGAAAGTCCTGCTATCAAAAACTTTGGGCTGCATTTTTTCAGATATATATTTAATCATTCTGAAATCAGAATACCTTAAAAAATACATTTTTGTTTACATTGTCAGACAAAACAGATTCCCAAAAGACATAAACAAATTATTGACTTCTTCCCAGCATATAATTTTCAGGAGGGGAAATTCTGTATTCTGTTGTTGGAGTGGTCAGAAAATAGGTACAGTACATTTACCTCTAAAAAAATGCACACATATGTGTAAGTCTGGCAAAATTCAAAGCAGAAAATGATTTGTCCGTTAAAGTTTTATGAAACTGACTATAAATTGCCAGTCTTAGGTTTCAAAATATTTTATATACTGCATATGTCTGGAAAAATTAAAAAAAAATAAGAATTTAGCAAAGAAAGCATACTTCTCCATAAGGAGGTTGAAAATAGCAGGAAGGTAAACTCTTAAATCAGATTTATTAAAGTGTTGTGAGTTTTAATTCCAATATCAAGTTTTACATTTCTTGTTATGAAAAAGAAGTAGTAAATACAATTTTCAAATAACTAAATGTTCTGGTTGAAATACTGCATGAAATGAAATTTTAATAATGTTTCTTGCTTACTTCAATGCCAAGATCGTTGCAAAATGCAATTTTATTTCCAATACCCGCGGTGTTAATTGCATTCAAGAACAGTTGGAGTTTGTGCTAGACAGTTGAGATGAAAATAAGCAGGAAATGACTTAGGTGGGCGCCAACAAGAACAAGGCACAGAGGTGTAACAGTGAGTCGTAAATTATAAACAACGAGTAGACATTTACACACGCCCCGACCCACAACGTCTCGAGCGATAAAAAGCGAACTAGACCGACAGCAAGCGACAAACGTGGAACTAATTAACACTGCAAAAATGAAAAATAAAATAACCGACATAAGTTGGAATTCGTTCTTAGTTGTAGAGGGGTTTGCAAATTAATTTCACGGCGGTTAATCGTGACTTTTGCCATTGATTCAAAATTGTCACTGAAATTGACATTCCGTTATGTACATGAAATGCAAGTTACATCAAGTTAAACTGCGATGAAATTTACTTAAGAAAATCTTTACTATCTAAAGCAGTCAGAAGATTTGAAAATGAAACTTCAATAACGCAAACAATGTCACACAAAACGACAATTCATTGGACAGCAAGCCAAGGTTGTATTTCTGCACTGAAGGTTAATGGTCGGTTTGTAGTATTCCTTTGTGATGAGGCGGTTGCGATCGAAAAATCAAATAGAATATGTGCAGATTAAATCACGTTTAAAAGCTTACCTCACGGGCAATTTGATTCAAAGCCTGGTCTTCCGACGAAGAAGTGGTCCTAGTAAGCGGCCTCCTCCTGCCTCCGTGTGCTGAGCTCATTTTGGACGATGAAGTCACCCAAAACACACACCTTTTACACAAACGATTTGGGGCAATCAGCTACGAGTTTCCTCTGAATTTCACTTTACATCTGTTGCTACAAATTGTGCACAATATGTCCACACGTTTTAAATTTTTTCTACAAAGCAGCCCGCCGAGGACCGTGGGATTATCTGCTTTGCTTCGTTCAACACTCTTGGAATAAATTCGAAAGCCAAAAGATAATTTTCGCTTCGTAACACCAGTTTTCCGCCATGGTGGAAACTCCGGTCATGGAATCTCCCGGATCAAAAGCAACAGAATACATGCGCGAGCATTGAGAAATGGTGCTATCCGCTGACCGCTACGTCAAAAAAAGGGGCGTGGAAAAGGGAAGGTGGTGCTCTTCTAGAGAGAAGAGGGTCGTCCGGTCTTGGCCAAAATTTAAACCCCGTTTTTTAATTGATAGTTGAGATCTGAGAAATGATCGACTGAAAATTTTACTGATTGCTGAGAAATATACTATCCGAAACAGGAGCCCATAATCTGCCCGATTTAATAACTGAGATTCTAGCCGCACAACACAGAACACTTGAAAATATTTGCATGCAAGGGCCAACGGACAATTTCCTGGTGGATCTAGTCAGAACATTTTATATAAATACGAAATAACTAATCAAGCAAGGCTAACTGTACAAATAGATTTATGTATATTCTGTCCAATATTTCGTCCGGCCTGACTTTTTCAGGGAAGTCTTGCTTGATTAGTTATTTCTTGCAACGACAGACTCACAGAGCCCTAACTCTAGAGAAACACAATAGATACATAGTCTAGTCAAGACAAATAATAAACTAAAAGATATTTTTTGGGGGACTCTGCGTCGGGATCCACAACAGATCAGGTGCCAAAAGAGTCAATGTGTAGCTCATTTGAGGGTTGGCCAATACTCGGACAAATTTATGCATAGCATTGTATTGTATTATATGACCATAACAATAGTTTAACAATACATTCTAGAACGGCACAATACAGCACCATGTATTACAGTACAATGCTATGCATAAATTTGTCAGAGTATTGCACAAGTATGACTGGTCTCTCCTTCTACAGTATAAGGCTATGTCTACACTATACCGGATAGCTCTTGCGACGGCACGAAAACCATACCGGATAGGCCTTTCGTTCACACATGAAACACTAGTTTCGGAACGATTTTTGTTCCGGAGCGCCGCTGCGACACGGCGATCGTGAAAGTGAATCGTAACATATCGGATAGATTCTCGTGCCACTCTCTGGGGCAGTGTGAACAGGCAATCGAACCTTACCGCAGCGGAAGTCAACAACTAGGAGCGAGGATTGAAACCCACTGAAAAAGAAGTAAATATCCAGTTCTGGGTCGTTTCTGTTCACACCAGGCCGGAGTATTTTTCATGTCGACATGATAAGCTATCCGGTATAGTGTAGACATAACCCACGCCATCTGTGCCGTGCAAATTTCACTGATTTATTTTTGCATCTCTGATACTTTAAGGTGCACCTAAACCCCATTTTTTTCTTTTAATCAACTCAGTGTACCTTGAAAAGTCGAATAGTGAAATATTTCTTGTTTTTAACGTCGCGTTAGTGAGTTATAGAGATTTGAATTTACAAAATGCTAATTAGATGACACCAAATCAAGACTTTACCATTATTTCTACTTCAATTTACAATACGCAGTTCACAGCTTAAGATAATCAATTTAAGAAATACTAAATAAAAACTGTTAATAGTCAATTGATTTCTAAAAAAAAATATTACTTGGAGGTAGAAACAAGTAGTTGTATAATAAACGAGATTAAGATTACTCTGATTCTGTACCGATTCTGATTCTGATTCTGATTTTCTAGTATAGTATCAGTTATTAAAAAAATGCCGAAATGAAACCCACGCGAAATAAAAGGTGTTAGAATAGTTAGTAGATTATTAGCTGACTTGTTCAGTTGCATCTTTGGTTTTTCATTGGGCGACTATATAAAAACCCCTTTTCACGATAATTTAGTGTTTTTTTTTTGCCGATTCGAAAACTATAATAACGGCAAAACCACAACGACAAACCAATGAAGAGTGCCGGATCTATTGTAGAACTGGATCAGTAAAAATCTTGAAATAGTATAGGTAAAAACCGCAAACTGATCCTTACGACAAGGAGAAGAGATTGAGACAGAAGTGAAATAAAAAAACAAACAGTTGAATATATTTGCCCGACTAGATTTCGGTTTGCAAAACAAACCTTCTACGCCGAGGCTAAAAAACAAAAATAGACACATATATAAAAGGACCGTAACATAAAAAACTTTTGAAATATGACATAACAGAATAACAGAATATGATTAGTAAGAAGGAAGCTAAATGTCTCTAATTAAGTTCATCACGTCTATTTATACCATGAGGATCAAGAGTCATCCACAAGATGGGCCTCGCTTGCCTATCTGACTGAGTCGCGGTGTTGTGGATTAGTTCCAAAGGAATGAGGAGGATGTCGCAGGGGCGTAGCCAGGAATTTTTCAGAGGTACGCACGATCACTGTTATCAAATACTCCACCTACCTCCTCCCTCCACCTTCAAGTCCCAAATCTTTCTTTTTTTCCCACTTTTTCAGGTACGCACGTGCGTACGTGCGTACAGGTAGCTACGCCCCTGTGTCGTTGATAGAGTGGCCAGGTTGGTTAAAATATATTGAAACAGGAGTAGGATTGATAAGATGGTGGTGATCGAGGATGGAACGGCGATGTTCCCCAAAGCGTTCATTCAGTTAGCGTTTTTGCGCATTCCTTTTTGGATTTACAATTTAAAGCCGGTCATTGATATGTCGTGTTTCCTGTTTTCTTTTCTTTTTTTTTTTTGCCTTGTCCAGGAGTTATTTGTTATAACTTTGAAATACGCTGACAAATGTCCATCAACCCATCATTTTACAGAGACGGATCCAGGATTTTTCTTAGGAGGGGGTACAAACCTATATGGTCAATTTAGCTTATCAACCAAATTTTCGTATTACCTCGTCGTCACAGCCATAACTCCCATAACTATCGTGGAGTTTCACCAGTAGTATTAGCGTATGTGTGTGCGTGTGCGTGCGTGTGTGTGTGTGTGTGTGTGTGTGTGTGTGTGGGGGGGGGGGGGGGGGGCTTTTTTCGTTGACGGTTCATCTTCACTGTTTGTTAGAGTGGTGAAGGGGCTTAATAAAATAACAGGTAATTGCAGTGCATTTCAAAGCTTGTTCAGGCTGGTTTATCGGGGAACGACGTAACATAAGCATATGCAGAAGACTGTTTTTTTTTTTTAAGTGCAAAAACCACAAACAGGCAGTTTCTTGGTTTCAGCGGATCTTGCGATCACCAAATGACGTAAAAGAAAATATTCCAAAGACCATAAGCAATACCCACACCACAGCATAATAGCTCGCCTCCTACGCGACGTCCTTACGGCTCGTCACGCAATCTTTACTCCCCATGGCCCACGATACGAAGTTCGCGCGTGGGGGACTGAAAGATTGCGTGACGAGCCCTAAGGACGTCTGCGAGGCTACATAAATCTAATAGCTAAACAACCATAGTTACCGCAACATCAAGAAATAGCCCACAAACACAACGCAAAGCAATATATCGGCTTAGAAGTAGTTTTTTTAAAACTCCGGAAGCTGGTTTCAGTAGGCTCGGACTTGCACGGTTTACACGGGCAATATAATGACACTAGCACGTGCATGTGAACATGACATCAACAGTAGGCGAATAGTTTATAGCATGACTGTTGGCGACAAATACAACTTGTTTCTATTCTTGACAACTCGATCAACTTTTTTGAGTTGGCAAACTCGCATCTGACGTGTGACGACGTCTGTGAAGGTTTGCTGCAACTTCAGTAGATGCAACTTGTTTCACAGGGCACCCTTTCTCCCTCCCTCGAGAAGAAAGAACCCTGTGAGCGAGCCGCTAGAGGTGTGGGAGTTTTCCAGTCTTGTCCATGTAAAGGCTCCTTATGCTTGCGTTTACTTGCGTCGCACCTGAAGAAGAGTTAGGAAATGGGCTTGTTTTAAACGGGAGTTTCCCCACCCAAGACTAAAGGCTGATCAGTTTAGAAGTTTGAGGTATTTTATATATAAAGCTCGCTTTTCTGGACCTTTCGCAGCTGGGCGGAAACGGAAGCGGAAGTCAGGGCAAGTTAGAACTGGTGTTAGTCTCGGAACTTAGAGGATTAAAAATAAAAAATGTGCTTTGTTTTGATCTGTCTGAATTGCCTTTTAGCCATTTATTTTTGTATTAACTCTTCCTCAAAGCAACTCAGTTTGTTGAAACACGATCGACGAGACAATTAAACAAGGCGCTGTCGTGACATTTCGGATATTTCATTTGGGTGCCACCGGTTGGGAGTGACCTGGGGCGAGAAGAACAATGGTTGTCTGCTTTCCAAAACAAACGTAATTAATTCGGAAATATACATGCTAAGGAACTTGCGTATGGAATTAGCATCCAAATGAAGAAAAAGGTAATAGAAATGCTGTATTTTCTCCCAGGTGACTAAAGGAGTTAGTATCACAAGGTTCGCATGTGATCAAGGGCGAGTTTCGCACCGAAAGCTCGTGAACGGGGCGATGTTTTACAGTGTTTTAGCTTGTCAAAATATTTGCCCGCCATATTTGTGCTTTAGCCTGGTTTGTTCTGTTTCGTCGTGTTAATTGTTTCATCTGTGGTCATTTTCTAAGACAACTTTGAACGCAAATGCTATATTAAGGTCTACAAATGAGCCTTCGTGTAAGGAAAATGCTTGGGAAATGGTGATTGAAGTAGTAAGCTTGAGTTTATTTACGAGGTTTGTACATAGTGAGAGATTTTAGCTAAATAGTACATGAACGATGCCAATTAATATTCCTAAATATTGAAAGATCTCTTAAAAGCTGTCGTAGACGGCAATACTTCACGAACAGTGAAACTGGTTCGTTCTTATGATAATCCTATATCCTTGTACGTAGTACATCGTTATTCTCTGTTTTAGGATCTGGGAAATAGCGTACTTTAAAAGCATAACGTTGCAGTTCTTGGCTTCGATCGATCGCAAAGCATAGCAACTGGTCTGGACTTGAGTTTCAAACAAAGGGCGCATTTGGTTGCATGACATCGGCCAGAGTGAACGGATTCAAGCATCGTAAGTTTAATTGTAGGCTTTCAATTGGATTATCATGAATGTCCTTCACTTATAAAAGCGAACTTGTCACAGTCAAATAATATTATTCCCGCAATATTTCGCCAAAGCCGCAAAGAAAATATGCAAATTATTTAAAAGTTATCTGATTTTTTTTTCTAGATTTATCTCTGAAAGAATCTCCAGTTTTTTTTAGCTTGCAAAATATCCGTGATAATGTTGTTTAGTTCTGTTTTCACTTTTGAGAGAGTTAAGTTGAGGGAAAAACCCCCTTTACTTTCCACAAAATCAATACTAGAGCGAAACTGCAGTATAAATACAATCCTGGTCAGTTACGTTTGATACCGAGATAGATTTTATGTTAATTCAAATCAGCGTCGATTGAGATCGTTCAAGTCTGTAAGGAAATAATAAAAAAAGTTAAGCTTAAATGAGACTATTTGCATGATGGGGAAGTTCTGGATTGCTTGTCAAAATTAGCTCCTGAATAATGGCTGATCATCACCATTTATTGCCATTTTTAAGAAAGCACTTGTAGAATTTTTTTTCAAAACTAAGGAAGTCTTCATTTAGTATTACCATATTCAACAGACACCTCTGTCTCCCACCCCCATTAGGGATGTCTTAAAAACAAAAGGATTCTCTTAATAATATTAAACTTTAATTATTTTTAAGACCCTCTCATGGGGGTGGGGGACAGGTGAAGGGTGTTCTAACTTCCTGTTTCCTGCCCCCTTTGCTTCAGATTTCTGTCCTCTCCTTGACAGCTACCTGAGCTGTATTTAGCAGGCATCTTTTGGGAATGATCTAGTCTCTGCCTATTTCAAGGTGTCGGCATAATAGAGGTATTCTTACAGTAAATTTGGAAATGTAATTTTCGGACATTGCCCACTAACTCTCCGCTTCATAAAGCAGGGTTCTCCTCATCTTTCATTGCAAGAGGTAAAAACGTTTTCGGAAGATATTGTTATTAATGACAACTAGCTAAATCCGCACTGATCTCACTGCTGTTTGAGTCAATTGATGGTTAATTTTACTGTTTAATTTTACTGTTTCTTGTTTCTTATTATTATAACGAGGAGAACCCTGTAAAGTCTTCCAATCCATGTATCTTTGCTTCACTAAAATAATATTTGAAGAAATTGAAAAATGAAGAAATATTATTTTCATTATTATTAAACAAAATTTAAATTCCCATTTCAATTTCTCAAAAAACAAAAATTAAAATTTGTTTGTCAATTTCCAAAAAAAAAACCAAATTACAATAAATGATTACAATTCAGATTTTACTTTCAATTTCCAAGGAGATAAAAATTGAAATTTGATTATTCAATTTCAATTTTCAATTTCTTTTCCCAGGAGGGGTACTTTCATAATTGTAAGCTATATGGGTTTGTGCCTTTGCTATAATATCTGCAAATGGTTACCTGTAGACTTTTCAGATAAGGACGAAAAACCGTAGGCCCTGTCTCACAAACCCTGTTCTTATATAATTCTGTGGGATGTTAAAGAACCCACACACTATTCGAAAAAAGCAGGGGACCTAATCCCCGGTGTTGTGGTCTATCTTCAGTAGGCTCATAAATGGACCAATATCGGCAGCCAGCGGCACCCTTTGTATGCTGACTTCCGAATCTACTGTAAAATATTGTAAAAGAGGACATGTATCTTTGCCCTCTTATCCATGACATTACCATTACCATTACCCTTAGATAGGGTATAGAAATCAAAGAGGTTTGGTTTAGAATAGAGTCTCATTTACCAGGAAACTGACCAGTGGCATCAAAATAGAGTTTCTGGAAAATAACAAGTATAGAATAGGGTTGCAAAGTGCATCTGAACATGGTCTGGTATAGGGAAAGGATTTGAGAGTCCTAATGGCACATTAGAATATCCCCTGCCCCCTTCCCAGGTTCCCATCCCCTTTTATCTCATGCTTCACTCCTCACTCCAAGCTGTCAACCCAGCCTGTAAATTATTGGACACTCAAACATGGTCTTGCAGGTGTCTGTGACATATCCTTAAAGTCTGACTGTGCATCTACATGCCAGCCATCACCCATCGTATGAAATTTCTGCCTTTTTGTTTTCAGATGTCCTCTTCAAGTTTACCTTGTTTAAACAAGAAGGAAGTCGAGAGTGACTGTTCATTAAGATATAATCATGAAAAGAAAAAGGAAATGTTTGGAATGGTCAGCGAACCTTTGTTGCCATTGGTAAATTGTGATGTGCAAGGAACCAAAACAAAAGATTCAAAGCACTCTGAGAGTGTTATGGACAATGCTGCTGATGCTGCACATGAAGGCCCTCATTTAGTAACAGAAAATGGTGCGAGGAAGGCATCTCTGGAATACTGCTACTTTTGCTCACAAAGTGGACCAGTGATTAAAGAGCAGGGTTGTAATGATCAAAAGTCAAAAAGGAAAACTAAATCACAAAGTGCGCTGGTTTTAATTTCCTTTGCTTCAAATGGCACAACACCACCTCAGTTGCATGCAAGTTCTCATGGTAATTTGACAGGTGCAAGAAGTATGTCAGCTTCAGTTTTAAACAGTCCTGCTTTAAAAGTTCAACAGTCCAGCAGGAATATCCCAAAAGATCAAAGCATTTCTTCAACACTTAGTAAGGGTACCGAAATGTATGAAAGTTGTGGATTGATGTGTCGCATTTGTCATAGCGGTAGTGAAGAAGAGGAGCTTATAAGACCCTGTCGGTGTGCAGGAACAGTAAAGCATGCTCACCAGAGCTGTATATTGAACTGGGTTTCCAAATCTGGAAATCAGAGCTGCGAGCTATGCAAGTTTAAATTTAGAACACGGAAGGAAAGTGTGAAGTGCCTCTGGAAGGTGTGTCATGGTTATATTTTATTTCAATGCTATATTTTAATGGTGAGGGGGGGGGGGGGGGGGGGGGGGGGGGGGGGGGGGGGGGGGGGGGGGGGGGGGGGGGGGGGTTACTTACTTATCTGGCCTTAAACAGGAATCCACATGCGACCTGACATGGTATGGTTTTAAGGTTTTTTTTATCTTGAATGCAAAATCGATTTCATCACTTTTTTGTCTTAAATAGGGTATTTTTACATGGCCTAATGTCTTAAACAGGATATGCATATACTGTATATTAATTTATAGAATCCTCAATGCAAGCAAAATTTCAACTGTCCAGTATGTTGTTGGTGCTGACTTCCGCTACAACAAAGCCAGTAGAACAATTTGTAAAGTGGCTTAGATGGGGTCTCAAAAATCGGAATTCTATCTTTGATAGGGTAGCTAGGAAAATCAGAGATTTGTGTCTTAAACAGGGTCAGGGTTTAAGTGGCCCGGCCGCACCTCCCTACCTGAACGTATGTGGATTACCCCACCCCCTAAGGTATTCTAAAAATGTGAGGAACTAATTAAGCAGTCTAGAAATGTGTCCACTCAGGCGGGTACTTTCTTCAGTTTCACAATCAACTCTCTCTAAGACGGTCACCGTCGAGACCGGCCCCAACTGTCCGTCTTAGAGAGGTGTCCAGCTTATAGAAAATTATAAAGGTAACATGACACCAGTAATTCTGAGATAATAAAGCTGAACCTATGCACAATGAATACACATCTGTTTTAAGTCTGTTTAAAATCGTTTACTTAAGCAAAACCTACAAACTGGAACAAAAAATATGTTAGAAAAATGGACTCGTTTGTTCATCTTCAGCACCTACATTTCCGTGTTGAAGTATTTTTGACTAAAAAAAAGCACTTCTCAAGTGTCTGTCAGCAGTTTCAAATTGTCTGTTGTCTGTCTCAGAGAGGTGTCCGTCTAACAGAGGTGTCCATTAAGTTAAAGAGAGAGTTGACTGTATACAAAGACAGCTCTGTTGTCAGACTTTCCAATTTAACTCATTGACAAATCCTTTGTTTGCAGTGGAGATTCCCTGAGGTGAGCACCAAAGGTTGGCTTCATATTGGCCTTTTTATTGCGTTTGCGACAATGCTTCTTACTTCCATCACTTGGATCATATGGTCACGCGTCAGCAGAACTCCGTCAGCGATTGCAGAACGAACTACAGAGGAGGTAAAGTTTGCGTACATGGTGAATGGTTTATTCATCGCTTTGGCTGTTGGTGGTTTGTACTTTGACAGCTTAAAGCATTTTAAACAGTATTCAAAGCGATGGGCTGCGCTGAATCGAAATGTAGTAGTGGAGTGTTACACAAGTGAAGACAGCGGCAAAGTCAAAGGATTGGGTGTTACATTGCTGCAAAGTGCATGCAGTCCCGATCCAAGTCCCTCTTCAGTCAGCATGACCATGGAAGAAACCGAAACATTGCATGGAAGTACTAGCAGACGCGAAGCTGCAGACTGGGTTTAAAAGGAGTTTTGATTGTAAATCAGCATTCATTCTGTAATTGTATTATAAAACACAGCTTCAGACATTATAGTAATACGGTACTGTAAAGGTTGCATTTGCATATAAGAATATTAATAGTATATACAAAGAATTGTCACAAAAAAGTCAGTTGCATGCTTATCAGGAGTTTATAGCCACTGGATTACTAAAATTAGCCTATTATCATATTTGATGGAGATGTCACAGCTAATTTTGTAGCTGAAAATATACAGTGAAAGTAACTTTCAGAGACTATTGTGTTTTTCCAGACATCCACCACCCCACCACCCTGCTGAGAATTCAAAATTAGCTTTGTATCTTTCCTTAAAAACTGTGTCAGGCTTTTCAGACCCCCCCCCCCCCCCCCCCCCCCCCCCCCTTGTAGGTTGGACAAGGTATGGATATTTCCTGAAATTGAACATTGTTAGTCTAGAGGTATATAGTCAGTAAGTATGCTCAAAATTATAAAATTAAAATATATCATTGACACAGAAATCTGCAATAAGCGAATAGCAATTGCCTAGAATATATTGGTGATTGCCTAAAATAGAAGTGACAATCACATTTGCCAATTAAGCTAGGAGTGATGTTAGACTGACTATCGTTTGAGGTGGGATGACAGATTTAACATTGTCTGATTGTTTGGCATGTTAGGTCTGGTTGTTTCAGTTCAAAAATGAAAACAGCATCATCGAAAGTGCGGCGTGAAATATGGGTGATATCTTATGATTGGCTAATTATTATTACTAGCAAAACCCTGCCACGTATGTCACTAAGAGAAAATGTATTATTATCAATAATGTTACTTGTCAGTAATGGTTTCTAATTGACTAGGAAAAAAGAGGGTTGTACTTATAGGTCTATAAAAGCTATACAATATAATAATATATAACTTGCCATGAGCTGGCTCTTTAAATGATACTAGATATACACTCAGCAAGGTGACATCTGAATTGCACTGACAGTAAATTACTGTTCAATGTGTATTGCAAAGAAATTACTAGGAAATTTGCAAACTTTTTGACTGTAATTTCGTTAAGCTTTAAGAATAAGATTGCATGGACATCATCATCATCAACCGTTAAGGACTCAAGACTTAAACCTAAGCCAACTTGCCAAAAATAATGAAATGTAATGAAATTCAGTTTTGTCTAGAGTTACACGTAGATTCAATATATTTTCGTTAGCCACATTATAATTATTGTGTACAGAAAACACTGCAGTGTGTATAGAAACCAAACTGTGAATGGTTTCATAAATGCAAAGAGAACGAAAAGATGAATGTTATCCGCCAAGTTTTTATCTAAGTCAATTTATTACTCTGTAATCTTTTCTTTGCTCGCAAAAATCGACCATAGTTTTATGTTTCATTTGACTTAACAAATAAGGCAAAATTGTTGTAACATTGCAACTGGTGAAAAGTTTTTTTGGCTAGTAAGACTTTTTGAGTCAGTTCAAAAGTAAGTCTATAGAGCCCTGATCAACAATGGCCCAAGAGAGTGCAATTAGGGATTCCAGCTAGTAACATTTAGGGTGCTGGCAAGCAGTAGTGCATACAAATTGCTTTAAAGACAAAAAAAATTAATCAGAATTAAAATTATAATAATTCACCATGTGAATGATTCAAATGCAATTTAATTGGAGCAATATTAATAATTTACACAAAAAGTACTTCATGTAATTTTTGACATTAATTAATAAATCTGACCTTGTGTTTGTCATTTTAGGCAAGTTTATATAGTTTATATGGCTCCTCCTAAAATGTTCTACAATTGGTATAGGATTTAATGGAGCCGAAACCAATTGTGGAATTGCACACATTTTAGGCATCCTACTGATGAACAGTTATGAAATTCAGATATGTTTAGAAGCCACATTTATTTGAAGTTTGTCCCCTTTGAATTATATAAATTGAACAAACTGTTTAAATGAAAATCTGTATCTGGTGTACAGATATTATTTAACCTTTTTTAGTTAAAGCTACCTTATTGGTACTAATTTTCGCGGGCACTTAATTTCGCGAAAAAAAGGTCGGCATATTTCGCTGGTCTTTATTTTCGCGATTTGGGTGCAAAATTATTTTCTTAGGGAATTAATTTTCGCGAAAATGAAAAAACAAACATTTTATTTCGACAATTTTATTATTTTACACTTCTTATTGCTGAAAATCATCAACTCATAACAAAACCAAACTATAGAAACCGCATCGTGTACCATAGGCATAGTCAAAGACATTATCCTTATGCTTAACGTTCTTTGCAATTGTATAATACAAGGAATACTTGAAATTAAAAAGTATAAACAGATTGTCGTTTCAAATTACAAAGAACCCGGGATAGATGGCCATTTCGATGACTGTACAAAAGAGGTGCTGAAAGGACTTGAATATGACGATAGCGATACAGATGAAGAGGTTCAAAGCAACACAGATCGTGAAATTTGACTGTTAAACTGTTGTTTATCATCTGTAGGCATGCCATAGAGCTTTTACACGTTATACACAATTCAATACGTAGGCATGTGTTTCTTCATTAAATTGAGAAAACAAGAAATATAGGAGGGTATTAAATTTCGCGACATTAAAGTTCGCGGTAATTTTTTTTCGCGTCGCTTTAAGTTCGCGATTTTTTTTAAATCGCGAAAATCGCGAAATTAAAGCGACGCGAAAATTAGTACCAATAAGGTATATAGGCATGACCACAGTACCTGAGTTTAATTAAGTGCTGTAATTTTAAAATATTGCATTGTTCGGACGTTTACTTTTAATAAACTTTTTTTTATTATCACTGCATATTTTACATAAACACATTCAAACCTCTGTGTACCCACCTCTCCTAAGTGACCACCTCTCCTAAGTGACCACCTCTCCTAAGTGACCACCTCTCCTTAGTGACCACCTCTCCTAAGCGACCACCTCTCCTAAGCGACCACCTCTCCTTAGCGACCACCTCTCCTAAGTGACCTCTCCTAAGCGTCCTTAGCGACCACCTCTCGTAAGCGATAACCTCTCTACCGTACTTATTCGATTAAACGCCGCCCTCAAATAAACGCCGCGCTTGAGAGCAAAAATATTAATAAACGCCGCCCTCGAATAGACGCCGCATCCATGATGCGGCGTTTGTTCGAATAATATACTCAAAAGCGAGTACAGTAGTAATCTAGTTTCAGCAAGCCTAAAAAAATTACTTTCCTTGATTATAACAATGTTTATCAGTGCATTCAAAGCTCTGAGGAATATAATTGAGTGAACTTTATTCTATGACAAGCATCGCAATCGTATTAAAATGCAAAGTGAGAACAATAAAGTAAATGAGATTTCAGACAAACACTGAAACATGTTCTGTTTTTAAAAATTCAAACGTTCAGTTGCAGAAATAAATTGGATTTTAAATAAACGCCGCCCTCGAATTAACGCCGCCCTCCAATAAACGCCGCACCAGAATCACGAAAAATTTAATAAACGCTGCAGCGTTTAATCGAATAAATACGGTAAACGACCACCTCTCCTTAGCGGACCACTTCTCCAAAATACCAAATTTCTTCTTGTCAAATCATTATAGTCGAAACCTCTCGTAAGTGACCACCTTTCGTAAGCGACCACCTCTCGTAAGCGACCACCTCTCGTAAGCGACCACCTCTCGTAAGTGACCACCTTTCGTAAGTGACCACCTCTCGTAAGCGACCACCTCTCGTAAGTGACCACCTCTCGTAAGCGACCACCTCTCGTAAGCGACCACCTCTCGTAAGTGACCACCTTTCGTAAGCGACCACCTCTCGCAAGCGACCACCTCTCGTAAGCGACCACCTCTCGTAAGTGACCACCTCTCGTAAGCGACCACCTTTCGTAAGCGACCACCTCTCGCAAGGGACCACCTCTCGTAAGGGACGGACCATTAGATTTTTGATGGGGGGGGGGGGGGGGGGGGGGGGGGGGGGGGGGGGGGGTTGGGCAATTTTTTGGTACAGGATATTTTTTTCTACGCTCGAGACTGTGCAGGATTTTTCTTTTTAGCACGATTTGCTTGCATGATATTTTTTTTGCGAGTCTATATGTTTTAATGCCTGACACATATACGTGTTAGGAATACTAGAAAGGGCATACTAGAGACAGGAATACTATAGCAAGTCAGATCTGACGTAACAGCAGCTTGATAGCATGAAGCCTGGCCGCGGTGTTGTAACTGCCCCTACAATTTTCTTTACACCAGCCCCCTGTTGATGTCGCTTCCACAGCCCATCGTAGCACACCCAACCATCTTACAATAGACGATTTTCGTATTCTCGGTATTGAACTGGAACTAGCTTGCAGACAAGGCTCATGCGGGGCATTCTTTTCACATGCAAATATTTTTAATGATATTCCCCCGCATGAGCCTCCATTGCAAGCTAGTTCCAGTTCAATACCGAGAATACGAATATTGTCTATTACAGGGGCGGCACCGGAAATATAATGTTGGTGGGGCGAATCTCCTGTGCCGAGCGCTGAAGGCGCGAGCTTTTAGGGGGGTCCGGGGGCATGCCCCCCCGGGAAATTTTTGAAATGAAACTCTCTGAAATGCTATTTCCAGCGTTCCTGAGACCGGAGAAACAGTTTCCAAGGCCAGCTTTGAGTTCAGTTTAATTCTCATGAAAAGTACATGTACACGAAACACTTTCTGAAACTTGGGTGTAACTCCATTTTGGTTGTTTGTTCAAAGTAAATTCGACTGTCACTCGAATATTCTCTGTCAATTCTTTTCAGTATGGGAAGGCTTTGGAAACGAATTTTCCAAAGCGATTTTTTTCTGTCATTGGAGGCAGAAAGAAACTGATTTCCAATATCAGCCATGTTCAATTTGTCAGTTAATGCAATGTCTGGATAATGCAATGATTTAATCTTTCTTGTGACATAGTTTGTTCGTAGATATGTCTTGAGCCTTCTTAGGGCAGAGGCCAAGCGCTAACTCGCAGCATTGATGGATTTGTTTGATGGATTTGTCGGTAGCTGGAGTCCGATAGCTGACGTCCGAGTAACTCAAGGGGTATTGAAATGCTTGGTTCACAATATCCAATCTCCAGTCTAAAGTCAGTCACAATATCTCTGATGCTAAAATTGTAGGCTTTTGATTAATTAACGGAATATTTATTTTGCAAACTCTAATGCATTAAAGCGCCCCGCCATCAGATCTGGTCAAAGGATGTTGCTACACTATTCATCTCCGCCCGCCGCCATTTTGAGCTGTCGAAAGTTGGTGGGGCAAATGCCCCACCTGCCCCACCGGTAGCGCCGCCCTTGCAATTACAAGCTTGTTGTACAACACATAAACAAAGTATTTCTCATCCATTGAGATATACATGTACCTACAATGCCACTGTGCAACTATAAAAGAGCCATTCCTTGTGTCAGAAAATATCTTACATGCTTATGAAATCAGCTAAATAGCCTACAAAGAAACACAACTTACGTCGGGTCAAAAATAAACCATTGTTATTGGCTAAACTAAACAAGCCAATGAAAAGATAGAACATTTGATCCTCCCCAAGCGCTCATAATTAAGTCGCTAACATTCTACAACGTCAGTGTGATTTATTTGTGTTCTGACCATCTGCTCCTGGATATAAAATATTGTTCTAAAAATATAAAGCTTTGCAGGAATTTTTTTTCAGGGGTTTTTGTTTTGCACGATATTTTTTTTGCAGTTCAAGGCCGTGCTCGAATTTTTTTTTGGTATTTGCCCAACCTCCCCCCCCCCCCCCCCCCTCAAAAATCTAATGGTCCGTCCCTAAGTGACCACCTCTCGTAAGTGACCACCTCTCGTAAGCGACCACCTCTCGCAAGTGACCACCTCTCGTAAGTGACCACCTCTCGTAAGTGACCACCTCTCGTAAGTGACCACCTCTCGTAAGTGACCACCTCTCGTAAGTGACCACTCCTCGTAAGCGACCACCTCTCGTAAGTGACCACCTCTCGTAAGCGACCACCTCTCGTAAGCGACCACCTCTCGTAAGTGACCACCTCTCGTAAGCGACCACCTCTCGTAAGTGACCACCTCTCGTAAGTGACCACCTCTCGTAAGTGACCACCTCTCGTAAGCGACCACCTTTCGTAAGCGACCACCTCTCGTAAGCGACCACCTCTCGTAAGCGACCACCTTTCGTAAGCGACCACCTCTCGTAAGCGACCACCTCTCGTAAGCGACCACCTCTCGTAAGTGACCGCGACCACTTTCAACGCTGGCGATTTGAATTTCTGTATGGTTTTTAACCTTTGGTAGGCGACCACTCGTCCATATCAGTGAGACACAAAACGACTGCAATGCAACGAAAATTTTCCCCTTACATCAAAACTTGTATATGATAAAATAGAGCAGTTTTCAATTGAGTGTCAAAGTAATTACACAATTGTTTTGGTTTTGCATTGCTACGCTCTGCGATTGGCTAAATAATCTCTCGCCACTTTCTCGACCAATCAGAAGTAAAACCAATCGTGACTTGCTCCCACGCGTTTTCCCGCGCTTGGCGCCGCCGACATGTAATTGCCTCTAGCTCTGATTGGTTCATTGGATTGTTTACGACTGCTGTGATTGGTCAGAGTAATTACTTTGGTTTTGGTTTTACCACACTCAATTGAAAACTGCTCTATAAAGCTAAGGAGTGAAGGAAATTCTTGCTAAATGCCGTCCCTCGATTAATCCCCCTCCCCTCGAATAATCGTCCCGATCCTTTGGTGGAAATATTTGAAATTATCGCCTCCCCCGATTAATCGCCGTTGGAGCTCTCTCTCTAATTTGGCACTCTCTATTTAGCGCATTGGCACGTTAGCACATCCAGCGAGTAATATTTAAAATGATTGCCCCCCCTCGAATAATAGCCTCCCCTCGAATAATCACCCCCTCTTGGAGTGAAAAAATTAATAAGCACCCTGGCTATTATTCGAGGAAATACGGTAGGTTCAATTTAAAGTTGCATTCAATTTGGTTCGGCCCGAAACACCTGGGATTCTCGTTACGACAACCAATATTTTTGCGTTTGTTTTCAATTCTCAGAAACTATAGCGTTACAAAAGTGTCGTATTAATAGTCAGTCTGCATGAAGAGAAAGCTGGGCATATTTATTTGTTGTTGTACGTAGCAGTTTAATGGTCGCCATCAGTTAGCGGATGCATACTTGTGAAACATATTTTTTACATATCTTTATTCTAAAGATTACTAATTAGCTGGATTCTTAAAAAAATAGTTTCTTTTTACTTTTTCAATTCAATGCCTTTAAAGTGAACCTATTTTAACCAATTTATGTAAACCAAGAATATCGCCAGCTTCTGTCGAAAAAAAAGCAGAAATTCGGCGCCTGAAAAGAAATTGCTATACACGTGACGGTTTGAATTAAGTATCATCACAACTTTTCGAGTCTAATTTTATCACTGAAGGAACATTTAACAATATGTAAAATGTGCTTCGTGCTAACGCGTGGTACAGTAGGAAAGATTGAATGCACTGTTAGTGGAAATACGTTCTCCTACTTCAATTGTAACAGGATATTTAATTAATGGTTTTAAAGGTGATGTTACACGAGCCGATTTTTAACGCCGATTTTTAACGCAACATTGTTCCGTTAAAAATCGATATCGTGTAACATGGCGCACAGGCCGATTTTTAACGCAACATTTCGTTGCGCCAACATGTTGCAGGTTTTTGAAAGCGATTCAAAAACCTGCAACATTGTTGCCCGAATTTTGTTGGAGTTGGCGCGTGTAACATCCCCGCCGCTGACTTTTAACGCAACATCGTCACAGAATGCACCACGGACAACCGAAAAGTGTCACGTCGACACACGTAAACAGACAAAATGGCGGAGCTTGTTGAAGATGAAGTCGAATTTGCACCTGAAGTTCGTTTAGATGACGCCGAAAGGCGAAAACTTATATGCTCGAGCAGGAGCCTGGGCTCAAACGTTGCGGGCAATGTTAAAAATCGTCTCGTGTAACATACCGTTGCCGACTGTTGCCGCAACAAAGTTGCGTTAAAAGTTGTCTCGTGTAACATGGATTAAAAATCGGCGTTAAAAATCGGCTCATGTAACATCACCTCAGTTATGACCATATTATCAACTTGAAGGAAACACTGTTTTGTGTCACAATCCAGCATCTTCTAAAGAAGATGTGGAGGAAATTTCTCGCAAACATTTCTTAGCTTCTTATTTTACAACCTACATAATGCACGCAGGCCTACGTGTCATATACCTTACAATATATAGGGATTTTTCCTCACACTTTGTGAATGTTTGGCCTTGCCATGGTTCTAAAGAAATTGGCCCAAAGAAATTGAGATGGACATGAGAAATTTTATCAAAAGAAAAAGTGTGGAAAGTGCTTCGTGCTAAAGCAAGATACAGTAAACAATGTAAGAAAGATTAAATGCACCGCTAGTGGAAATAAGTTGTCTAACTTCAATTGAAACAGGATATTGAGATGGAACAAGATTGCCTTTATTTTTTCGTCTTTTCTCACCCTCATCCTTCATTACTGCTTAGTTTTCTCCTTTTCGTGTAATATACAAAACGTCTTTAAGTTTATTTTCATTCAAATGGCCATTTTTACAGAAAGAGCTCAAACCAAGGCAAAACTGTAATGAGCAGCTGTAGAGCTTGTCCTTTGTTCCGAGATTGTTTTCTACTCAACAAAAACTCCTTGGATAATAGGAAAAAAGGCCGCTTGATGTTTTGTTTTCATTCAAATTAATGACCTGTGTCAACGAAAAAGGAAAAAAAAACTGAAAAAAAAAACTTAGAATAACTTAATCCTTCCGTGGGGGTGACTGTTTGTTGGAAATCCACTCGGTTGGATCGCAGTCTCGTTAGTTTTCAAAATTAACTCTTGGCATCAGATAACGGCAGACTTTTAACGTGTTGTAATCTACCTCGGTACAAAATTTGAGAAGACAAAGTTCGTTTCCTTTTTTTCGAAGCGAGCAAGTTGAACACCAGGCCGATTTTGTTTACTGACACCAGATCATCGGTTTGTGTACTCGGGTTGTTTCAAAATGACGTTCAGTTTGCTGGAGACGATCTCCGAGACTGTCCTCTGCTTTATTTGCTTGGCAGCTATCATCGGCAACGTGAGTTTATTCGTCATCGTTTACAAAAACAGAAATATTCGCAGCATCACCAACTTTTTTATCCTAAATCTGGCCGCGGCAGATATCTTGGTGGCGGTGCTGAGCATGCCAGTTACTGCGGTGACGATTATCAAAGAGCGTTGGGTGTTTGGAGATGCAGCCTGCGTGGCGCTCGGCTTTTTCACCATTTTATCGTTCATAGCCTCCGTCATGTCTCTCGGCATGATCGCGATAAACCGATACTTTTACATCGTTAAATGGAACACTTACACCACCACCTTTTCGAAGAGAAAAGCAATGGTTTACGGAGCGGCGGTGTGGATAGTCTCCATATCTCTAGCTTCCCCTCCACTCTTCGGCTGGGCAGAATATCGCTTCATCCCAGAAAAATCGTACTGTTTTGTTTACTGGCCTTCCAACGTCTACTTCATGTATTTTATGATCATAGTTTGCTTTTTTGGGCCTCTTTCGGCGATGGCCTTTTCCTATTACAATATTTTGGCTTTTACAAGAGACGCGAAAAAGAAAGTTGCAAACGCGAGGAGCAATCATAAACCCCCACCTCAACAACGGAAGCCTACAACATCAAATGAAGTACAAAGTAACAACAATCCATATATTATTGAACTTGACTCGACAAAGACTGAAAGACCGCAGATGGGCAAACAAATTAGCAACAATCCAGAAATTATTGAAAAAGACTGCAACGAGGATAAAAGACCAAAGATGCAGAGAAACGAATGTAAACTGACACGAAATATCAAATCGAAATCCCGCGAGGACCAAGCAACGCCAGAAGAAGAAAGAATCACAAGAACTTTCCTTCTGGTGGTCACCCTGTTCATAATTTGCTGGTCACCATTCGCGATAACGATGTTTTTTGATGTGTATTACCCAAGGCCGTTACCCCGCGCGGTAAACATTTTATCTTTGTTGCTTGGCTATCTAAACAGTATGTGTAACCCTATCTTGTACGGAGTGCGCAATTCAGCTTTCAGAAAAGGATTTGCGAATCTGTACTCGAGATTTATACCGGAACGGTTTCGAAATACAAGCGCTATACAACCAGAAAGCAGCTCACGAAGGAGAAGAGTTGTGTCTTCTCAAAACGTGGAAAAGGGAAAAGACTTGATCGAACTAAAATAAGTTTTGAATATGTAGAAATTTCAAAATTTAACGCGTTACTGATGTATATGGATTTGGTAAAAATTGAAAAGTTTGAATGGAATATAAAGGTTTTTATTTGTATGCTGTATTTCTTGCTTTTTCCATTGCGGGGGAGTATATATATTTTTTCGGATGATCAAGTGTTTTTTATTTAGAAAGATTGAGTTTTTTCTAGCGGAATTTAACTTTTGAGATTCCAGTAGGTAATCCATAGATACAAATTAATTTCACGAAAGACAAAGCTGTTACAACATAAATGCTGCCTTTGTCAACTACAATTGTCTATAGAAAGGTTGTTGGTTAGTTTGGTTTTGTCAGTCTGGAATTGGTCATTGACAACTTATGATCATCTGGTCATCCACGATGGAGTAAATTTGGGGAAAGTCCCCTTTCTCATGGAATGTCGAGCGCCGAGAAGCGATCGAAATACACGCGCGTTGGTAAAAAAAAACAATGCCAGGTGGCACAATTTGATAAAAAAAGTAGAGGTAAAACTCTGAAGTTGGTTTTAGTGATACAGTCTTAATCATATTTAGCCAGAAATTAGCCAGAATTCGGGCTAATAAATCTGGTGAAAATGACATAGTAAAGTGTGACCATTCAAGTGAAATCTATTGAGCAGTACTTTCGTGTGGTACTGTTTATTATGCTATGCAAGATGGTTCTAACTTTTAAGTCCGTGGATTAAATCCTAAAGTGTGACCATTCAAATGAAAGCTATTGAACAGTACTTTCCTGTGGTGCTGTTTATTATGCTGTACAAGGTGGTCCTAACTTTTGAGTCTGTGAATGAAATCCTACAGTGTGACCATTCAAATGAAAGCTACTGAGCAGTACTTTCCTGTGGTGCTGTTTATTATGACCTACAATAACTATTGAGTCTGTAGATGAAACCCTCAAGTGTGACCATTGAAATGCACAGGGGGTTTAAAAAAAAAAAAAGCCCTCCGTGGTGGAGGGATATGAACATTTTCTGGAACAACATTACAAGCCATAGAACCAAATTAGTTAGGGTTAGGGTTAGTTAGGTTTTTGTTGGCGCGCACTCGCGGCTTCGCCGCTCGCGAATTATCGCGCGCGCCAACAAAAAAACCGCCAGCTACGCAGGCTAAATTAGTTGCGGTTGTCGTTGATCTTGTTGGGACACAGGCTTTCCAAGCTCAAAATTCGTCTTTTTGAAAGTCCTTCTTTTTAGAAGGGGAGACAACGACTTCGAATAACTTCGCTAAATGGCGTCAGAATGGCTTCAAATTCGGTACAAGACACAAGTAAGCGACACATTTGAGGTAGGTAAACTTTATTTCAAAATAGATAGTTATTTACCCAATTTTAGAGAATCCGGGATTTTCCCATACATTTCTCTATAAACACAAGCTGTCGCATATACCACGTGAGTCGGCCGCCCGAAGGGCTCTCAAAAACACATAAAAAGACGAATTTTGAGCTTGGGAAGCCTGTGGTTGGGATAGACGAGGATAGAGTGCTCCGGCAGAACCGGCGTAGTGTCATAAAACGATTTGATAAAAAAGCAAGGCTGATAAACGGTACGGAAACGACTACGTATATTTGTAAAATGTCCAATATTTCGAAAGGCACAGCCTTTCTTCTTCAGTGTCTTACTTATCTGTAAGACCCTGAAGAAGAAGAAAGGCTTTGCCTTTCGAAGTATTGGATATTTTACAAATATAGTCGTTTCCGTACCGTTTATCAGCCTTGCTTTTTTATCAAATCGTTTCATTATTTTATAGCTGATTAGATCCTTTACCACAGGATCCGGTGCTTCTATTTCGTTACGGTGGTCCGTTGCAAATTACAGTTATTGTTTGTAGTGTCATAATCCATAATCCGATGCAAAAAAGACTGGAACTGAGTTTTCGCAACAAATCGAGAGAACCTGGGGAGGAATACAAGCAGCCAATCAGATCGTTTATTCATAAATTTGGCGCGATTTCAGAGAAACCTTCGCGGCATAAACTGACTTGAACGCAGAAAGCAGAATTTGAGCGACGCATTTGATAGTTTTACCGTCTCTTAGCCAACATCTTATGCAGAAAATACAGCGAGAAGGTATAGTAAAATGGCTTGCATCCGAAATTCGTGTTAAAGAAATACTGTTGCTCGATCTGCGCTGCATATTTCTGTTCTGCCTCGTCGCTCGGTGAAAGCGTGCTTGAAAATATCCGAATCAATTTTATGTTATTAACACTGAGACACTGGGCTAAATTGTTTTTTTTATCCGTTTTCACAGAATTTTACGATCTGATCTTTTAAAGAACGTTCAGAGAAACAAACAAGATGGTAACGATACCTGAATGCGAGGGACTTTTCGAACCTCTTCTTCGAACTCTCGAGGACAAGATGGCGGCAGCAGACGACAAGGTTGACGCATACCTGAGAATGACAGAGTGAGTTATCCAGAAGCACACGAGTTAAAGTTTTAGATAAGTTATACAATTATACAAAGCTTGTCTTCAACTTCTTTCAACTGGTTTCGATTAATGATTGATTTTATTTCTTCTATGACTTATCAAATTATCAAAGAACTCATGATCATGTGCAGGTTAGAATGGTAATAGAACAAATAATCGTTCGAATCTCAAATCATTGTGTGGCACGACAATGTTTAGTTTGCTTGTTTCTTTTCTGACAATTTGTTCCTTTTTAAACTTTTCTTAGCCGCCTGAGAGAGGAAGAGGATGTATTCGTAAAAGAGCTGCTTGATTTTATTAAAAGAGTTGTTTTGGTCTTTAAGGTGAGTTAACCATGACACCTATGGGGGATCAATATCTGGTTTCTCCTTACAATATAAATACTCGTACCATGCAAAAAGGTGAAGAGAATTTAGATGATTATCAACATGAGATTAGTGTCTTGATGTGCCACCTTGTATATCACAGATGTTGTTTAAAGACCTACACTGTACAGTTAACTATCTTATCTTAAGACGGATGCCTCTCTAAGACACATCCATTATTGGCTGCTTCTGGCCAGATTTAATTTGTTCGTCTGTAACTAAACTCTCTTTAAGGCGGGCGGACACCTCTCTAAGGGACAACTAGAACTAGTATTGATACTGGTACTGATATTTGAGATTAGCCATTTGAGTAAAACGGTGAATCGTTTTAACATTATGTTTATTTTCCACATCTATAGCAAGATATCAAATCTGATAAATCTGACCTCTGCCAGGCATCCCTGCAAGCTCTTGGTCATTGTGTCTATCAAGAACAAATAGCAAGGTAAGTATCTATTATTTCAGGTAAATGTTCACTTGTGGTTTAGCGTTAGAGGGCCCCCTATACTTTTTTATTCCTGAAATTATATTATTTTTGCAGTTCCATTGGTCTTTCTGATGGTCAAGATCTTGTGCAAGGTAAGTTTAAACATTTAACCCAAGTTGTAAGATGTAATGATAATGATAATGATAATGATAATAATAGTTGTTAATGTTTTAATAAATTTGGCATTCTCAGTTATTATTGTCTGGTCCATTCCCTGTAGGTCTTCTGACGAGAATTCAAGAATCTGAAGATAAAGGAGTATGCACACGAGCATTGTGGTGCCTAGCTAAACAGAATTTAGACAGTGTGATAATAAAGGCCAAGGTATAGTATTGGCAGTGTCTTATGTGTTGTTCATAAGATGTCAAATGAATTTCAGTAAAATATCCCATTAACCACTGGCCCTTGAGAAGAAGAAAGGTGATTGCATAGAGGAGCTTGAGAAAATCTGAATACAGTTTTTTGACTGCAGCATTCAAAGAAAATAAATTTTCAATCATGCCCATTGGGAGCCTTTTGTAGGAGTTCAGTTAGTGGGGAGGGCACAACGGAGCGGTAGTGCCATGGAATAGGTCCTTGCAGTAGTGTAGTTGGAACCATGATGCACTAACCTGGAGGCCTTTTTCACCTGTGTAATTTTTCTGGCCTTTAGAAAGCCATCTCAACAATTTGATCAGAAGTGCAGTTGAACCCCAATAATTTGGCCTTGTAAGGGTACCATATTTTCTTGATTGAATGCCAGGGGCATTTATTTAAAACTCTACCGTGCGGACCCGGCATTTATTTGGACCCAGTGTTTATTTGAGGCCTGGCGACTTTTAAAAATGCGTAATTTTTCATAATCACCTAGTTGATGCACGTTTATTTGAACATGGCATTTATTCGGGGCCCGGTGTTTAATCGAGAAAATACAGTAAAATTTATGGAGTTACATGGCGTTGAAACAGCAACATCAAAGTGCAATGACCATGAACAACAAGAAGATTCTGTGAAATTGTAAACTAGCAGCATGCTAGTGCAGAAAACGCTGACAGTGACACGGGAACCTTGCAAAATTGCAAAATGACGGGGCTTGAAATTCAGGCTTGGAATATGCACACCCCCCAAATTGGCCCTAATAGGGCCTTATGGACACTGTCTGGAAGAGAGGTGTCCATATATACAATGTAAGTGCCTGATGTTATTTTTATGTTTTAATTTGTTTTATAGCTGGAGTCCATTTTGTTTACTTTGGAATCAGTTATCACCAAGAATCTGCAGTCTGTGACAGTTGATCATGAAGCTCTGAGTGTGATTGAAAAGTAATTGTCCATGTTTCTTAACCCTTCATTAACCCTTTTACTCCCAAGAGTGCCAAAAATCAGAATTCAAGAAAAATCCCAAATTTTATTTTGTAAAATATTGAAAAAGAAATGGTACCATGCAAATGTACTGTTGAAGAGGTTTCATTTGAATGGTCACACCATAGGATTTCATCCTCAGACTCAAAAGTTAGAACTACACTACATGTCTCCATAACCGACTCTGGGAGTGAAAGGGTAACTCTTTGGTTATTTAGAATGTGTTATTTGATTAATTATTTGTTGTGTTTGCAAATCAAGGGTCCTTTGCAGGGCCGTCATTAGTATCCAGCAACCAGCTATTATGCATGGCCGGTAACTACAGTGAAGATGAGTGGCACCTGACATCTGAAAATGACTTAAAGACAACAAACATGTAGTGTTCCAGATAAGAGAGGGGTCTCAGATCAAAAACCCAACAAGGCTGGCTAAAGTTCCTGACCTGACAAATCAAATGGCTAACTTGAGAAGATTAAGAGAGACCCACAACCTGTTGACCCCTTAAAATTATTCATTGACTCCCTGCCTTTGAAAGTTAACTGGAGCACTGAGCATGGAAGACTTTTTTGTTTTATAACCGGATAAACTGACTGAATAAACACACCAGATGAGGGGCCTAATTATTATGCTGGGAATTTATTCAACAGGTTACTGCAGCAGCTTCCGAAGCCTGATCTGATCAAGACAGTGGATTGTTGGGCAAAGCTGGTTTTTCCTCTGCTTGTAAGCACAGCCTCTAAGGTAATTATCAAATCTTCGTTGTTGTTTAATTTATTGTATAAAAAAATTGGGCATTTCTTGGTGTTACACTGAGACACTATTGTTGGTTAGCTATGGTGTTATGGTGTTGAAATTGTTCAGTGTCTTTTGAATCTTTTGTGTTGTGCCATTTAATTTAGTGATCACAAATTCTGGACACGTCCAAGAAACTGCCAAAAATTCTGGTGGCCTGGTAATGCTTTGCAGAAGTCAAGTTTTAAAAAATAAACATTATTAAGATCTTTGTTGTTCAAGATCTGCATCTACATCTACATCTACTGCATGTACATGTATTTATTCAAACTGACCGCTCTGGCCTGATTTTCATTCTCTAGGTCCGAGAGAGAGCTTTAGCTGTTATGTCTGCTGGATTGGAGCACATGATGTCTGCCCAGGAAAAAGTTGTTAGAATTCTTGTGCCACTGCTGAAAAGGGTATGTTTAATTACACTGTTTTCTGAGTGTTTTGTTGTTCAATCTTCTTGTTGTTGTTTTAATGCTAAGCAGATTGTGACCTTCCCTGAGCCGGCGGGGCTAAAGTACAGGTCACAGGTTGCAGGTGGCAGGTCACAGGTCAAACAAAATTAAAAATTAAAATAAAATAAAATAAATTAAGGGGGTGAGTCGGCAAAAATTTTTTGCAAAGCTTCTGCGCAAGAAAAAAATCGAAAAAAGCGAAACGAGGCAAAGAAATATCTTTTAAACCTGTGAAAGAGTCTGGAAAAAAACTGCCTAACTGCCCTCGGCAAATTAGCATGATCTGAGCTTTTGAAAACCTGAGGACTAATCTCGCTGCATGTGCATGCTCATGGGTAATTTATCAAAACAAACATGGCGGAAGAGAAGCCCCTGGCTGTTCCAGTTTCATCAATAAATTATTCTAGTTGCTGTTACGTTTACTGATATGGCTTGGAAGAAAGAAGACGAGTTACTGATAGTTGTGACTGGTTAGGAAGTGTAGGATATCGCTGAAAGCCAGATACTGACGAATCTTTCAATGGTCGAGTTTATTACAAGGTAAGTCAATTTTTGGGTCAATATTTGCAAAGTAACCCTATTTTATCTATTCCAAGTGAACCATATTCCCAAACTAAAGGTCCCTTATATGTGCGTGTAAGGCACTGTGCGGCACTGATGGTAGAAAAATAGCAATGCATATCCAGGTTGTGTTTGCTCGTGATAATACGAACCAATCCCAAATAACACTGACATTTTCTCACACCGCTAACTTTTTCAACCTCGTCCCAAGGCCTTCTCCGCTCTCAAGATGGCGGGCCAGGAGCTTCTCTTTGGCCATGTTATTTTTTGGTAAATTAACCCATGCGCATGCACAGCGAGATTAGTCCTCAGATTTTCAAAAGCTCAGATCATGCTAATTTGCCAAGGGCAGTTACGCAGTTTTTGCCAGACTCTTTCACAAGTTTTCAAGATATTTATTTGCCTCGTTTCGCTTTTTTAGATTTTTTTATTGCGCAGAAACTTTGCAAAATTTATTGCCGAATCACCCCCTTCATTTTTTAATTTAATTTTAATTTTTAATTTTTTTTATTTTGTTTGACCTGTGACCTGTACTTTAGCCCTGCCGTCCCTGAGCTAACAGTCTCATTTATTGCTGTTTAAGGCAGGAAAATGCAATAATGCAAAAAAAGATTCTGCTAGCAGGGAAATCGTGAGCACAGAATCCATTGATTCTTTTAATAAAATAATATCATTAATTTTCAGTGCTTGTTAAAAGAGTTTCCTAAACTGTGTTCTGAAAAGAAAGAATTGTTTGTGCTTAAGTGCTGGTGTTGCATTGTTCCAATTTTAGGAGAGGTAGGTGACGAAACATTGTTTTATTTTTTAAAATTTTCTTATTTGACCCAAAGATGGGCTCTGTATATACTTTGTCCAATTATAAAAAATTGGCCTTAGCTACTGACAGTTGTTGGTCTAAGATCCTGATGGTTTTTCTTTGCTTCTTTACAGATTTTACACAGGGGAGGAAGTTTAATTAATGACTTGTTAAAGCTCGTAGAGCAGGTATGACATAACTTTGTAATTCTTAAGAAATTATCCCCTTTCTTAAAAATAAGTGACTTTTGGCAACAGTGGTCCCATGCAATTTCTTCTGCGACTATCATTATGATTTTCAAAATATTGCAGAGTTCTCTGATAATACATGTTTTTGGCTTGCGATGTCACTGAATGTGACACGATTCACAAAGCGTTTTTGGCTGCCATGATTTTGGCATCATGGTCCGATTGCAGTAAATATTGTGCCACAATCACGGCGGCCAAAAATGAATCATGAATCGCGTTGCAATCATGGCATGATTGCACTGTGATTATGCTAAATTTTTACAGGGGGTCCCATGACATTTAAATCTCCTGTCCTGACTGGAGAGTTTAATAGAGACAATGTAAACCTCATTAAATAATCCTTTAAGTCCTTGCCAATCCAGTTTTTAAAGTCAATGCCATTGTATTTACATCGTGTTTATGTGTTCAGGGATTTCGAGATACGTCAACAGAGGTTCAGGTGATGTCATTCTCGGCGTGGAATATCTTGATTGACAACTTTGCACTTTCATCAGGTAATGTCAGTTATCACTACAGAACATCTTTTAACCCTGTAACTTCAAAGAGTGCCAAGTGGTTGCTTAGAAGAGGGCGTTGCTTATGAGAGGTGGTCACACCTGGAGGTTAGACTGTACCTGTTTTGCATTAACTCGTTGACCTTTTTGTTTAATTTTAGATGTACTTTGCAGTCCAAGGAGGGTCAAGCTTATCATGACTCCATTACGGGTAAGTTTCATGGAAAATCAGTCAAATAAATCATAACTGCTAGTAATTATTTCATAATAACCATATTTCAATAATTTAATATTTTTGCATTATTTCAGAACCTAGCTGTCAAGGAGAGTAATGAGGCTGTTGAAGCAGCAAGACTTTCCACTTGGTGGCACTTTGTCTGCTTGTTGGGCCCACGAGTCCAAGAATTGTTTGATCAGGTAAAGTTGTCATTATCATCGTCAGTGTCACTGCGCTACCACTATCATTATCAGGACATCGTCATCATCACCATTGTTACCACCACCACTACCATCATCATCATCATTATCAATGTTATGATGATGATGATGATCATCATCATCATCATCATGAGCAGCAGCAGCAGCAGCTAGCTCCATTGTTCCCACCATCACAATATTGTTGCCACCATCATTGTCATCACTGCTGCTGCCACTACCACCACCATTGTCATCATGATCATCATTATCACCCTCACCAGCACTGCTACCAACATTATCGTCATCATTTTTATCTTCAGCGTTATCACCATCATCGTCATCATCACCATCGTCATCATCATCATCATTGACATCATCGTCACCATGGTCATCATCACTATCATCATCATCACCATCATCAGTGATAGTCATCATTTTCATAATCATCACCATTATCACTGTCATCACTTGACTACCATTTTTGTTGTTATTATCATTACTACATGTATCATATCACAAGGAATTTCTTTACAATTTACATTTCTTTCTCTCTATATTTCAGGTTTGCACCCCACTCCTTCAGTTCATATTTGGCACAGCCATTGATCAAGTCAGCTTGCTGAAGACCAAGGAAGGCCTCAGTGATCTCAAGTGCCCTCCGACCCCAACTAACAACAAACTGCTAGCAGACATGATGGCAGAAACACCCAAATCAAGTATCCGTAGATCTCTCAAGGATGTTGGCACCCCTAAAACCCCAACTGTTTTAAATGCAAGCTTTGCTAGAACAGCAAAACAAAAGCTTCTGGTGCAGGGATGTGAGATCCTGCTGGAATTTTTAAAGATGGATGATCATGAGATTAGTGGCAATTCTGGTTTAATTGTTTCACTTGGTAAGATTTTAATTTTTGTTACCTTAATTTGTTAAGTTAATGGACACATGGGTGGGAGGGGGAGGGGAGAAGAGATGAGTGTTGTCATGGGGGGGGGGGGGGGGGGGGGAATAAGAACCCAGGAGAAAGGGAGGCAGGAAACAGTGGAGAAGGCAACATTAACTTGGAGAAGATGGCATTTGTGCCATGGTGGAAAGTGAGAGAAACAGGACAATTTATTTTGCAAAATTGGATAACATTGTGCAGTAGAATAGTACAAATAAGTGGGAATTGCAATAGAAGTGCCAGGAATGGGGAGTATATTATAGATATGAGATGAGGGAAGTTTAGACCCCCTGGCCCTACTCCCCTACTCTCACCCCCCTGTCCATTCTACCTCCTACCCCCTTCGCCTACCTTTGTAAATCACACTGGTTTCTAAAGCTTGACAAATTTGGGATCACTGCCACAATCCTTGTGATCAAGAGTTTCTTATTTCTTTAGCTGAAAGACTGCAAACAGTGACTTTTAAAAGACCAGAAGATTTTAAAAAACATGCATCCTTATTGACAAATGCCATCAGAGAAGGATTCAAAGCCCTAGGAACAGACATTCCAGGTGAGCATAATACTAGTGCGTAATGCATCCACCACAGCATAACCAACAATGAGTCACAACTCATCATTAGATATGAGCCACAGCATAACCAACAATAATTATAATGAGTCAACTTCACAACTTAAGATATGAGCCACAGCATCACCAACATTCTAAAAGTTTATAAGGGTGTGGCATCAAAGTCATGTGAGTCACAGCCTGACCAACATTATAGATCAGCCATAGAAAAAACAGAGCTCTTTTTCTGATCTGTTAAGCATGTATTTGTTTCTCTATTTTGTTCTTTTTAATTTCAGAACCTTTGGGAATCAAAATATGGAGCCTCCTTGTTCAGAAAAACAGCAAATTACTTGAAAAAGGTTATTTCATTACTTGTACTGTGTTGCATGAAAATGTCTATTTGATTGCTAAAGTTTTGCTACATTGTAGTTAAAGGAACATAGTTGACAGTGACATGTTTCTTTTTTTAATTAAATTAGGATCCTCGTCAGATTATGGGGAGATATTACTTCCCCTTCTTGCTGTCATGCAGGATTTGGTCGACAGTAATGTTCTGGCACCATCACTAACTCTTGTAAGTTTTTGTTGCATTATATTGATGTACATGTTGATGTATAGAATGTACTCAAGAAGAGGGGGGAGGGGTAGAAGGGGAATTCCCACTTACCACACAAAAGTGACAGCTTGAAATGAATCCTTTAGTGGTTGGCAAAATATTGTTTTGTGGGCTAACACTCTTCCCCCCACCCCCACCCCTGCAAAGTCAATAATGGCTACCCAGTAGAACACTTAATTAATCCAAGTATGCATCTACATTCTTTAATATCCAGTCTGTGTTTTACACCAGTTCATGGCCCATAGTCCATAGTCCATAGTATGGAGTGTGTGTTTTACACTGACAGATCCTAATATCCGGATGTCATAATATCTGGAAAGTTGTGGGAGATAGTTGCTTGACCTATTCAATATTTTATTCCAACAGAAAATGTTAGGAGGATTGTCCAGCCTTTCCTCTGAAGTCCTGAGTCATCACATGGCTTCACTGCATTCCAAAGACAATCCCCAGGGATCACCTGCCCTTCTTCTTATTCAATTGCTGTTTACACCACATTTGCTGGAAAAAAATTGGCAAAATGAAAGGTTTGTAAAAAAAATATAAGCCTATGAAAGACCTACATTGTTTACAATGATTTATTTTTCCTTAACCCTATCCAGACTGGGGGGGGGGGCTTTTCGAACCCCCCCTCCAGTAAAATTGTGATAACTCTTACACCGAAATAGCTATGAGGCTGAAATTTTCTGACTTTTCCTAGAATCTATCTAGAGACATTTTGGTATCCATAACATGTCAGTGTGATTAACCATGTTGCCATGGCAACCGGTTTTTGACACATAGGTTTTCAAAATATTAAAATAAGGTGAATTTTTTATTTTAAGATCCTGTTCTTAGACTTATAGTGCATTTTCTTGTTAGAATAGTTTTTTCTTGGGACTAGTTCTTGAAAGACATCAAAAAGTTTTAACATCAATTATTTGGGGGGGAGGGGTAGGTAAATTTTTGCTCTCTTTTACTTATAGACAAACATTTTGTACTATTAAATAACGCTTCTAAGTTCATTGTTTGGATAATAGACATTAGTTTGATATGTGTTTTATACATTCTGATCCTTTTCTCTTTTAGATATTTTTTAAATTTTAATTTAAACAAAAAAAAGAAAATCCAAGATGGCGGATCCAAGATGGCGGACAATAATTTCAAAATTATAGTTTTATCGTTTTTTATTGCTTTTTCTCGCTTTACAAGTGTGTCCTTGACCCAAGAGCATCATTATTTTCAGCCTCAACAGCAATGCCCCTAGTTTGGGTTGTATCATTGTCAATGCTTTTGGTTTCTGTAACAGCAGGCTTTTTATGGGGCAGGGTTGTTAGCCTGGACAGCCTTATGTGTTTAATCACGAAGAGGATTAAGTAAGTAAGTTGTTAGCCTGAAGGACCAGTGGATCACACTTAGTCTGGCCTTACTCTTTCAACCTGTCCAGCTAAGCTCCTGCCAGCATAGCTCTAGCGGTCATTGAGACACACGGGCTCCCTCCCCCCTCCCTGACCACAACAAGGTGGCAATTATTTTCATTTATGATTAATTGCCTTAGTTTGGTATTACATTGTAGCCCATAATTTTCATGAGAATCAATATTGTGTACTATAGCCCCATTTAGCTCCAGCTTGCCCCCTGCCATCTTTTAGATTCAGATTTTAGTTAATGAAATCATTAAATAATACCTCTTTAACTTACAGGCTTCACTTGTACTTTGAATCACTCATTACCTGCGGCATGACAACAGCCTCTGGACAGTTGGTCTTCTTAAAGACAGTTTTAAATCTGCTAGAAAAAGCTTCAAGGTAAACTTGTTGTTTGTTTTCTGTTTTCCACAGAGGGACTCCCATTTAAAAAAATGACTGGGGCGAGCATCAGAAATGTTTTGGAAAAAACCCTAAAAGAACCAGAATCTTGTTTTGTGGGCGTGGCTCAAATTCATTTTCATCCCTAACAGGTAGAATTTCGAAAACAACACAATCAACTTCCTGTCATATTTTTTCGGCTCAACACCCCCAAATGTACTGCTATAATTCTAATGGTGGTCATTTTAGATTTTAGTACCCTAAGCAGTACCAATCTACCAATTTTGCCCCATAAAAGGTATGACAAACACCCCAGTCATTTTTAATGGGAGTCCCACCCCTCTGGGCAAGTGGTGGCCAACTAGAGTTGGTTGTTATCAGAGGTGCTGGCTCACACAGGGAGGTTTGGGTAATATTAACAACAGCTCTCTAAAACATGTAAGCATTTTTGGTTAACAAATCAATTTCTTTTTAGTTTTGTTACCAAAAAAGATGCTCTGTGGAGACTCTGGAGCTGTGTCGTGGATCAACTTAATGAACACATTCAAAAGGTACAAATAATATTAATTCACAAAATATTCCACCGTCCCCAACCTATAGCCCAGACTCTTATTAGTCGCAGCCAAGCATGCCCGACTTATAAATTCACTTTGGTTTCTCTGTAAGAAAAGTCTGTTTCAAGTGTTTTTCAAGTGGTTTGTAGCCTGTGGCTAAGTGAGTCTGTTTCAAATGTTTTTGAGGTTAAGAGTTGGATGGATAAGATGAATTGATTAAAAGGTTGGTGCTTTCTCAAATGGCTTCACATTTGGAAACATATATAGTGCTGTAGCATTTACCGAAGTCTTGAAAAATCCATTTGAAGTCCACCGATCGGTTTTAACTTTCCATACTGTTTTGTGTATTCACAGATAAAAATGACCACAAAATGATGTCATATCACTTGACATAGCAACTTCAAGGTCATAAGAGATCAATGTTACGCTAACTGGAAAGTTCAACAGGGACTGGAACGAGACAATCAAAGTTCACAACATTATCTGTATTAAGTTTCCTTAAGGCGTGATGTTGGATGTTCAAAGTCTTTTGATTTTTTAAGCTGTTTTCTGTTTTATATTTCAATGCTTGGATGACAAGCTTGGACAAACTTTCAGTTAATGGGCTGTTGAATAAGGGAATGACAAAGGAAATCCTGAAATAATCCAAGCTTTCCTTTGTCATTCCCTTATTCGACAGCCCAATCAGATAGCATCTATAACCATTATCAATATTGTGAAACTGAAAATCAATTTACAACATAAGAAAAAGGAAAATGGCGAAATGACACATATCAAGTAAAAGGATGTTACATTATTGCCGGATTTGGCGAGAATTCCAATCGATAACAATTTCCTTTTCTCTCTTTTTGAGGAACAGATCAGAATGGACCTTGCATGCACTAGTGATTGCAAAAGACTGATTAAAGGTTTCAAATGACGTAGTAATGTGCATGACGGATCACCTTGTGAAAAACGACTGTAAAACAAATCATAATGAATGGATAATTCCCTTGCTTTACTACTCGTAGAGTTCTTGTTCAAATTTGTAAAGGTGGGGACAAAGAAAGACATCAAATGCCCTCCATCCCCCCCCTCTCCCTCCTCCCTCCTCCTTGGGCTTAACATTGATAGGTGCATATTATATTATATATTAAGTAGGTTACAGCACTTTTTATGATTATTTAAAAAACATGATTTTTAAAGTTGCAACTTGTATTTTCAGACCAATGATGTGAATCAAGGTGATGCTCTGGAACATGACTTCTCTACTCTCTATTTAGCACTCATGTTCCCAATTAAATATCTGCTTGATGCCAGTTTATCTCAGGTATGCTTTAATGTCATAAATAATCAATCTCTCCACATATTCTATTATTTTATTTAACAGTTATGGCTGGGTATTGATAACTTTTCTCCCTTGTCCTAATTGAAAATTGTACTGGTTTGTTCTACTACCAGTAATCTTGATTTTGAGGAGACATCCTAGTTGCTCATTGGGAACTTTAAATTAATTAATGATCCGCATAAGAAGGATAGCGCTCAGGGCTTTCAATAAGCACTGACGGCCGACGAAAACTGTCGGCTACTTTGCTTGGAGAAGTCAACTATTTTCCCCACCAAATTGAAGAAATATAAGACAAATTATTTTAAAACTTGTTGATACAGTCAACAGTCCTCAAAGAAGCAAAATTATTAGCTATTGTCTTCTGCAATTCTGATTGGTTAAGCACAAACATTTCCTAAAATTTATTTGACGCAAATGGATTTTCTTTATTTTTATAATGAAATATAATTATTAACCATCAGCTCCTCCTCTATTCTTGAAATCAAAGATATTCTATGTGGGAAAGAGCTAATGCCGCAGAACAATGAAGTTTGCTATCGTTCTTATGTGGAACAATACTTAAACCCCTAAAGAAGACCAATCTGGGCATGGCCAAAATATGGAACATGTCACATGCTTGACATAATTAAGTTTCAATCAACCTCCACTAATGAACTTTTTTATATTCATGTACCACCCTAAACGGTACCTTGATGGCTAAAATATCAGTGTTCCTTCCTGGACACCCTATGTGGTACCAAAATCCGTAAGTTATACCCCTAAACGAGATGATGCGCATCCCCGTATCTTTCATATAGGAGTTCCCTCCCCCCCAGGGGGAGACATTGTTGATAAGGCTGATGAAGCTTCTTCTCTGGGTTGTTTGCTTTGTTCAAAGTATTGTGTAAAACTGAGTTTTCTATCATCAAATGGATTGTTAACTGTATTAAAGCAATGTTTATTTTTTTTATACAGGGTCTCGGAAAAGAATTAAGTAAAACAATTGCTGAGCTGTACCGGTCATTTTCCCGAGCAGCAGCTCTTGTGCCAACCGCTGAGACAAATGTCTGTTGTGAAGAATTGTGCACCAAGATTCTCTCTGTGGACAGTGACTGGAATTTAAAGGTGAGGATAATAATTATAATTCTTAACGATTACATCAAATTCAAAGTGAAATTCAAATGATTTAAATTGTCGAACATAGTTGATAGCTCTACGTCCAATGTACATCAGTTGCAGAAAATACCAAATTTAGTCCTGAACAGCTATAAGTTTGGTCTTGTACCATGCAGAATTAATGGGTGTAGGGACACTTAGAATAACCCAAGATTAAGATGGTTGTTTCAACCTGTTAACTCCCAAGAGTGCCAAAAATCAAAATAAGAAAAATGCCAAATTACATTTGTTAAATATTGAAAAACAAATGGTACCATACAAAAGTGCTGCCAAAGAGGTTTCATTTCAATGGTCACACCATAGGATTTCGTCCACAGACTCAAAAGTTAGAACAAATGGTACCATGCAAAAGTACTGCTGAAGAGGTTTTATTTGAATGGTCACACCATAGGATTTCATCAACAGACTCAAAAGTTAGAACAAATGGTACCATGCAAAAGTGCTGCTGAAGAGGTTTCATTTGAATGGTCACACCATAGGATTTGTTCAGACTCAAAAGTTAGAACAAATGGTACCATGTAAAAGTACTGCTGAAGAGGTTTCATTTGAATGGTCACACCATAGGATTTCATTCAGACTCAAAAGTTAGAACAAATGGTACCATGCAAAAGTACTGCTGAAGAGGTTTCATTTGAATGGTCACACCATAGGATTTCATTCAGACTCAAAAGTTAGAACAAATGGTACCATGTAAAAGTACTGCTGAAGAGGTTTCATTTGAATGGTCACACCATAGGATTTCATTCAGACTCAAAAGTTAGAACAAATGGTACCATGCAAAAGTACTGCTGAAGAGGTTTCATTTGAATGGTCACACCATAGGATTTCATTCAGACTCAAAAGTTAGAACTACACTACATTGTCTCCATATCTGACTGGATGTCACTGTAATATCATGAAACTGTAACATTACTTTTCCAGGATCTCACATTTGTTGACACCCTCGTCAACCTGACAGGAGTGATCATTGAATGCCTGGACTTTTCAATCCCTGGACTGTTTGCCATGGCAACCACAGCAGCGGGAAAATCACCAAACACCACCCCAACCAAGTGGACCAAACGGCTCCAAAAACCTATGGGAAATTTCACCAGCCTGGTTCATGTGATAGCAAAGTTGCTTTCAGCCTGTGAGAGAACAAGTAATTGTAAGGTCAGTGAAAGCTCTCATAATTCCCTTATTACAACTTGTGAATATGAAATGCTCTAAATTAAGAATCTGCACACCCTCAAACCCTCCCCTGTCCAAGGTATTGTGCTCCACCGACCCCCTACCCTCTGCGTCCAACTCCCCACCGTCCCCTCCCTCCAGTGCTGTCCCCATGGGTAAGGCAGGTAACTATTACATTCATGTATCATGGGCTCAATGTTCACAACCCTCCCCTCCCCTCTCCTAGGCATTTTGCTACACTGCCTCCACCCATTTGGTTGTGGTTTTGACAGCCTTCAGTCATTTTTAATTTTTTTGCAAGCTCTTGGAAAAGCTGTGCCAAATTGTCTTATTTCCATTTTTTCTTCAGTCATTTTAAGTTTCTTTTGATAATATTAATTTTTGTGTGTTTTTTTAACAGGACTCGCCCCAGACCCTTGGCATCTTGACAGCTCTTGTCACTAATTTGATTGACAAGCTGTCATACCTGTTTGTACATATTAATGGAGCTGCAACTATCACTGCTGTTCTTAAGACACTGGGAACTGCTCTTCTACGCTTCATAGAAAATGCACATACAAGGTACATTTACAAGCAGTTGCAAAAAGGTTGACACTTTCCAAAAAATGTTCATTCCGTATAAAAGCGTCCGCGTAACACAAATCAAATCAATGCCATGTGCTACTGACCCCCCTCCCCCTTTCAATGTTGATGACTGTTAGTTTGAATGGCATTTTTGATCTGGTACAACATTGATAAGGGGGGAGGGGGTGGGGACTTGTTGAAAACCATGTTAGACTCGAAATATGCACTACAGTACACAATGTCTCGACCCTTTTTGCAATTGCTTGTCTGAATAGTAGTTCAATTAAAACACTAATAGCAAGAGGAACCGGCACGTAATATATGATTAAAAGGTATCAATAGAAAGAGAAAAGATTAAATTTTGTGCTGATAAATACTGTAATGGTCAGTGCATTGTAAATAGTGGCAATAATAGTTCCAATTGAAGGGCCGAGAGCATATCCAGCCTATGTGACTTTTTAGGCCTTTTTTATCTTTTCTCGCTCAGAATAGCCTCATTTTATCGTACAACGAATAATATCACAAGCCCTTGTCGAATTTGCACTAACCCTAAGGAATTTGACCAATTTCACCTGAAAAAAGCAGAGTTCTGGCCCTCCAGTGCTTTGACTGTACATTCAGAGTGCAATAGGCCATTTCCGAGTTGCCTTTAGCCTCTCTATCAAAGCGAGGCTAGGTGCGAAACCTTTCATATGAAAATAAGTTCTCATTCACATGCAAATGAAAATCTTGCCGCACACGAATTTGTCGACAAAACACTCTGTAAAGAGCGAGAAGAATAGGACACCACATCTTTTATAGACATTCGACTCACTTAAAATAACTTTAAAACCATCTAAACACTGTTAAAACGCGATAGTTTGATAAAAAATTTCGACCTTCGAGCCTCTTCTGTCGTCTGCCATATTAACCCATTGACACCTGAACCGCCCGTAACCGCCCGTACAAGACTCCACTGCTTTAAAAAATTGTAACTTTCTCAATCGTGCGAACATTGCCTTAACTAGCAGTTGTGAGCATTGAGTAGAAAGTCTTTCAAATTGAGATACCCAATAAACACAAAAAAGTCAGCGATTTTTGCAGAATGGGTTATTCCAGAAAAAATCCACACACCCCCGACGGATGGGGTCCTTTTTTAACCCCCCCTCTCACCTGGATTTCCTGAAGCACAAGACCCCTCCTCCCGCCTGGATTTCCGGAAAAAAAATAAAAGGCTTAAATTTAATTTATTTTTAATGGAAAATACACGCAATCACGTCTAAATGTTTTTGTTTTAATTTCTAAAGCTTCAGCTTATATTAAACTAAGAATTCTATCGCGTGGAACTAAAAACGAAAGGAGCAAAAAACAAAAATGCGAACGACACCTGAACGAGTGTTTACATAATTTCTTAGCTTATAAAAATCAGTGACCTTTTTCTTTCTTTGCGCTAAATATGGTCCTAAAGTAAATGCGATTACGGGACTAGAGAATATCCATTCCTTTACGAGACATAAGGCAGCCGGCAGCATGCGTGTCAGTCTCGTCCACAGAAGATCGAGATTTTGTAACTGTTGTAAATCAACGAAATCTTTCAAAGAACGAAAGTCTACATTTGTTAATCGTTACAATTATTTTCTAACTTAAAGACTGGATGACTTCATTTGCACATCCTACCTTCAAGATCTGTAGTTCTACTGTGCACTGGAAGGGAAGTTCAAATTCGCGTTATAAACAGCTTTCTTAGTTCGCCATAGTTACAAAGGTCGTTTCGCTGTCGTTTAAATCGGAGAGGCAACAGTCATGCTGAAGAGAATGCAGCCAAGACAAAAGCACTTAAATAGCTCCCATTTACGAAATGAAATTTTAACATGTTCATCCAACGAATTATTTTAAAACCGGATTAAGATGGCTTTCAGATTCATCCAAATACAAAGTCCGCTATGAACAAATTCTTCACCAGGCTCTTGCAGATTTGGCGCCTGTTTGTTTTGTTCTCTCAAAAAAACTATTAATTTTTGGGGACATTTTTTCATAAGGCTTAAAAAAATCTCAAAAAAACAAGTTGTAATGGTGTTTTGAACTAGACTAAATAGGAAATGCGGAATTTACAACCTAACTGAGAATTCTCTGACCAGTAAGTAAACACAGCGGAACCTCTATTTTATAACGAACCTCTCTGTAACGAATTCATAAATAAATAAATAGTTTTACACAACAATTTAGTAAGCCAGTGTGCTAACAGCAAGAAGGTTTATCTTGACTACAGTTATTTGTTAGTGAAAGTTTAGTTTTTGTTCAGCGGTAGAAATTATACGAACTTGATAAAAATATGTTCAGTTTATGATTTTTGACGATCGATATCTTTCTAATTGGCATCAGAAATATGAATTTAACACGTTGATTTTGTAAGCCAGCGCGAGCGGCGAGCACAGCACAAAAGAGTATCTTGGCTGCAGTTATTCACTAGCGAAAGTGTTGTTTTTGTTTATAAATAGAATAGTTTTGATTTAAAATTCTTTACAGTACAAAATTGATCAAATTTTCAAGGTAATTTCGTACCCACAGAGATATTGGGAACATAGTTGTAAAAAATAAGAGACCGATTTTTATAGTTACACTATTTTATACATGTTTGTTGCACCATATATTTGCAAATAAACTCGTTCTTGTCGGTAAATGTTCACTTTTTTTTCTGGTAAAGGTAAATACGAAATAAATTGTGGCTGTAAGTAATAAGCATCTGTTAAAGCAGAAGCTAGTATGGCAGCAGAGGTCTCGGAGGGGTCAAATACACAAACCTGAGGGAAATTATTTAGCCAGAAAAACAAACCTTGCAACAAAGACACTGGAATTTGACGTTTTTCTTTCAAGGACTTTTTAAAAATTTGAAAAAGAGGCAAACTAGGCTGATAATTTAAAAAGTAAACCTTAAAAAATACAAAGTGCGAATGCGTGAACGTGAATCAGTTGTTTTTTATTTTTATTTACACCAAACAACCGAGATTTCAAAGTTATACACTGTGGCGCGCAGGCTCTGGGTACGAATAGAAATGTGTCAGGCGTTTCACGCTCTTCGCGCGCGGGCTCTGGGTACGAGTAGAAATGTGTCAGGCGTTTCACGCTCTTCGTGACAACATCCTTCAGGCCCGTTCTTTAGTATCTTGTTCGCGTTTTCTGCTATAAAAGGACCTGTAAAGCAACTTAGATTATCATTCATGTCAGGTGAGAAATATATGAACAAAACATTTTGACTATTTTCAGGGTCTGAAAGCGCTTAAGTGTCATCGAACTAAACGTTTGATTTGTATCAACTATCGGTCGAAATGACCCCTGCAGAAGACTTTTTTAAGGTCAACCCCCCCTCCCGCCTGGATTTCCGGAGTCTTCGACCCCCCCCCCCCTCCGGCGAGAATTTCCAGAATCCCATCCGTCGGGGGGGGGGGGGGGGGGTGTGGATTTTTTCTGGAACAACCCGATATCAGCGTTTGAATTTGGACAATAACAAAAATTACCGTTTTTAACGTCATAGAAAAACAACAAAAATCACGTTTTTGCCTTTAGTTTTTTTTATTCAAATCATCGTGGCAAACCCAAAAGTCAACATTTACAGCAAAATTCAGTCCTAGTCCTAGCTTAGCAGTGAATTTTTTTGTTCTTATTCGTTGCTCGGGCCTAGCTACAGCTTCTTATACTAGTGCATACTCACCTTGCCTCGATTTTCAACATCACCACCGCACTGCATGCTGGGAAAAAGCCAAAAATTTTGACATCGTTCGATTCTTTCCCCACACATTTCACATTTATACTAAGTCCACAGCCACTCCGACCCACCGCCGAAATTTCGCGCTTGTTGTATTCTCCTGTGGTCGCAACTTCCAAAATATGCCGCGGTAGGTCGAGAAATTCATCCAGAGTCGAGTCCCAAAGCCACTTCGTTTCCAGGCGGCCATTTTTCCAGTTCAACGAGCAACGAGCCAAATTCGTAAACGAAGTACAACACCTAACTCGCTTCATTGAGAAGTGGACTCAGAACTACCTCCAAGCTTAATGATGCTCACCAGGCAGCTACTAAAGATGAAAAATGGCTGTGAACTTACCAAAAATCGTAGATAATTCATATTGGACCCTTTATTGCAAATCAACCAAGCAAAATGAGATCGTCACAACGACGTTTCCAGTAAACTTGAGTCTTCAGTGTTTTAGAACAGCAGCACTTTCAATGGTAACTCCAAATATGAAGTCACGAAATCCTATGGGGCGTGTGTATGCGGAAAATCACTCAAAAACGTAAAAATCCTCAGGTGTGAATGGGTTAAAGTTCTGTAAAGAGCGCGAGTAAAAAAGCGTAACGAACAAGCGAGTAACCCGCGCATCGCGCTCACTATTTGGCAAAGCTTTTAACTGAAAACCATGTTCTGCGGAAAATGTTTTTGCCATCGTACTCTGACCATGTGAATATAACAAGTCAAAATGAAAATCTTGCCGCACACGAATTTGTTGACAAAATGCTTTGAAAAGAGCGCGGCCCGCCCTTAATTACAGCACGATTGTTAACTTCATCACACCTTGGGATTTACATCACGCATCATACCATGTAATTGACAGCAGTTGAGTTTGCCAAGAGACTAGAGACTAAAGTATTCCCAAAGCTTATTCTGTTGAGCAAATACAACCGACTGTAACAGAAATACAATACACATTGCTGTTATAAACATGACAAAACAATGCATGTTGTAAAAAACTTTGATTAATAACTTGACGTTTCGTATGCTTCAACATACATCTTCAGAAGTGACGGTTGGATATAATACATTACAATAAAATTTAAATGCTATGGAGAAAGACTGGAACCTAATTTAAAAGAAATGACAATAGTAAAAAACGATAATATACAGACCTATCTTTAAGTCTGCTAGAAAATATAAACATATAACAAGGCTAGTAAAGAAAGTTTCTCACTACCCACATTTTCATTTAAAGCTGGTTTTAAATCCTTAATCAATGTCTCCTTAATTCTACAATGGATATCCGATTTATGACTGGCATCACAAAGTGTCCTGGGGGATGGCACGCTACTCCATGACTGACATCACAAAGTGTCCTGGGGGGTGCACGCTACTCCATGACTGGCATCACAAAGTGTCGTAGGGGTAGCACGCTACTCCATGACTGGCATCACAAAGTGTCCTGGGGTAGTGCACGCTACTCCATGACTGGCATCACAAAGTGTCCTGGGGGGTGCACGCTCACTCCATGACTGACATCACAAAGTGTCCTGGTGGATTGCATGCTACTCCATGACTGGCATCACAAAGTGTCCTGGGGGGTGCACGCTACTCCATGACTGGCATCACAAAGTGTCCTAGGGGGTTGCATGCTACTCCATGACTGGCATCACAAAGTGTCCTGGGGGATGGCACGCTACTCCATGACTGACATCACAAAGTGTCCTGGGGGTGCACGCTACTCCATGACTGACTTCACAAAGTGTCCTGGGGGTGCATGCTACTCCATGACTGACATCACAAAGAGTCCTGGGGGGGGGTGTACGCTACTCCATGACTGGCATCACAAAGTGTCCTGGGGGGTGCACGCTACTTCATGACTGACATCACAAAGTGTCCTGGGGTAGTGCACGCTACTCCATGACTGGCATCACAAAGTGTCCTGTGGGTGCACGCTACTCCATGACTGGCATCACAAAGTGTCCTGGGGATGGCACGCTACTCTATGACTGGCATCACAAAGTGTCCTAGAGGGTTGCATGCTACTCCATTACTGGCATCATAAAGTGTCTTGGGGGATGGCACGCTCACTCCATGACTGACATCACAAAGTGTCCTGGTGGGTTGCATGCTACTCCATGACTGGCATCACAAAGTGTCCTAGGGGTTTGCATGCTACTCCATGACTGGCATCACGAAGTGTCCTGGGGGATGGCATGCTACTCCATGACTGACATCACAAAGTGTCCTGGGGGTGCATGCTACTCCATGACTGACTTCACAAAGTGTCCTGGGGGTGCATGCTACTCCATGACTGACATCACAAAGAGTCCTGGGGGGGTGTACGCTACTCCATGACTGGCATCAGTGTCCTGGGGGGTGCACGCTACTCCATGACTGGCATCACAAAGTGTCCTGGGGCGTGCATGCTACTCCATGACTGGCATCACAAAGTGTCCTGGGGATGGCACGCTACTCCATGACTGACATCACAAAGTGTCCTGGGGGGTGCACGCTACTCCATGACTGGCATCACAAAGTGTCATTGCCAATAATACAGCGACGTATCCGGGACCTTCTTACGGTCCAGAGCGCTAAATTTGAAAACCTTCCGTCTGACAAAAGAGCCAAATGACAAAGAAAATCAGGGAAAATGGCGAAACAAGGTGTATGTTTTACTCCATAACAAAAAACTAAGTACTTTGGCCGTTAGTTTCACCCTGGCTTTTTCAGAAGAGGTGTTAAGGAATTATTTAAGACCCTTTTTATTTCCCTGAGATTTGGACAACTACTATCGAATCGCATTCTGAAATTCGTTTTTTTCGCTGATTTCAGTATGGAAAAAATACCGCATTGTTATTCAGGATGGTCTGTCTCTTCAAGAAAGGACTTGCTAACTAAGGTTCACCCTGGAAATGTTCAAGCCTTGTGTCTAAAAAAAAGATTGGCGAAGTTTGGATTTAATACGATGCGAGGAAATAGTATCAAAGCGCTATTTTATAGTGTTCTGTAAACTAAAAATGGCGCTCCAAAATGTCTTCCTACGAACTCCCACGAGACCGGCAAACAGATTCAAATTTGAATAATTATCTCAACACAAACAATGTTCCCTCAGTCGTGAGAGGCGGGCGCTTGCTTTTTGCTTTTTGCTTGTTCAAGTTAGGATTTCAAAGAGAAGCCATCATTTATTTCACATTTCTCATTGTCCAGCAAATAGAAAGGCCTATATTACTTCTTAAAACCTCAGATAATGTACTCTAGTTCTGAACTACGTTAACCGATCGAGTAAAAGGGCACGTCTAGATCTGGACTGCAAAACGCTTTGTAAAGAGCACGAGAAACAAAGGGAGAGAAACAAATAACTTTAAAACGATCTAAAGACTGTTAAAATGCGCTAGTTTGATAAAAAATTCCGGTCTTCGAGCCTCTTCAGTCCTCCGCCATATTAAAGTTCTGAAAGAGCGCGAGTAAAAAAGTGTAACGAACAAGCGAGTGACCCGCGCATCACGCTCGCTATTTGGAAACAATATATTCTCATAATACATTTTTACTAAGAAAAGGTGCTCAATTTCGTTTCATAAAAATTTCCCCACAGTCTACATGTTTTCGACGGTCTATGCATTTCACTAATTGTTGCCTTCCAAAATAAATCTTGCGAAACATTTGGCACATTTTGGAATCTTCTTTTGGTTTTGCTCGTCGATTCTCACATTAAAGTGGAAAATTTTCCAGCGCACGGACATCATATCTGTCCCAGTAATTGTGCCTCACTCTTCGTTTCCACCGGATGTAGAAGGCCCATACTCGGCATTTATATCGTAGTTCTCAGACAACTCCATTTGGCGAATGTCTGGTTAACGGTTGAAAAAATTTATCGCAAAACCCTGCTACGGAAGAATTTCACGAAATCTGAGTAAATATACAAAACTTGACAACTGGGATACATGGTACAAAACACACAGCCAGATTAAAGCTAGCTAGCGAAAAGATGAAGAAATGATAATACCAGTATTTTCACAACTAGAGTGTAATCTGAAATTGACTGGACAAATTGGACCAGCAAAAAGTTGCTTGTCGTTTTATTTCAGCGCGAACATGCGATCACAGTATCACATGACGTATTATTTACACAGACTAATGCTTATCATTTCAATCTATGCACGGTTCTTGTGTCAATAGCAAACGCAAACAAACCTTCGAGAGAGAACAAGAGGTTGAAAATAACACAATTTGCGTCATTGCAACAAGATAGCTTGGTTCTTTGAAAAGTACATAACGATATTGAGAAACTATGACAACTTTTAGAAGAAACGGTCCTTTTTTGTGGAAATTCGCGCTAATTAAGGCCGTAGAGAAATGTTGAAAAGGATCGTTTTGGACTTTCTATTCTAAAACGCCAAATCGCAGTGGAATAAAAAGCTGTTTTTTCAAATCAAGTCATTACATTGATAACGTACATTAACTATGATTAATTTCCGAAAGGCAAATCCAGTGCTGTATTGCGATATGTGACTCAGACAAGCAGTTGCAAAAAGGTTGAGACACTTTCCAAAAAAATATTCATTCTGTATAAAAGCGTCCGCGTAACACAAATCAAATCAATGCCATGTGCTACTGACCCCCCCTCCCCCTTTCAATGTTGACGACTGTTAGTTTGAATGGCATTTTTGATCTGGTACAACATTGATAAGGGGGGAGGGGGTGGGGACTTGTTGAAAACCACGTTAGCCTTGAAATATGCACTACAGTACACAATGTCTCAACTCTTTTTGCAATTGCTTGTAGCTTCAAGAAACAGAAACATAAAAATGCATGAATGCAGAAAGATCTTTGCGACTCTAAATTGACTAAGTCAGTAATTTTATCGTTTTTCTCATACAGCACAAAGATTACTGACACGACTTTGGACAAGAGACTCTTCACAGCAAGACTGATCCAGAAGGTAAAAAGTTAGGTCTATTCTTGTTGTGGTTGTCCCAGTGAACAAAACGTCTCATTTACATATTGCAGACCTATTTTATTGATAGATAGGGTTTCTCACAGTACAGGGGTATCTCAAGTTAGTAGTGTTGAGTTACTCGTGAAGCAATTACTAACACAACAAGTAGTATTCAGTCTTCACTTTGTAAAGACAAATTAAACCATTCAGAATGCATAATAAATTGTTTAATTTCCAATCCTGCTCACTATTATAAACAGTGGACAGTCAAATGTCTCTGTTATGGACAAGTCTCAATTTATGCATGTTAATTTTCCCCCTTCAGATTGAGAAGCTGTGGACTGACCTTCTGACCTGCGTTCAAAGTCGACACTGTGGACCATACAACTCTGACCTCTTAACTGTCCTGTCTCCACTTCTGGTATCGTTAAATTTTATGCATCTTCACCTTTTCTAACTGGCCTTGATTCTCAAAGAGAAAGAAAACATCCTATGTAAACTTTATTTTGACTTAACGTTGTCTGGCTTTAAATAATTTGTTGCTTGTTTCAACAGGAAGTTACACTTGGCCACCCTAAAAGAAGCATCAAAAACCATGCTGTCATGTTTTGGAATGCCACATTTGCTCATGCACAAATGCTTAACTACCCAGAAACCCTCAGGTACATGGTAGTTCTTTATCTTTGATGGTGATTATGGCGATGATGACCCCAACAATGAGAACGACGATGATGGTGGTCATGGTGATGATATATGAAGATGACAGTGATGAGAATGGTGGTTTTGGTGATGACACACATGTATGAATCTGACTATGATGATGATGGTGATGAGGACGATGGTGATGACGACAATGGGGATGATGGCTATTAACAATGTACATGTTTTATCTTGCAGACCAGTACTTCAGGTGGCCAAAGATAAGATGTCTCTAACTCTGCCAGGATGGGAAAACATTCAGGTACATCTATGATGACATTTCTTACGCATTGCTATGGGAACATTCTCTAAAGATAACAATTGACATCATTTTTTTCTGAACTTTATTTTCTATTTTTGTTCAGATCTCAGTTAAAGAAACTCAGCTGGACATTGAGGTAATTTACACTCTGCCTTTTAGAGACCAATTTAATTTTGCGAGTAAATAAACTATTTTTTGGTGAATTTCTGAGTCTTTAACTGGCTCGTCGCTCTGCGACGAGTCAGTTCTTAAAATACCCTCTTTTTTTTTTCAGCCTGTCGGGTCACCTGCCCCGGGAATCGCTTTTTCTGCGGCCAACACCGTAGCTAGTTTACTTCTGGTTTTCAGAAATGGCGTAATCAGTGATGTCAGCAACTATAATTCAAATATTTACCGTTCTAATTTCGACAGAATTGTTAAAAATTAAATCTCTGTGATTTTCAGGTGTGATCTATTTCTGGTAAAAGGAATGCGGGTTGAATTTTTCTAACCAAATCAATTGTCAAACAGTCGAGTTTAGATCGAATAAATCGTTGAATATAACACGTCCTGGCATGTCACAGAACTGCTGAGTAAACAATTCTCAAGCATTACTCCGTGGAGTCACGTTCAAATCCCACACATCTCGTATTCATGTCACGCTATTTGATCGATCGTGTTGATATTGTTAATTTATTCGAAACCCCATCAACGATTCTCCAAAATGCCTGTGTTTAAACAATCCTGATTCCTTGTAGTACAGCTGTAGGTGGTTTCAAGGATTTTAAAGCGAAAAAAATATACAAAGTTCTAAACTTATGTTTTTTCTAACAGTTCCGAGCCGATCAGAGAAAAAATATAGACCTGAAACTGTAGCCTACTAATGGGGGGTGTTGGGTGGGGGCAGGTGGCGGTGTTCGGCAATTTTTCTGATCATGAATTTTTTTTCCGTCTTGATGTTGTGCAAGAATTTTTTTCGGGATTGCTCCATACCTTTTTTTCCTTTCGCATACACTACATAAAACACGTCTCTCAACCAAACGAAACGAAGGCTCTGGGGACGAGAATGCACACATGCACGAAAGTTTTTTTTGTTTATTTCCGGTTTCTGGTATTGAGCAAACGCAATAGTACATTAATACATTAGGCATGCGCTAACGGATGTCGTGGATTTTACGACATCCGGAAGGCTTTGGTCCCAGAGCCTTCGTTTTTTCCGCTGACCAAACGAAACGAAGGCTCTGGGGACGAGAATGGCTTGGAGATAACACCGAAGACACGTACGTGTAGCTTCTGCTTCAATAGGCCTTTATCACGCGGCGGCCATGTTGACTCCCCGGAGAATAAAATGTTTTGTTTTTGCCCCCCAAACCTCGTTTTCAACTTTTTCACTGCGAGGCTTGGTGGCGCAATCTTTTGTTTTTATACAAAATGGCGGGGCGTGATAAAGGCTAACGCGAAGTATGTTTGTATTGGATGTCGCATAAGTAATCAAAAGATGCACATAAAATGCGCATAAATCTGTGTAGCGCGTTATTGTGAATGCAGACTTTAAATGTTTTTAAATTTATAGCGCTAAAATTTAGTTTATCAGACGTTTCGAGGCTGCTGCCTCTTCATCAGTGAGTTTGAACGCAACTGTCAAAAAATGTATGCGCGTGCTAAATTTAAAATCCCTAACAACTCAAAAAAGCTTGCGTAAGGCGCGCGCGCACACACAGTTCTACTGAAATTTGAATTCGACATTGAGACCATTGGGGCGTAGAGCCGGTCCTGTGGTGGAATATCAATTGGGCCTCCCTTTGGCGTCTGGTTTTTAAACTCCAGGGTCCAGAGACGATGACCGAAACCAGCATATCGTCAACGTTGTGTCCGTCTGATATGAAGTGTTGTGCGACCGGAAGTTCCTTGCCAGATGCGTCTTTCTCCTTTCTTTTGGTCACCGAGAGGCGATGTTCTCTGAACCTTTCTGCCAATAGCCGCTCAGTTTCACCGATGTAGACCTTATCACACACTCGGCAGGAGATAGCATACACAAGGTTTCTTGTGGTGCAAGAGAACCTGTGTTGGATGGTGATACGTCCTCCTGGGGTGTCAATGGTGAGCGCTGAGTTGGTGTGGGCACAAGTTTTACATCGAGGGCGCTGGCAAGGAAAGGTGCCACGATCTTCCTCTGTAGTAACATTGAGTGAGCTGTGTACTAGGGTGTCCTGAACATTCTTGTCTCGGCGATACGCACACAAAACACGCACTGGCTGTAATAAGCTTCTAGTGTCATTACCATTCAGCATGATTGAGAAGTTTTTCACCATGATGGGCGTGTTGTTAGGGTGGTAGGTTAGAACGAGTTGGATGGTTTCTTGTTGCTCAGACACCTTGTCTCCCGGTTGAAGCGCTGCTTCACGGGTGACCGCAGAGACCTGGTTAATTCAATCCTGATTCCTTGTAGTAGGTGGTTTCAAGAATTTTAAAGCGAAAAAGATATACAAAGTTCTAAACTTATGTTTTTTCTAACAGTACCGAGCTGATCAGAGAAAAAAATATAGACCTGAAATTGTAGCCAACTAAATAAAGGATGGACGATGTTATTTTTGTGGGGGGTGGGGGCAGGGGGCGGTGTTGGGCAATTTTTCTGATCATGAATTTTTTTCCGTCTTGATGTTGTGCAAGAATTTTTTTCGGGATTGTTCCATACCTTTTTTTCCTTTGGCTCGCTGTGCATTTTTTTCTTTACTTTTGCTGTGCAGACATTTTTTTTAGTAATTGTCCCCCCCCCCCCCCTCTTAACAATAAAATGGTCCATCCCTAAGGAGTGCTTGAAGCTGGCTGTGGAATGTAAAATTAAACGTGGACTGGACTGTGCATATTGATAGATTCTAAATTGTTTATTGTGGATTGCTGATATAAAATTCTAAAATGAAAACCGGGTGGAAACTGAGACCAAACGAGCCAGTTTCGAAGCCCATCGGGCTACTTGTTTACTGAAGAACCCTGTGTAACAGCCACCCCATTTTTTATTTATGCAGCCACCTCATTATTACAGCTACTGTTTATTTGCCTGAATAGCTTGGAGTTGTTGTTGCCAATATTGATGATGATGATAATCAATACAGTCACCCCATTGATTCAACCAGGTTTTAGAGGCTCAGTGGTGGCTCGATCAACAGAGATCTACTGTACTTTCCTTTACTCCATATTCTTCAATATTTTTTCCCACTTATTTTGCATTGTCATTTTTCAGTCTGAGGACCTCACTCAGCAGACCGACCTTGTAAAACCACTGGCTTATGGTATCCTGGCCTCCCCCCAGAGGCGAAAGCAAATAGCATTGTCAGGGGGGTCCCCACAGCTAAAAGGCAGTTTCCTGCACAAGGCAGTGAGTGCTGAGAAGGCAGTGGAAAGTTCTTCACCTAAAAAGGTAAAAAACAAGCACTTTTCATTGCAATCATAAGGGTTTCATTCACAAATTGCCCTAATTTTGTCTGGATGCATTGCATACCTATAATAGCTGTGTGGTCAACTTGGGCTATCCTGGTATGCAGAGATAATTCCAGAAACATTAATGTGTTTTGGAATACCTTTGAGTGGCTGTAAATTCTGCAGTTGAATGCTTTGTGTCATTGTCAATAATTCTCTTTCAGTTTGGACGATCACCAAAACTCGGACGTCCCAGAAATTCACCTGCTAGTGCACATGTCAGGAGAAAATTGCCACTGTCCAAATATGATGAAGATGATGAGCAGGTAAGTTTAATGGAATCTCCGGTAAGAGACCATCCAAAATACAAAGCCAAGGTGGTCACTTACAGGAGGTGGTCGCTTGCAATTTTACTTTGAATGACATGAACCTGTAGTAGTTTCAATGCACAATGCACCTATCACCACAAAATATTGATGCAAGGGACATGATTTTCATTCTATTGGAGTTGTACTGTAGCAAATAATTCAATTTGCATCTGTAGTTACATCAAAATATGGGTGAGTGGTCACTTAATAGAGTTCAAAAACAATAAAAAGGTGGTCGCTTATGAGAGGTTTCGACTATAATGATTTGACTGGAAGAAATTGCAGGCTTAGGAACTCCAAAAAAGCCCAAGGTTTAGGTGAGATAGGATGGCTTGGTTGAAACAACACAAAATGTGATCAGAATCATCATTTAGGTAGTTTTAGTGGGAATCATAAGTCATTGTTCTTTTTGTTGTTAGGATTATGTCATGATCGCACCTTCTCCGAAAAAGAAACGACTGCTTACCGAACATCAGAAAGAGATCATGCGCAGTAAAAGGTAACTTACTTTTCTTTGTTGTATCTTAATACGTTTGTTCAATCCTTTGTTTGTATATGACTCATTCCACTTGTTTGTTTCATAACAATTTAGGGAGGTTCCTGTCCTGTACAACGCTCTTGACCAATCACAAGACTGCACCCAGTTTTCCCAGTATTTGTCATCACAGGCTCATGTCACGTAAGTTTGCATCTTCTCTTTAGAACCCAGTTTCCCCTGGAAGGGACACCCCTATAATAATGATGAGGGAGCCCATCATACCTTTTAGGGATCAAACGTTGTAGATTGGTACCGCTTAGGGCGGTAAAATCTAAAATGACCACCCTTAGAATTATCGTGGTACCTTTTAGGGTATTGAGCCGAAAATATATGACAAAATATGACATGTGTTGTTTTAGAATTGATACAGTCTTAGGGGTAAAACTCCATTTGAGCCACACCCATCAAATGAGATTCTGACTCCATATGGGCTGTTTTTCGAAAATCTCAGACGAGCACCCCGTCATTTTTATATGGGATTACTCCCCCACCTTGGGTCTGTTTCGCGCTTCTCGAAATAGAATTAAAACATGGTAAGTGAAAGAAAGCCACAGTGCTCTCTCATTTTCTCCCTTTGCTTTCTTTTTCACTCACTCTGTTCCACTTGTTTAAGGTTTTCTATCAAAACATCATTAACAGTATTAAAAGTAACTGAGCCATTTTTTTCTTGTTATAGTCCTGACACGACTCCAAGCAGTACCCCGGGTAAGATTTCATTACATTTATAATAGTTTCCGGTACACAACGGATGCATTTTCGATGAATTTTAACTTAAACCTATAAAGTCGATCTGTTTTGTGTCTGCTCTCTTGTTTTCCATGTAGAAGAAGAAAAGGATCCTCCCTTGGAATGCAGCAAAGGGATCGAAGTTCTGTCAGAGAAAAACGAGGACAAAAAGATCGACATTGATCCAGTTACGGAGAGAAATGAAGTAGACATTATTAACCAAGATGAAAAAGAAATCCATGAACAGAGAGAGGATAAAGTCGAGGAGATCAACAACGAAGATGTTGAAGTAATGGGGACAGATTGTGAAGAGCAAGTGCATGATATGGCAGAAGTAAAAGATAACGCTTCAAGCGATAAAACACCGGGAACTGTTGAAGATGTCATGGACACTGAGAATGAACCACTGGCCGGTGATGACGAGTGCGAGGTGACGTCACCAGACATCATTCCATCATCTCAGACACCAAGTTATGAATCTTGTTTCCAGTCCCTCAGGAGAGTCACTATTCCGCTGCCATCCATTTTACCCAGTTCACTTGATGCACTGAAAAACAAGGGAAATGCAACGAAAAACCAGTCTGAGAAAACCCAAGTCGAGACCAAGACGGAGGAAGGGAGAGGTGGAATACAAAGAGAAGTGGATGTTCTGGAGAAAAATGAGGAAGATGAGTGCGATTCACCTGTGAAAAAAGATGAACCAGTGACGTCAATCAGTAAAACGACAGTGTCCCCAGTTGCTGGCCGAACAAGAAGAAGACTACAGCAGAAAACAGAAGTAGACAAGACACCTTCCCGTGTGGAGGCTGAGGATGAGCCTGCAGAACAAGAGGTTAGCAAACTAACGCACACAGATGAACACCTTGATGAGATGGTCACTGAAACGTCCACAGAGAAGCAAACTGAACCAGTGCTTGCGGGCGTTTCAAGAGATGCAACTTCATCACCAGTTCCCAGCGTGATGAATAAGTTTCTCCGTCCCTTTGCAGCCGGTGGAAGCCCCTGTCGCATTTCTTTGCGGGGAAGAAATTCCCCAGGGGTTTCTCCAACAACTGGAATTCTAAAGAGGTGGAATGGGAACAAGCAGGCCGTTGACTCACCATCCCCTCCCGGAAAGGTAATATTTCATTGTTTTGTTTTGCTCCAGTAGAAAGAATAAGTAGAAAGTTTGTTTATTCAGTTTTTTTTTATTCAATGCTTGCCATCCTTTCTTTGATTTTTTTTTAATAATTATTTTTGCTTTTGCTTTTTAATTTGTTTTGAATCATACGGAGAAGTTAACTGGTGATGTTGGCCCCCATCCCAATTACGTTCCAGTTGAAAAAAAAAATAGTCTTTTCACGTTTTGACCTCATGTCAACCTTAAAAAGAAGTGATTGTTCCAAATTGGAGAGTCATGAAACAAAGATTTGTAGCTTTCTTTTGGCTGGCAAAAAACGCGAAAGTGATATATTGTCAGCTACGCTAAAGCGGCTGAAGGCTTCATCCATATCAAAACCGACACACTTCTGTTGTCAATCAACTTCTAAAGTAATATATTGGAAAGCCAACGAACACGCGTGCAATTTATTAGCAAGTTGCTACATGTTCTTCCCAGCTTTCGACTTGCTTTGCAGTGGGAAAGGGCTGGTTCTAACTAGCGATGGAATCGGAATCGAAATCGCAAAAAAGTTTTGATCTAGTGGAAATCAAAACGACGAAAGCAGAAGAGGAATCGGAATCGGAAGAAAAAGGAAGACTTCTGATTTTTCCGCTTCCGACTACGACTCCGACTCTGACTTCGCATCCGATTACGTCGTTTGAGGGAACCAGTCCTTTCTAGACTATGAGTAGTCTCTCATTTCTCGCGCGTTCGAGTGACCACTCGCGTGACTGTCCCTGAGAGAAATGAGGGACAACTTGTTACTAAAGTCAGATTTCTTTAACAAGGAATAGGAGTTTTAACATTAGTGTGTTTTTATTTTCAGGTGAGACGAGTATCCTTTGCTCTGCCTGTAAAAGACGATGACAATTGCGAAGAATCCAAGGATAAATCCTCTGAACCAACTAACACTGTTTCACAACTGAAGACATCAAGCTCTTCTCCTTTTACATCCGTAAAACAGGTTGGTACCCCATAAATAGCCCCTTGTGTGGAGAAACAAATGTTTCCCAGTTTGGTCACATCAAAAGAAACAAATTTCCGCAACGATGTTTCCTAGTTTAGTTAGCCCCTCACTACGTTGACACTAAAAGCTTTATTATTTACATTTCAGCGCCGACCAATCCCTGTGAATAGTGACCAGTCCTCTCACGACTTGACAGACTGTGTGTACCCGGATCTAGTGACATGCACGGTGCCTGTGGAGCAGATCCTTCCCAGCATCCTCACCATGTCTTGGTCACGTGGTATGGGTCACCTTGTGCGCGCGCAAAATATTCACACTATCGGGAACCTGTCAGCTCTCAAAGAAGAGCAGGTAAATAGAATTCCGTTTGGTGGCGGATATATAATAAAGCCCTGGGGCCGGGTTGTTCAAAGCGCGGTTAAGCTAACCCAGGGTTAGCATCAATTTTGATTCCAGATAAAAAATTAATCAATGGAGATTTTTCCAAAGTATTTTTGCCCTTTAGTTTCGTTTCTAACTTGTCTTCGCACGTTACTTGAAGACACTTCTAACAAGAGAAATTGAATCCTCGGTTAAGTTGTAATCCTGGGTTAGCGTTAACCGGCTTTCGAACAACCGGGCCCTTGTTAATCTCTGGGTTACATTGCACAGAGTAATGCTGATTGTAGACTCTCTTGTTAAGACCTGGCCAAAAGTCGACGCAAAATTTAAATATGTCAACTTGCGGACAAACTTGCGTTGGGTGGCCAAACGGTGCTGACAAGTAGACGCAAGTCGTTCGCAAGTTGTGTATTACAGCCTTGTGCACGCGATCATAGCAAAGCAAACAATATTGAAAACAACTTGTGGTCACTTGCATTGGGGTGGCCAAACGGTGAAATACATGCGCCTACTTGCGGGCAAATTTGAGGTCGAACAAAGTGATTGCAAGTCAACACAAGCCATCGCAAGTGCACGCAAGTCCTGGCCAAACGGGGTCGCAAGCTGCGTTTTTTCCGCCATTTTGCTATGCCATTGCGAGACAAGTTGTTCAAATCATTGTGAAGAGTGTCAGTTGTGATTTTAAGAAAGCTAAACCGTTTTGTTTTCCTTCCAGGTGAAAAACTTGCCGATTAAATCGCCCAAAATACCAACACTTAAGAAAGCCTTGAAAAGATTTCACCAAACTCGAGGAAAGAATTCAAAGCCATTTGCGACGAAATTACTGGCGGAGGCTACTCTTAAAGAGGAGACGGAAACCAAAGAAGGTAAACTGGATCTTAATTGATATTCGCCATTTTCCTCCCTAGATAATATTGATGACAGATAGCGGTTTTCTTTTGCATTGCTACGCTTTATGATTGGCTAAAAAATGTCGGTCCACTTTCTCAACCAATCAGAAGTAAAACCAAAACCAAGCGTGACTTGCTCGCACTCGTTTTCCCGCGCTTGGCGCCGCGCGCCGGCGACATGTATTTGCTTTGAGTTCTGATTGGTCCATTGGATTGTCTGCGTCTGTTGTGATTGGCCAGAGTGATAACTTTGATTTTAGTTTTACGACACTCGTTGCACCTAATTGATTTTTTACATCTGCTGTCCTTGATTGGATTTTGCAGTTATTACTCCATATATCTCTATCAAGCTTTATCTATTTTTACCACAGAAGTTGTCATCTCCACTGAGCGTGCCCAGCATCATAACGAGGCCAGTGCTGAGGTTGAACCAATCAGAGAGGAGGACTCTCTTGGTGATAAAACTGAAGCCATGGTCAGCGGACAAAAAGGAACAGAATCGACTCGGGATTCAAAGGTGGAAGAAATCAACTCTAATAAGCGGAGCAAGACGGACAATCTTGAGATTTCAAGACTCGCCAAGGATGAGAAAATAGCGTCTGGTGAAGGGTTAGAGCCAACCGAAATGATTAGTGATATCAACGGTAAAAATACCGCTCTTCCTGCCAAATGTGACACTGTTGAAGGAGAACCAGCTGATCAAATGAATGAGGGCTCAGATGAAGGAGAGTCACTCACTCCGCCACTCGCTGCGCATGACCCCAACGCTGTTGAGGCAACCGCTGACGTGTCCACTCCACAGAGAGAAAAATGCTCTTTTCCGACAAAACTGTTTTCTTGCGAAAAATCAGAAAATGATGAAATGCTTTCACTTGAAGAAGTCAGAGAAGATGAAGACAAACGTGATGAACTTCAAGGATGCGACGAAGAGTCAAAACAAAATAAACTTTTTGAACCAATATTGCCTGTTCAAACGACTTCTGAACATTCTGCGGAAACTGCCGAGGCGGTTGCTGCTGTTGAAGAAGAAAACTGCAGCGATAGCGAAAAGTTCTGTGACTGTTTACGTTCTCTAAAAGAGCTTGCGTCACCGGAAGTCTTGCGCAATTTGTCAAGCGAGGAGATTTTCGAAGCGCATCACAACTTGACGGAAGTGATGTCGGTTGTTGTACAGGCGCTGAAAGGCCGCTGGCAATCACCGCGGTCGCAGAAGTGAATAGTTACAAGAATGAACTTACCGTCAATGAGTCGAATTCGCTAGTTTTCACAAAACATTAACTAATGCTTATTTTAAGAACACCCTGAAGAATTTGTACATAGAATGTTGTCCTTAAACTCTCCACTGCATTTTTCACCTCGACGAGTTTTCTAACACTAAAGAACATTCAGAGACCATGAATTTGTTTAGCTAATATTAAAATTATTTTTAACGAAATTAAGGCCCGATTAAGTTTGTCTTTTCTGAGTTTATTGTTGTAAATTAAGTTGTAAGTAAATTGCAATAAATATCTCAGTTTAACTGTTGTTTAGCGATTCAATTACTTAAATTCTTTCACTACAAGAATCACTAGAGCCTTGTGTCAGTGACTATTCAGGTGAAAGCTATTGAACAATACTCCACTATGGTACAGTTTATTGTGTTGTACATGGAGTCTTAGGGTGCTCGAAACCCAGAGGAGGAATGAAAGTGAAGACGGCTTCGGCCGTTGAGGCGAGATCTTCTATAGTTTTAGAGGCGCATCGTTGACCGACCTATTCTACTCTTGGTAGTCAGACGTATAGTCTGTAGTGAAAATGTTAGAGACTAAAAAAATGAGTGGGGAGGGGGGGTTATCCGGCTTCCCGGGTCCTTCCCATTGATCCGCCATTGTTTTAAGCAACCGTACCCTGGCGCATAATTGTGGTGGTCGCTTTCTCTTTATTGCTCGTTCCCACTATTTTTGAGGCTGGAATTCAAACAACCTTACATTGGACAAGCCAGGAGCACCCATTGAGGGATGGTTAAAAACGCCTGGAATGCCGTCCTACTGTTTACTTTTTTGTACCATTTTAGTGCCTTTAAAGGAGACTATGCAAAAACTAATACAGAATACAGAAAATAAGCCCCTCCGAATATATTGGGAATTGCCCTCGACTACAAAATAAACCAAAGCAAAACAGATGCATTGATAATAAAACCCTTTTTATATATAAAAGAAAGATTCCGTACGCAACCAGGAAAGGAGTGAAGAAAGATCGTTAATACACATGCAACAGCATACGTATCCAAACCGTACTAGACAAGCCCGGACGTGAGTTTTCACTCGTTTGATTTCTATTAACTTTGAACTTCCGTATAAACTACAGTATGAAACTAGGGTATGAACTATGTGTGGTATAGTGTGTGTGCTGATGACGTCACAAACTTACCCGCGGCCATGTTGGAGGACTGACGTAATCAAAATGGTGACTGAAACAACATAACTTGAGCTTCCGATGCTGTTAAATATGCTAAAATCTCGAAGGCCTCATCCAGAAACACCCTGTGAGTATTCTATCTTTGTTTGGAAGTGCCAAGCGCTTCGAAAAATTATTTTGGTTTTATAGTTGACGAATTCTCCGAGCTTGTGCATACTGTAAAATCGCTATGTTCTCGACAGATTTTCCAAGTGTCGAGAATACAGCGATTTTATAGTATTCACAAGCTCAGAGAATTCGTCAACTACAAAACCAAAATAACTTTTCGAAGCGCTTGGCATTTCTAAACAAAGATAGAATACTCTTAGGAGGTTTAAATGAAGCTTTTCGTGAGAATTCTGTGAGAATTTCTGAGGCATTTTTTAAGACCCTTTGAAGACCGTGCCCGGCTGCCGGGCTCACGCTACTAATCGCTGAAGCTTTTCCACTAGTTCAACCCAAATTCCCTGAAAATCGACCTTTTGCTTTCCAACCGAAAATACCGGTTTTCATGGATAAAAAATAGTAAGCACCCGGGAAACAAGTTCCCCACAGAAACCACTTCGAAACAAAATTTCGTGCAGACAAATTGCAGCGTGCAATCAAGGAACCGACAAACCAGCTAAAGAGACGCTACAAGACTGGTTATACGATTTGTCGCGACCATGAAAATGATTCCATTTTATAAGAAATATTGTTGACGTAAAACCGATTTTATAAGTGTGGCTGATTTTCTACTCTGTGATAATGTTTTCAAGGTTAAAAAAATCGGGCCAGCTGAATCGGCAAATCGAATTGATCGAAACAAATACGGCCCTAATTATCGAAAGAAAAGGGTTTTGGGGATTTAAATTAGCCCAAATGACAAAAAAGCACTGTACATTAGCTACCTTTTCGATTTTAATTCACAACGTTAAAGGAAACGCGAGTTATGATTTCAAAAGCGCTCGCACTTCCTGCTCTCCAGAAGGTAAACACAGTGGCGGACGGTAATTCAAGGGTCACGTGAGCGCACACACTCTTTAGGGTGGTATTCGGTGACACAGAATCTGCACCACGTAAAATAACCACCGATAATAATACACTCCGTGACGCATACATGACATAAACAACATATTATTCCAATATGGCGGCAAACGAGAGAGAGAGAGAGAGAGAATCGTCCATTAATTAGCATTGACTTCGAGGTCCTCTCGTTCACGATCACCGACAACTCTTAAGTTTACCTTTCGCTTTTTCTTTCCCATTTGATGAAAATCATATGAATATCGATTCCGGTATCTCAGTTTAAAATCATCCTCGTGGATAGCAGGATACGGTTGAAAGGGATCAGAGCTATTTCCAAGTGGACATGAGCCCTTGCAGCCTAGGCTTGTTCCAGACGATGTTCTGGTAAGAGGTTTTATTATTCGAAGTCTCAATAGCCAAGCTATAGAGCAAGCTAATTCCGCATTGAAGTACCTGAAAGGGTCTCTGTCTTATATGAATCAACACAACTTCATTAAACATTTGAAATTCTTCTTATGGTACCGCAATTCTCAACTTCTCAAAAAATTGTAATTGTGAAGTTACAGTCGGTTTTCAGGACTTCAGGATTGTGACAATATGTCTGAACCATGTGCAGTAGAAGAACATTTCTCACTCAATAAGAATGAGTGTGTAATTTGACTGGTATTAAAATTAAACAAATAAACTGCCACTTTCCTGTTCCATTTTGGTGTCCAAGAGACTTTAAGGGATATTTAACCACAGTCAAATCTTGTTCTCTCTTCTTTCACTTTGGCGTCCAAGTGGCTATAGGAGATATCTAGAAAATAACCATGCAAAACTTCCCCCTTTTTACCACGGCATGTAACCACAGTCAAATCTTGTTCTCTCGTGTTCTGCTTTGGCGTCCAAGTGACTGTAGGAGATATCTAGAAAATAACCACGCAAAACTGCCCCCTTTTAACCACGGTATGTGACCACAGTCAAATCTTGTTCTCTCGTGTTCTGCTTTGGCGTCAAAGTGGCTGTAGGAGATATCTAGAAAATAACCACGCAAAACTGCCCCCTTTTAACCACGCTATGTAACCACAGTCCAATCTTGTTCTCTCATGTACTGTTTGGCGTCAAAGTGGCTGTAGGAGATATCTAGAAAATAACCACGCAAAACTGCCCCCTTTTAACCACGGTATGTAACCACAGTCAAATCTTGTTCTCTCATGTACTACTGCTTTGGCGTCCAAGTGACTGTAGGAGATATCTAGAAAATAACCACGCAAAACTGCCCCCTTTTAACCACGGCATGTAACCACAGTCAAATCTTGTTCTCTCGTGTTCTGCTTTGGCGTCCAAGTGACTGTAGGAGATATCTAGAAAATAACCACGCAAAACTGCCTCCTTTTAACCACGGTATGTGACCACAGTCAAATCTTGTTCTTTCGTGTTCTGCTCTGGCGTCAAAGTGGCTGTAGGAGATATCTAGAAAATAACCACGCAAAACTGCCCCCTTTTAACCACGCTATGTAACCACAGTCCAATCTTGTTCTCTCATGTACTGCTTTGGCGTCAAAGTGGCTGTAGGAGATATCTAGAAAATAACCACGCAAAACTGCCCCCTTTTAACCACGGTATGTAACCACAGTCAAATCTTGTTCTCTCATGTACTACTGCTTTGGCGTAGTGACTGTAGGAGATATCTAGAAAATAACCACGCAAAACTGCCCCCTTTTAACCACGTATGTAACCACAGTCAAATCTTGTTTTCTCTTGTTCTGCTTTGGCGTCAAAGTGACTGTAGGAGATATCTAGAAAATAACCACGCAAAACTGCCCCCTTTTAACCACGGCATGTAACCACAGTCAAATCTTGTTCTCTCGTGTTCTGCTTTGGCGTCCAAGTGACTGTAGGAGATATCTAGAAAATAACCACGCAAAACTGCCCCCTTTTAACCACGGTATGTAACCACAGTCAAATCTTGTTTTCTCTTGTTTTGCTTTGGCGTCAAAGTGGTTGGAGAAGATATCTAGAAAATAACCACGCAGAACTGCCCCTTTTTAACCACGTATGTAACCACAGTCAAATCTTGTTCTCTCACGTCCTGCTTTGGCGTCAAAGTGGATGTAGGAGATATCTAGAAAATAACCACGCAAAACTGCCCCCTTTTAACCACGTATGTAACCACAGTCAAATCTTGATTTCTCTTGTTCTGCTTTGGCGTCAAAGTGGCTGTATCTGCCCCCTTTAACCACGGTATGTAACTACAGTCAAATCTTGTTCTCTCATGTTCTGCTTTGGCATCAAAATGGCTGTAGGAGATATCTAGAAAATAACCACGCAGAACTACCTCCTTTTAACCACGGTATGTAACCACAGTCAAATCTTGTTCTCTCGTGTTCTGCTCTGGCGTCAAAGTGGCTGTAGGAGATATCTAGAAAATAACCACGCAAAACTGCCCCCTTTTAACCACGCTATGTAACCACAGTCCAATCTTGTTCTCTCATGTACTGCTTTGGCGTCAAAGTGGCTGTAGGAGATATCTAGAAAATAACCACGCAAAACTGCCCCCTTTTAACCACGGTATGTAACCACAGTCAAATCTTGTTCTCTCATGTACTACTGCTTTGGCGTAGTGACTGTAGGAGATATCTAGAAAATAACCACGCAAAACTGCCCCCTTTTAACCACGTATGTAACCACAGTCAAATCTTGTTTTCTCTTGTTCTGCTTTGGCGTCAAAGTGACTGTAGGAGATATCTAGAAAATAACCACGCAAAACTGCCCCCTTTTAACCACGGCATGTAACCACAGTCAAATCTTGTTCTCTCGTGTTCTGCTTTGGCGTCCAAGTGACTGTAGGAGATATCTAGAAAATAACCACGCAAAACTGCCCCCTTTTAACCACGGTATGTAACCACAGTCAAATCTTGTTTTCTCTTGTTTTGCTTTGGCGTCAAAGTGGTTGGAGAAGATATCTAGAAAATAACCACGCAGAACTGCCCCTTTTTAACCACGTATGTAACCACAGTCAAATCTTGTTCTCTCACGTCCTGCTTTGGCGTCAAAGTGGATGTAGGAGATATCTAGAAAATAACCACGCAAAACTGCCCCCTTTTAACCACGTATGTAACCACAGTCAAATCTTGATTTCTCTTGTTCTGCTTTGGCGTCAAAGTGGCTGTATCTGCCCCCTTTAACCACGGTATGTAACTACAGTCAAATCTTGTTCTCTCATGTTCTGCTTTGGCATCAAAATGGCTGTAGGAGATATCTAGAAAATAACCACGCAGAACTACCTCCTTTTAACCACGGTATGTAACCACAGTCAAATCTTGTTCTCTCGTGTTCTGCTTTGGCGTCAAAGTGGCTGTAGGAGATATCTAGAAAAAAAAAACACGCAAAACTTCCCCCTTTAACCACGGTATGTAACTACAGTCAAATCTTGTTCTCTCATGAGTGTTCTGCTTTGGCATCAAAATGGCTGTAGGAGATGTCTAGAAAATAACCATGCAAAACTTCCCCCTTTTTACCACGGTATGTAACCACAGTCAAATTCTGTTCTCTCATGTTCTGCTTTGGCGTCAAAGTGGCTGTAGGAGATATCTAGAAAAAAAAATAACACGCAAAACTTCCCCCTTTAACCACGGTATGTAACTACAGTCAAATCTTGTTCTCCCATGTTCTGCTTTGGCATCAAAATGGCTGTAGGAGATATCTAGAAAATAACCACGCAGAACTGCCCCCTTTTAACCACGGTATGTAACTACAGTCAAATCTTGTTCTCTCATGAGTGTTCTGCTTTGACATCAAAATGGCTGTAGGAGATGTCTAGAAAATAACCACGCAAAACTGCCCCCTTTTAACCACGGTATGTAACCACAGTCAAATCTTGTTCTCTCGTGTTCTGCTTTGGCGTCCAAGTGGCTGTAGGAGATATCTAGAAAATAACCACGCAAAACTGCCCCTTTTAACTTAACGTCGGACGTAACTGCTAACGTCTGACGTTAAAATAGTAACTTTTACTGGGCTGAACGTCTGACGTTAGCTGTTACGTCTGGCGGCTAGTTTTATGCAACTTGCCCCAGAATACCAACCCTTTTAACGCCGAGAAAAAATAATTAAAAAAGCATGCATTGAAAAAAAAAATACCACGTTTGAGAACAAATTACAAAATATCGTACTATTGTTGCGGCTTTTCATCTTTTGTCACAACATTAACGGAGATCTCGAGTTCTTCTAACTATGGCAACAGTGTGCAGATTTTTAGAGAGAATTTCCGCAGAGATATGACATCCTCGAATCCTCATGAAATTTTTTGGTAACCAAAAAAGAACAAAAGTTAAATAATCTTTAAATCCCATAAATCTCAATCTGAGTAACCACTTGAATACCTAAATATAAGTTAGAAAGCAATTTTAGACACAAATAAAAAAAATGATTTTTTATGATTTTTTTTTTTGGAAGACCAAAGAAATAGAAAATGGCAGCCAAAAACAGCATTTAAAATATCGTATTAAATTGGGCTTTTAATTTAATGACGTAAAATTTAATGATATGATAACCCGTTCAAAACAGCACACGGTATGGAATTTTGAGAATTATCAATTTGATTGACAGCTGTCAATCAAAATTAATTTATGTAATCTTTTGAGGTTTAAAGATCATGACTTTAAATTTTATAGGGTGGTAGCACGTCAGCGAGTCTACATTGTGTGCAATTTTGAGACGTGTCAGTTTGATTGACAGCCGTCAATCAGACCAAATATCGCGTTTTGAACCAAAATATTGCCCTTGCGTCATTCGCTATAAATGGAAGACATTTAACAGCACGCCTACTTTGGAACAATGATTATATAGCAAAATGATAGACGCGTAACATAGAGAAAAATAAAAAGCAGGCGTCCACGCATTTGTGAGAAAAGATGACACAAAGTACAACCACTTAACTCATTAATATTCAAAATGGTGGTCGAAAACAAACCTTTGCATCATTATAACTTCTAAAGCTTGAAAATTACAGCATAGCAATAAAATTGTATGGTTTACTGTAAATGAGAAAGAAGAGAAATATTTTTCGCGTTACAGTCACTTAACATGTTCCATCGAAATAGAGGCAATTTATTTGTAGAATGGTATTACAAAGGCAAAAGTACCACTTGAAACGTTACATCAAATCAAGAGATTATAATTGGACAGAGAGGGAGTCTAGGGGCCTTGGCTGGGATATCTTAATTGCAAAAAAGGTATTTTTAGTAACAATGCGGACCAATGCAATGCGGAAACATTTTCCGGTGAGCTGGTTGACTTCCGGAAGACTTGCTTTCTTGAATCAGCGCGTCAAATCGAGGCGGAGTCAACAAATTAAAAAAATGGCGACCATTGCGGTGGTAATTTCGCATGTGAAAAAGAAAGTAAAATGGTCCTATTTGAGCAAAGAACGTTATATAGTACCACAGCGACTGGATACATAGATCTCCATCTGTCTTAAAACACAAACTGTTGCAACTGAAGCGGTAAAAAGGGGGCTGGACAATTCAACTTACCGGACAGATGCCAATCAACCATCACTCCAATCTCTTGTAAGCGTCGTTTCTAAAAGTTTGAAGTCGCTTTGCTCGATCGATGGCCAGCCCATCCAAACTTTTCAGACATGAAATAGTTGTATACTGTAGAATTCAAAGTTGTTATGTTTTCGGTAGCTGAAGGATACAAGGATGCTCTTCTGGGAAAATCACTTTTTAAGGATTTCAACACGGCAAGGAATTAAAAATGCTAAAACCGGCTCGCATGCATGCATGCATGGATTTGTTTACTATAAGTTTTCGGTGGTTATTTATCTTTAGCCAATAAAAGCCTTTAAAAACATGAATAAAAAGTACTAAAAAATGTGGTGGTTAAAATAAAACAGTTTTAAGTGGTTATTTATCTTTAACCAGTAAAAGCCTTCAAAAACATGAATAAAAACTACTAAAAAATGTGGTGGTTAAAATAAAAAAGTCTTCGGTGGTTATTTATCTTTAGCTAATAAAAGCCTTTAAAAACATGAATAAAAACTACTAAAAAATGTGGTGGTTAAGTAAAACAGTTTTCGGTGGTTATTTATCTTTAGCCAATAAAAGCCTTTAAAAACATGAATAAAAAGTACTAAAAAATGTGGTGGTTAAAATAAAACAGTTTTAAGTGGTTATTTATCTTTAACCAGTAAAAGCCTTCAAAAACATGAATAAAAACTACTAAAAAATGTGGTGGTTAAAATAAAAAAGTCTTCGGTGGTTATTTATCTTTAGCTAATAAAAGCCTTTAAAAACATGAATAAAAACTACTAAAAAATGTGGTGGTTAAGTAAAACAGTTTTCGGTGGTTATTTATCTTTAGCCAATAAAAGCCTTTAAAAACATGAATAAAAAGTACTAAAAAATGTGGTGGTTAAAATAAAACAGTTTTAAGTGGTTATTTATCTTTAACCAGTAAAAGCCTTCAAAAACATGAATAAAAACTACTAAAAAATGTGGTGGTTAAAATAAAAAAGTCTTCGGTGGTTATTTATCTTTAGCTAATAAAAGCCTTTAAAAACATGAATAAAAACTACTAAAAAATGTGGTGGTTAAGTAAAACAGTTTTCGGTGGTTATTTATCTTTAGCCAATAAAAGCCTTTAAAAACATGAATAAAAACTACTAAAAAATGTGGTGGTTAAAATAAAACAGTTTTCAGTGGTTATTTATATTTAGCCAATAAAAGCCTTTAAAAACATGAATAAAAACTACTAAAAAATGTGGTGGTTAAAGTAAAACAGTTGTCAGTGGTTATTTATCTTTAGCCAATAAAAGCCTTTAAAAACATGAATAAAAACTACTAAAAAATGTGGCGGTTAAAATAAAACAGTTTTCAGTGGTTATTTATCTTTAGCCAATAAAAACCCTTGCAAACATGAATAAAAACTAGGAAACGATGTGGTGGTTAAAATAAAACAGTTTTCGGTGGTTATTTATCTTTAGACAATAAAAGCCTTTAAAAACATGAAAAAAAACTACTAAAAAATGTGGTGGTTAAAATAAAACAGTTTTCGGTGGTTATTTATCTTTAGCCAATAAAAGACTTTCAAAACATGAATAAAAACTACTAAAAAATGTGGCGGTTAAAATAAAACAGTTTTCGGTGGTTATTTATCTTTAACCAATAAAAACCCTTGCAAACATGAATAAAAACTAGGAAACGATGTGGTGGTTAAAATAAAACAGTTTTCGGTGGTTATTTATCTTTAGCCAATAAAAGCCTTTAAAAACATGAATAAAAACAACTAAAAAATGTGGTGGTTAAAATAAAACACTTTTCAGTGGTTATTTATCTTTAGCTAACTTGTGTATCCAAAAGATAGTAATTGCTGCGGTAAATTTGTTGCAATAATGCTGTTTTATCGACTCGTTGGTATTACAGAATTTTCTCTTTCGTTTTTTGAGGGGAAGCAAAGCAAATGTAACCGGGATGAATCGACGAAAACTCCAGCTGATAAGACTAATTTTGTTTTGTAATTCACGCATTAAGTTCTTGCAATGCCTGTAGAATATTGTTGAGCAAAGGACGCGTTCACCACGAGGAAGGTGTGAAAATTTAGGTTTAACTTAATTATTGATAATGAATATGTTGCGTTGCTAGCTAGCCGTATCGTGTTCGCGTCTCCACGCGCTCAGCTCAGGTTTCGCGTCCCCACGCGCTCAGCTCAGTCTCATCGACCGCTGTCGGAGTGATTTAAAAATAAATTTGTCTTTTATTCCGTACAATCTTCGAAAATCTTTGCTATCTAACGGTCCTATCACCATGCCTCACAGTCCTCGCTCAACTCGCGGTAGTCTTCGACACTTCAGTTCCGATTACGACTGGCACATGTTGGACCAAAATATTACAAATCTCGCAGCCAACAGCTTGAAGCAGCAAGCGACGCTATTGTTCGTGGCGCAGTGAATTCTGGCCCAAAATGTGTGCGTGGCGCAGTGAATTCTGGTAAAAAGCGATCAAATCGAGATTTTTCGTAGCTTATATTTTTTTCTCATATATTTCTCTTAAATCCTGATTATGTTGCTGCTCACTCGCTACGTTCGTTCCGCAGCAATAAAAGCCTTTAAAAACATGAATAAAAACTACTAAAAAATGTGGTGGTTAAAATAAAACAGTTTTCGGTGGTTATTTATCTTTAGCCAATAAAAGCCTTTAAAAACATGAATAAAAACTACTAAAAAACTACCACAGTTTCTCTAGAAACTAACCCCATACTAAAAAATGTGATGGTTAAAATAAAACAGTTTTCGGTGGTTATTTATCTTTAGCCAATAAAAGCCTTTAACCCATTGACACCTGAACCGCCCGTACAAGACTCCACTGCTTTAAAAAATTGTAACTCTCTCTATCGTGCGAAAATTGCCTTAACTAGCAGTTGTGAGCATTGACTAGAAAGTCTTTCAAATTGAGATACCCAATAAACACAAAAAAGTCAGCGATTTTTGCAGAATATCAGCGTTTCAATTTGGACAATAACAAAAATTACCGTTTTTAACGTCATAGAAAAACAACAAAAATCACGTTTTTGCCTTTAGTTTTTTTTATTCAAATCATCGTGGCAAGCCCAAAAGTCGACATTTACAGCAAAATTCAGTCCTAGTCCTAGCTTAGCAGTGAATTTTTTTGTTCTTATTCGTTGCTCGGGCCTTGCTACAGCTTGTTATACTAGTGCATACTCACCTTGCCTCGATTTTCAACATCACCACCGCACTGCATGCTGGGAAATAAACAGATTTTTTGACAGCGTCCATTCCGTCCTCCACAATTTTCATATATATACTAAGTCCACAGCCACTCTGACCCACCACCGAAATTTCGCGCTTGTTGTGTTCTCCTGTGGTCGCAACTTCCAAAATATGCCGCGGTAGGTCGAGAAATTCATCCAGAGTCGAGTCCCAAAGGTACTTCGTTTCCAGGCGGCCATTTTTCCAGTTCAACGAGCAACGAGCCAAATTCGTTCACCACGCGTTCACCACGAGGAAGGTGTGAAAATTTAGGTTTAACTTAATTATTGATAATGAATATGTTGCGTTGCTAGCTAGCCGTATCGTGTTCGCGTCTCCACGCGCTCAGCTCAGGTTTCGCGTCCCCACGCGCTCAGCTCAGTCTCATCGACCGCTGTCGGAGTGATTTAAAAATAAATTTGTCTTTTATTCCGTACAATCTTCGAAAATCTTTGCTATCTAACGGTCCTATCACCATGCCTCACAGTCCTCGCTCAACTCGCGGTAGTCTTCGACACTTCAGTTCCGATTACGACTGGCACATGTTGGACCAAAATATTACAAATCTCGCAGCCAACAGCTTGAAGCAGCAAGCGACGCTATTGTTCGTGGCGCAGTGAATTCTGGCCCAAAATGTGTGCGTGGCGCAGTGAATTCTGGTAAAAAGCGATCAAATCGAGATTTTTCGTAGCTTATATTTTTTTCTCATATATTTCTCTTAAATCCTGATTATGTTGCTGCTCACTCGCTACGTTCGTTCCGCAGCAATAAAAGCCTTTAAAAACATGAATAAAAACTACTAAAAAATGTGGTGGTTAAAATAAAACAGTTTTCGGTGGTTATTTATCTTTAGCCAATAAAAGCCTTTAAAAACATGAATAAAAACTACTAAAAAATGTGATGGTTAAAATAAAACAGTTTTCGGTGGTTATTTATCTTTAGCCAATAAAAGCCTTTAACCCATTGACACCTGAACCGCCCGTACAAGACTCCACTGCTTTAAAAAATTGTAACTCTCTCTATCGTGCGAAAATTGCCTTAACTAGCAGTTGTGAGCATTGACTAGAAAGTCTTTCAAATTGAGATACCCAATAAACACAAAAAAGTCAGCGATTTTTGCAGAATATCAGCGTTTCAATTTGGACAATAACAAAAATTACCGTTTTTAACGTCATAGAAAAACAACAAAAATCACGTTTTTGCCTTTAGTTTTTTTTATTCAAATCATCGTGGCAAGCCCAAAAGTCGACATTTACAGCAAAATTCAGTCCTAGTCCTAGCTTAGCAGTGAATTTTTTTGTTCTTATTCGTTGCTCGGGCCTTGCTACAGCTTGTTATACTAGTGCATACTCACCTTGCCTCGATTTTCAACATCACCACCGCACTGCATGCTGGGAAATAAACAGATTTTTTGACAGCGTCCATTCCGTCCTCCACAATTTTCATATATATACTAAGTCCACAGCCACTCTGACCCACCACCGAAATTTCGCGCTTGTTGTGTTCTCCTGTGGTCGCAACTTCCAAAATATGCCGCGGTAGGTCGAGAAATTCATCCAGAGTCGAGTCCCAAAGGTACTTCGTTTCCAGGCGGCCATTTTTCCAGTTCAACGAGCAACGAGCCAAATTCGTAAACGAAGTACAACACCTAACTCGCTTCATTGAGAAGTGGACTCTGAACTACCTCCAAGCTTAATGATGCTCATCAGGCAGCTACTAAAGATGAAAAATGGCTGTGAACTTACCAAAAATCGTAGATAATTCATATTGGACCCTTTATTGCAAATCAACCAAGCAAAATGAGATCGTCACAACGACGTTTCCAGTAAACTCGAGTCTTCAGTGTTTTAGAACAGCAGCACTTTCAATGGTAACTCCAAATATGAAGTCACGAAATCCTATGGGGCGTGTGTATGCGGAAAATCACTCAAAAACGTAAAAATCCTCAGGTGTGAATGGGTTAAAAACATGAATAAAAACTACTAAAAAATGTGGTGGTTAAAATAAAACAGTTTTCGGTGGTTATTTATCTTTAGCTAATAAAAGCCTTTAAAAACATGAATAAAAACTACTAAAAAATGTGGTGGTTAAAATAAAACAGTTCTCAGTGGTTATTTATCTTTAGCCAATAAAAGCCTTAAAAAAAAAATGAATAAAAACTACTAAAAAATGTGGTGGTTAAAATAAAACAGTTTTCAGTGGTTATTTATCTTTAGCCAATAAAAGCCTTTAAAAAAAATGAATAAAAACTACTAAAAAATGTGGTGGTTAAAATAAAACAGTTTTCGGTGGTTATTTATCTTTAGCTAATAAAAGCCTTTAAAAACATGAATAAAAACTACTAAAAAATGTGGTGGTTAAAATAAAACAGTTTTAAGTGGTTATTTATCTTTAGCCAATAAAAGCCTTTAAAAACATGAATAAAAACTACTAAAAAATGTGGTGGTTAAAATAAAACAGTTTTCGGTGGTTATTTATCTTTAGCCAATGAAAACCCTTGCAAACAAGAGGTTCTTTATGCTTTCAAATGATCATTACAGTTAAGTTGTAGAAATATTAGGGAAAAGAAATACTGAATTTGTGTCAGGTGGAACTAAAATTGAGACCTCAATAGTATGCAACAAAATAAATACAGAACTGATTCAAACAATTTTGTTTTTTTATTATAACTTTGTCTGAAGCTAAAATGCTGTTGGTATCAGGGTACTGGGCCATGGCAACACATGCAAAACACCTTTTAGGTGGCCCTAATGTAGGTAAAAAGAGAGTAGAAAGTCAACTATTAACTATTATTATCACCATTAATCGCACAAAGAAGGATAGACCATTTTACAGTTGTCTTCTTAGTGTCCTGGCCTTTGGGTGGAAGCGAGGCTGAAGTTGACCTTGTTATGATACAGACCTTGGAGCTTTTCAGATGTAAATTTACCTAGTTAGCACGAGAAAAGAATTATTAACATATGAAAGGCAGAAAGGTTTGTATCAAAGCAAGGTCACCTCCAGCCTTGCTTCCACTTCAAAGGCAAGGTCACCAAGCACACAACTGTAAAATGGACTATTGTCCTTTTCACTGAGATGATGAAGAGCCACGGCTACTTTGAAAGAACTGACAAGCTCTAAAATAATTGATTTCCTCCTGGTGCATTATGAGCCAGATGATGCTCTGAAAGAAACACACACAAATAAAAATTAAAGATTGTCACAGGAAATTATTTTCCACAACTTAATTGAGAATGGGAATTTATGAAGGGCGACGGCTAGAAACAGTGAATTGCCACGAATTTAGAGATTTTTAAACCTGCGCACACAACCTTAAAAGAAAAAATGTGACAACATTTACAAATTTAAAGTAATCATAAATAAAATAATTATTCTATTCACATCTGAAGAAAGCCAAAAGAATGTCTGCATAGGAGCATCAATTTGTACTGCTCACTCAGGTCTGGTTTTCACACCCCAAAACGGATTTGAGTGTGGGCTCATTTTCCTTGACATGGCTGGTAATTTAGCTTATATGACCAGCTCTTAGAAAAAAGTTGACAAAAGTTCATCACACGATCAAAATTTTGTTGACCGCAAATTGACAACATGGTCAGTTAAGTCACGTAATGTTGAACTTGCAATGAATGAATTTCAACTCGCAGTTGCCTCAAATGTGCTCAGATAATACCTTTCCTAATATAAATAAACATTTCTTCTGTTCAAGTTACATAAAGTTAAGTTCAAGAAATATATTATTTGAAGGCATAATAGGCAACTGCAAACTCAAATTCATTCTTCGCAAGGTCAATGTTACAAATCTTGTGGTCGATTTGCAGTCAACAAAAATTGAAGTGAAACCAATGGTGTGTATAAAGAGGGTTAATTTTAAGCCACTTCAAAGGACACGAGGGCTCAATAGTAGGTAATTTTGCGACTGGTCACATCCTAGTGGTGATTTAAAGGAACAAATCTCTCGGAAGCCTACTAGGGTAAACTATTCTAAATTGGCCTTTTAAAAAAATACATTTTGTGACTAGTTTCAGTCTGCAGTCTGCAAATGTGGCACACTGTATATCTCATTTTCAAATGATGTCACACTGGTGTACGATAACAAAAGAGTTCTCATTCACTTCTATTACTTTCTATTGTTCCGTACACCAACATCGCCACTGCCCTTTTTTCTTTGAAATCCTCAGGGAATGGTTGCAAACCATCTGTATCATCATTATTGTATAAATTGTATAAAGATACATACATGCAGTTTATTTGTAGGTGCATCAAAATCGGGAAAGGTAAATGAAAGGAAATTTCTGTCAAGGAAAGTGACAGCATTTGTGTTAACCAGCAAAGTCATGTACATAAATAAAGAGGGCACTTCTGTAGAAACAAGGTCACTCGCCGTTGGTGGATCATGACATGAATCGGCCACGTTTTCATTATACAAATCTGATACATCCTAAAAAGGACGTATACAAAACATGGACCCGGGTCCATGGACCACCCCTGTGGACCTGGTCCATGGACCACCTTGTGGACCCAGTCCATGTAACACCTGATGGACCACCTTTAATTTTCATCAATTTAATTGATTTTTTTTTATCTTTCTGTCAGTATGAAGGATGGACTGCAGACTGGGGACAAGGTATAAAACTCAGTCTTCAGTTTTAATACATATGGCATTCAACATCAAGTAGCAATATCATGATGCAAGTTGAATAAGAAGGACTGGACCAAGTCCCAAGCTACTATAATTATTATGGGATGCAGATAATCTCATGTGCTTTTCTTTTGGATTCACTGTGCATGTGTAGTCAAGAAATACTGATAAAACTAAGCCAGGTGAAGTATAAACAAACACATGCACAAGCCACCATACTGATGAATAGTTTGTTGTTTGTTATTGTTTCTAGATGCTTCACAGATACTTGGAAGAGCAGTGTTTAAGGTTTGAGCATGGCCTCCCCTTACCTTCCCCCTTCCCACACCAAGAACTCAAAATGCATGAAAACACTGCTCTTTGTGAGTATCCACAAAGCACCTAGAAACGATTAAAAGAATCAGTATGGTGGCTTTGGCATGTGTTTGTTTATAATCCACTAGGCTTTTGTTTTATCCGAATCCAAAAGAAAAGCACATGGGATTGTCTGCATCCCATAATAATAGTAGCTTGGGACTTGGCCCAGTCCTTCTTGTTCTACTTGCATCAAACGAAAAACTTCACATGCTCCTGCCCCAAAGTACCAGCCAGGAATCAGACTGCATATAAAATGCAATGACGGCAAAAGCATAAATTACATTGATAGTAGAAAGTTAAATGTTGATGTTGAAGGCCATATTTATTTAAACTTAAGACTGTGTTTTACACCCTGTCCTCAGTCCACAGTCCAACTTTTATACTGACAGAAAAATTCGGGAAAAAAATTAAAATTGACGAAAATTAGGGGTGGTCCATCAGGTGGTCCATGGACCTGGTCCACAGAGGTGGTCCATGGACCAGGTCCATGTTTCGTATACGTCCTCCTAAAAATAACAAACAGAACGTTCCATAAAGCTTATCATCATCATCAAATCACCAAACTTTAGTTATGTGTCAGAAACATTTTAGCTCAATTTTTCAATTGAGCTATTTGGCGACACCTGAGCTTAACTAAGAACTTAAAATTAAAAAAAGCTAAAAAAACTAATAAGTTTTAACTTACCTAAGTTTCTAAAATATTCAATTGAGCTAATTGGTGACACCTAATTTCTAACTATATGTAATCATGTGTAATATACACCTAATTTCAGTAACGTTGTCATAGAAAAATGAAAAATGAAAAAAGCTAAATAGGAATTAGTTAGCTTAATCATCATTCACAGCAACACGCGGCACGATCAAGCATGCAGCAGCTATTGTTAATTTAAATTAAGCGTGCAGCGGCTATTGTTATTTGTATGTCTAATTAATTCCTATTGGCCTTTTTTCATTTTTCGTTTTTACATTTTTCATTTTCTATGACAACGTCATTGCATTTAGGTGTATATGTTGTAGTTAATTTTTTTTCTCAGGTAATTTTTATTTTTCCATTGTTTTTGGGTATGGTAATATATGTGGGTATGGTAATATATGCTAATGAATTTGAAACAAAGGAAAAACAAAAATTAAGTTACTTACCTAAAATAAAAAATTAACTGCAACATATATCTTTCAAAACAAAACAATAATTAACAACCTACGTAAAATCTCTCATTAGAGATTCACTTTACCAGCAATGAATCTGAAATAGGTGTGGGTTGAAATACATGTACATCAAGCTGCTCGTCAAGCGGATCTTTGAGACTCTGACATTGGGTGCTGGTACCATCCACTCGCTTGCTGCGTTTTGTTCGGTCCTCTTTTCCTTTTCTTTCTTACAAACTGCGTCATATCATATATAGGCATACATATGTACCGATTTCTGTACCTCGCCGTGTTTCCATCTTCATGAATAGCAGGAAAAGATTGAAACGGGGGTGAGTTGCATGAACTACTCCGGTCGTTATCTGCCGCCATGTTGGATATGGTGGAACATTGACCCATATATGGTCATGTATGCGTCACGGAGTGTATTATTATCGGTGGTTATTTTACGTGGTTAAGGGCCTAAAACACAGAATCTGCATCCAGGCTTGGTTCCCACTAGCGACATAACGATCATAACCATTATCATAAACATAATCATAATCACAACGTTGTTATGATCTAGTGGGAACACATACGTACAAGCAGTCGACTTTAAATTTGACGCTCATCAAAGTTGGACGCCATCTTGGAATAACATGAACTGCAAATTACTGGAACTAGGACGTTCATTGGCCAAAATACAATGAATGAACATACGTCATTATGATTACGACTATGAGCGCTAGATTTTTCCCACTACGACATAAGCATAATCACAGACATAATCATAATCATAAGAAAATGCCCGATCATTTTCTTATGATTATGATTATGTCGATCCTAAGCGTCTTTCGGCGTTCCCACTGCGACATAAGCAACATAACGCCCCTTATGATTATGATTATGATCGTTATGTCGCTAGTGGGAACCAAGCCTATCACGCCCCGCCATTTTGTATAAAAACAAAAGATTTTTGCCCGCCAAACCTCGTTTTCAACTTTTTTACTGCGAGGCTGGGCGGGCAAAAACAAAGCATTTTATTCTCCGGGGAGTCAACATGGCCGCTGCGTGATAAAGGCCAATTCCATTTTCAATAAAGTTTTACTATTTACTGCTCGTCGTTGTCACGAATGTCTAGTTAACGCCCCAATATTATCTTGCCGACACACATTTTTCTTCAATTATAAGCCCAGCGGACTTTGATACGCAAATTTCCCTCCTATTATAAGCCACTCCGAATATAGGCCCCTCAAGAAAGTCCTTTGAAAAATATAACCCCCAGAAAATTTTAGGGACAAGAGTCTTGCCCACGAATCTTCTACCTGTTTTTGCCTTTACAAAAATCCTAGCTGAACTTATTTCGCACCCAAAATGACAAACAAAAGGCGCCAAATTTCTCGATGGTACGGAAGTTTGAGGCGGGATTTTACTAAACAAACTCTAGTTGTTTTTTTTAGGCGACTAAGGCCCGGTTTAAACCTCGCATTTCATATGTGCCGAATCTAATACCTATTTAAATTTGACAGTTGTTCGATTCGGTACATGTAACGTTCGACGTATAAAACATTACTGTCGAACTTCTGTCGAATATTCGACTGGCTCAGTCGAAGATGCGGCAAAAGTCGCATTGTCGAAATTGATTTGAGTTAAACGTCGAACTTTATTAATTCACATTCATTTAATTCCAGAATTAGATTCGGCACATGTGAAATGCGACGTTTAAACCGGGCCTTAATGATAAAAAGTTTAAAGCTGAGATTTGATGTTAGACCTGAGAATGGTCCACTGAACAATGAATGGTCTCGTGTGTTTTCGCAGAAAACTTCCAGTGGATTTTTGAAAGTCACCACCGGCGAAAAAATGCGGGTATGGGACGGCAAATACTGGCGGGGGGTACAATGGAAAATAATTATCAAGTCTTGTAAAACCATGTGATTTAAATTTTATTACTTAAAAATCACATTTAGACTAAGAATCAAAAATGCGTTAGACAGGTCACTTCATTTTTGAAATGGTTGGTAGAAGCAAAAAATCTCTAAAATTATGGATTGTTTATTGTTATGAATTGTTGTGATTAGAGATCACAATTGATCTTTGGTTTTTAGTTCTTTTGGCATTGATTTTTTCTTCAATTCCCTGAGATGAATGACGCAGCCGAAGATTTAGAGTTTCTTGCTCGGGTAAGTAGGAACGCCCGTTACTCCAATTACGTACAAATTAGTTTTATGCCCCAATTCAGTTTTTTGCTTGTTATTTTGTCACTCATCCAATCAATGAATAATAATTTATGGATAAAAGAAATCTTTTCCTTTGTGTTCTTTTTTGTTTTCTTAAAACAGTTCAAGGCGATAAAAACCTGTCAAACGATTGACTAACAAATAACAAAAACATTTATTTCGGTATCCAAAATGTACGGTTTTAGTTATTTCGTGTGGAAATTAGCAAATTCAAATCAGGTTCAAGATATGAGGCGAATTTTGATTGGAACAAGCTGGTTTTCGAGCTCGAAAGGTTAAGGATATCAAAATATGCAGTGGATATGTTGAAGCTTGGTGGTGGTTTCAATGGAATATTTGTTTAGATTATAATGCCCGAAGACAAGAAAAATGAGGCGGAGGCGGTAAGCAAATCGCTTTTGATTTAGTTTTAATTGTCCTGAGATCCAAGTTCAGTTAGATCTTCTCCAGTTACCCTTAATATGCTGGAATGTCTTGTAGCTGATGTTTTGGTTGATGCTTTAGATGTGAAATAACCGATCATGTAAACTTTTAATTGTAATCAATCGATCGAGGTTCACAGCATTAAATTTCCCACTCGGATAAAGTTAAATCCTTACTTTTTTATTATTTCACTTTCAAGAGAGTAGCAAAAATTAAAATTCAAGAAAAATACCAAATTAATGGCGAAAAAAACATTACCACAGGAAAGTGCTGCTCAGCAACGTTCATTTGAATAGTCACACTGTAGGATTTCATCCACAGACACCACAGAATCTATGAGAGCGCACAAGAGTCGACGGGAGATGAAAGCACGCGACAGTCGATAAAAGCCCAAATACCATTTCGGAAAAGAGCGGAAGCCTGGTGCGGATGGCCGTGCATTTAATTTTGAAACGTTTTATTTTTAAAACGCAAAGAAATAACTTAATTACGAACTTGAGAACGGTTTCAATGTATTTGCCAAGAAACACTGGGCGATTCACTGCAAGGTTTGGCGCCTTTTTTCTTTTCGATCCCACAGTTCAATGCGCTGTCACTCTCGTCCCAGGCTGCCACTCTTTTTCAAAGTGGTCCATTAAAACAGCCGATTCGCATATAATTAACCGCATATAAGTGAGTCTAATTAACATCAAATTACCGCATGCAAGCGGTTAAAGTAGGCCCAACAATTCACCTACTGAGAAATAACGAAAATAGAGCTGATCTCAAACTGGCTTTTGTCTTTCACTTGAACATTTTACATAAAGTAAAACTCCTTTTTTTTAGTAAAAGAAAGAAAAAGATCAGAAGGGTGTAAGCCTTGAACCCGAGTCGTTTGCTTTATAACTAATACCCATATCCACTACACCAAGGAGGGCTAGCTGAGAGGAACTGTAATTTTTAACATATTTATAGAGTTACCCATAACCATAAATGCTAACCGTTTTAAAATCAGTGTTTAACCCTAAACACTGCAGATCAGTGCTAAACTGGAGCTATTTTCTCTTAGTTCTGTGTTTAACGTCAGTAATATAAAGAATACGACTGTTAGGTAAATAGGGCCTATTTTACCGCGTGCATGCGGTAATTTGATGTTAATTAGACCCGCTTATATGCGGTTAATTATACGCGAATCGGGTGATTAAAGCCGATGATAGCGCACTGGAATCGAAGAGAGCACACGAGAGTCGAATGAAAGCACATGAGTCGATGGGAGCCCATAAAAGTCGAAAAGAGCGCACGTGAGTCGATGGGAGCGATATGATGAGAGCAGTTGACATTTTAGTAGCCATACAAACTAGATTGAGAGTTTATTTTTGGTTCGTTTCAAACAACATGACTTCCTTTCCTACATTCAGTTTGTTTCAGACGTAATTTCTCGAGTTCTTATGATATGTGGCTCGCTTATGGCAGTAGCAAACGGACTGATCCCATCCCTGGGCGCAATGATCTACGGAAACCTGACTGACGAGATTGCCATCCGGAAAAACTGGAATTGCACTTTGAACGACAGTACTACGACCATAATGCTAAGAAACGTGTCCACACTGGAGATGATTATACCTAAGATGACTGAAATAAATGTCACGAAAATAAGATCGATTAAAATCACCCTGAATGAAACGGAAATGAGAGTGCTAGTTTTGGGTCAGAACGGGAAGCAAATAATTGATAGGACGTACGAGAATATAACAGCAGTGAGAATGAAAGGGACTGCTCTAAACGGGACAAAATTAGCGGAAATTGATGTAAGAGGAAGTAGGGTAGAAATGGTAAAGTCGAAGGAGAAAATGGAAGGTAAAACGAGTGAAAAAGAGACTGGCAGTCAAGATATTAGTGGAGACATTAAAAGGGCAAAGAGAGAGATCAAACGAATTCAAAAAAAGAGCGAAACGAATGAAGGATTAAATCTCTCCAGGAGAAAAACTGATCCAAATTCTCCTGATGATGGAATCGATTTCAGTAATGCACAGAGCATTTCAAGCGTAATACCTCCAACGCCAAAACCAATCATTCTTCCTCCAACAAACAATGTAAGCTACACACTGCGGAATATCACGGAAAGTTGCCGCTCGTTTGAAAACAGAGTGGAAGAGAACATGCGTAAATACGCTCTCTATTACGTGTATGCGGCATTTGCGACCTTGCTTTTCGCGTATGGCCAGACAGTGATGTGGAACATAGCTTCCGAGAGAGGAGTGCGAAACTTGAGCGAGAATTTGACCGACTCAGTCATGGATATTGATCCGGGATTTTATGATACCAAGATATACGAGGGCGCGGTCAACTTGGAAGACATCACGTGAGTATTGCGTACGAGCAAAAAGATATTAGCGCTTTTCAGTCGTCTGTAGATCAAACAGAAGACTGACGAGCTTCGCGTCTTCACACTTCCCACCATCCTCGTCCCCAGACCCTTTTCCACTCTCAAAATGGCGGGCCAGACGTAGAAACCAAAATAATCCAAAAATACTGGAGCATTTTGTCACGTAAAACATAATGAACTGTCTTCGTTTAAGAAAACGATTTCAGCTTTCCAGAATCGAAAACAAACACGGCTGCCAATCGCTGAATAGAACATTCGAAACCCCATCAATCACTCATTTATTTATACCCACGTAACGTATAATGAGCTAAAAGCCCATTTCATCGTATATCATGTCACATTTTCGAGTGTATTGGCAGCCTTGTCCTTTTCCCGCCATTTTGAAAGCGGAGAAGTCCTGGAGACGAGGTTGTCTTCCAACAATGGTTTCCCGCGTTTTACCTTTGCTTGGCAACCAGGCAACCAGGCAACCAGGCAGTCTTATAGGTAAGAAGTTTCAAGTGAAAACAAAAGAAAACTGACAGCATTTGTTTGACAGTGTTCAAATGTTTAAAACTGATACATTTGAATTTATAGATGAAAAAAAAAATAGAAGTACAAACAGCCCCGTGAGAGATTTGAACTATCGACCCCTGGTTTACAAGACCAGTGCTCTAACCACTGAGCTAACGAGGCTGAGACAATGTGTTTTGTGACGTTTCACAAAACATATTGAAATATATAGTGAAGCACTCCAGTTGTGGGGTCAATTGCTCGAAACCTGCAAAAAACAGTGTTACATACCCTAACTTTAAAGAATAGAATCGTCCAATGAACTGTAAGCAAATGTAAAAAGGAACGATTACAAAGAAGTGCAGGTTGCAACAAGGTTTCTCCAATAAACTGTCTATCATACAATACAATACAATACTTTATTTAACGTGGAAGGTACACTTAGCTGTAAAGCTAGCTTGTAGGTACTCCACAACATAAGATAAGACTAAGAACAAACAGAAATTACATTATATATAAATTCATGATTACAATTAAAATTTAACCACTGAGAATTGAAGACGTGTGCGCGCAGGCTAGTTTTACTTTGGGCCATGGAAAGAGTCAGACTGTTTAATTTTTTAAATTTTTCTTATCGCAAATGACGAAAGCGCTTTTCCAAGCCGCTAACTATTTTTGCTGTTTAGAGATCCAAAAGACGTCATCAGTCAAAAAGACCTGGAAGCGCTAAGTGGAGGACTGGGCGGAGAGATCGCGTACATGATTCAAAGCGTGTCGAATATCATGTCGGGATTTGTGGTCAGCTTTATTGAAAACTGGAAAATCACCATGGTGATGATGTCTGCCGCGCCGGTCCTAGGAATTGTTCAGAGAGTCGCGGACAAGGTATTTCAGTCAAATCATCCGCTTACAAATACAGTCAACTCTCTCACGGCGGATACCCTTGTAAGGTGGACACCTCTGTAAGGCGGGAACCTCTGTAAGGCGGAAACCCCTGTAAGGCGAACATCCCTGTAAGGCAGACAAAAAAAGTCATCCTTGTAAGGCGGACATCCCTGTAAGGCGGACATCCCTGTAAGGTGAACGCCTCCTTAAGACAGACATCCCTGTAAAGTGGACATCCTTGTAAGACAAACATCCCTGGAAGTAAAGCAGACACCACTGTAAGGCGGACACCCCTGTAAAGCGGACACCCCTGTAAGACAGACATCCCTGTAAAGCGGGCATCCCTGTAAGGCAGATACCTCTGTAAAAGACGGACAACAGTAGTTGGCACGTCCCGGCCCGAATTTCACTTGTTCGTTTGATAACGCCTCAGTTTGTGACTTACGTTAAAAGATCCTCTCTCGCCCTTGGTTGCATGATTTAGCCAACAGAATACTGACGAATATTTCTCTTTTTTCAGGCTGAAAAATTTATCATGAAGCAGAAGGATGAGTTGATGAAACGCGCAAGTGGAATGGCAAAAAAGGGCTTGGGATCTATCAAAACCGTGGCGTCTTATGCTGGAGAAAAGGCTGAGAAAACACGGTAACAAAATCAACAACATTTTTCCTGGTTTTGCAACAAGGTTTTCAATAGGACCACCAGCTTTTATTACGTTTTCACGTTTTCCTTGAGGTTCTCTTCCGTAAAAACTATTGTACTCGAACAAGACTCACCGTTTTACAATATGGCGTCGGGGAGAAGGAACTGCCTTTTGTTCATTTCTGCGAATGCTGGAGTCCCCAAAATTCCGACTGGCTTAGGGCCTGGTCGCACTAGGGAAATTTTGATCAAATTTGTCTTTGTTTAAAATAAAAATCTGTCATCACATTAAATTTCCTAATGCGACCGGTGTTTCGCAAATTTGGAAAAAGGTTTTAAATATGACCACCAGCTTTTATTACGTTTTCCCGTTTTCCCGTTTTTCCGTTTTTCCGTTTTCCCGTTTTTCCGTTTTCCCGTTTTCCCGTTTTCCCGTTTTCCCGTTGGTCAAAACTATTGTACTCGAACAAGACTCACCGTTTTACAATATGGCGTCTGTCATCACATTAAGTTTCCTAATGCGACCGCCGTTTCGCAAATTTGGAAAAATGGGAAATTCCGGCTAAACTTCAAAGACGCCGTAGTGTATGGGTGAGGCAGGCCGCTTTGAAAAAATCGAGAAAAACAAAAGAAACCGCTTTCGGAGGGACACGCTTTTTGTGGAATGTGTGCGACCCTAAAATGTTCTCAAATTTTTGGAACTTCCGTTTGCGGTTTCAAATTTTTGGAAATTTTTGCACGGGTTAATTTTTGTTTTTGACTGCAGTGCGACCAGGCCCTTATTCGCGCTGGGCCGTAAACATAGTAAATTCTCTTCCCGCGTGAAGTCAGCCATGCGTAAAAGCGCGCGCCAGTTGATGATTATTAAAATTATTGACAGTTGACATAATTCAATTTCAAGGAAATCGGTGGGCGTAATTCAAATAGCCAGGTTCTAGTAGCAGGTGTTTCTTCCCTTCTCTGCCCCTCCTTTTTCGCGCCCCCTCCCCCCTCTGTTGTTTTGTACAGTGCTCCTCCCTATGCAAGGTAGGACCTCTTAGAGAATGTTTGTTATGGCAACTTTCCTAAAAGGTATTTCCATCCGCAGGTATTCCGGAAATTTAGAAGCTGCTGCCAGCCTGAATAAAATAAAAAGTCTTGTGCTTGCGATACAAAAGGGTGTCACTACCGTACTTTCCTTTGGATTCCTCGGCTTAGCATTTTGGTAAGTGAAAAATGATATTTCCACCTCCTAATGTTGTTAACTCTCTCTCTTTCTTTCTTGAAGTGGTTTCCTCCATAGAAAGCTTGGGAATCGAGGGAAATATTTGAGAAAGCGGTGTGTGGGGGATGATGGAAAGGCTCCTTTCCATTCCCTTCCCGTCTGTCTTCGCGCGCGCGATTTCCAATTTCAATTTCAATTTCCAGTCTTCCCTTCAACAAATTACTCAGATTTAATAAATGGGCCTTACGTTAGAATAATCAGAGAGACCTCTGCGAATGAAACATAATAATTATAACTCATTATATGCTATTTCATCAGGTGAATTACAGCATGTTCAGAAATTGATGAAATGCACGTCTTCCATGCAAGTTGTCGAAAAAAATCAAACTAAAACACGAGGAGTTCTAGTTGTGAAATTTTACCTCTACATGATGCTGGAAAAATATGCCATCTCCCCTCCTCCCCCGCGCAAAAGTTTAAAAATAATAAAAAGGAACATCATGGACAGCCCCGTGAGAGATTTGAACTCTCGACCCCTGGTTTACAAGACCAGTGCTCTAACCACTGAGCTAACGAGGCTGAGACAACTTTTAAACATCGTATACAACACGTATATTTGCTTATATTTTATTCAGGTACAGTTCCACGCTGTTACCTGGTGGAAGCGTCACTCCAGGCGCCTTGATGACGGTATGTTAGTCCGATACACTGTAGTCCTTGGTAACTCGAGCTTAGCCTGCGTAGGGAAGGGAGGGAGAGGGGCGTCATGCTCCAGATACCATGATGTGGGTATCACGCAGATAGGGTCCATTGTTTTGTTGTTTGTTCTATTGTTTTCTCAGCCAATCCTTTGAGGCGTTCCGAGACGTACATGCTGCCTCTCGCGCTCTGCGGTGCCAGTGCGGTCTTCGCTCTGTCCTCGCGTATTGCACGGACTCGAATCTTCTATCTTCCGAGAGAAAACTGAGCACCTGCCTGTTCTTGATAGTTGAGGGAGTTCAAGATAACGACAATAGTCGTTATAAGGGAGGGGGAAAGGAAACGCGCAACGATAAGTGGTGTAAAAACAGGAAAATTTAAGGAAAATGGGTCTTATTTCGACTGAGATAGCAGGAGATTCGAGAGGAGAAAGGGTTGTACATATCGCGGTACTAGTACTTTGAATGATATATTTTTTTTATTCTGTTCAATAAAGATATTCATGGCGATCATTTCTGGTGTGATGCAAATGGAGGGAACTGGAGATCAAGTGGACGACATCGGTGATGCCAGATCAGCGATTTCGTCTCTGTTAGGAATCTCTGAGTCGGTAATTTTCCTTCATTCGTTCTCGGCAGTTTTATTTCCCAAACCCCAAACAGTACCTAAGGAAAAGTGCTGCTCGAGAGATTTCATTTGAATGATCACACCTTAGGATTTCATCCACGGAATGTTCAAAAGGAGGATATTTATCCAGTGGATAACGCAATAGGCCTTTATCACACCCCGCCATTTTGTATACAAACAAAAGAGTTTTGCTCGCCCAACCTCGTTGTCAACTTTTTCACCTTTTTCACTGCGAGGCTGGGCGGGCAAAAACAAAGCATTTTATTCTCCGGGGAGTCAACATGGCCGCCGCGTGATAAAGGCCTATAGACCATATTCGTATTCTTGGTATTAACCTGGAAGTGGCTTGTAATGGAGGCTCGCGTGGGAGAAAATCATTAAAAATGTTTGCATGTGAAACGATTGTCCCGCATGAGCCTCGATTGCAAGCTAGTTCCAGTTCATTACCGAGAATACCAAGTTTGTTATTGCGTATCCGCCGGGGGCCTGAATGACACAACTCAGTGCCTTACTACGGTAGTGATAGGGTCAAAAGTTCATAAACAGATTCCTTGGTGTTGAATATAGAGCGGAAAGTCAGGCCTGTCAGCGTGATAAGCACAAGCAACAGGCTGAGGGAGGAGAGATCTAGACGTTTTGGTGTGCTTCGTTTTTCTCCTTTGTTTTTCTCCTATTCCACGCTGTTGTGCATAACTAGACCTTCTTCGATACCTGTGCGAGTGGGTGAAACTGATCATGTGGGAGTTTCTATCAGCCAACAGGGGCCGTACAACCCCTATCTCCCCTCCCCTCCCTCCCCTAAAAAAAAAACCCGCATCATTGATAGTGACGTTTAGTTGATAGCATTGTCATACTAAACTAATGGGGGACTTGAAATACTCACATCGCTGTTCCAAAAAAGTATTCGTTCATAGGTTGGACGGGTCGAGAGAGATTGTGAATGGGTTAATATAGCGGCTGGCATAGGTGCCTTTACATGCTGAACTCCGATCTTCAACTTCAGTTGAATTGGAGTTCCATTCACATTTTACAATTAGCATAAAGATTTGGCTGGATTCAATTCTGTAGGCTGATGACGATCCATTCGATCAGGCTACGAGTCAACTTGACGCAGTGTTTGGTAAACTGGACGTTTTTAATGTGTACTTCCATTATCCTTGTCGTCCCGAATATCAGGTATGGAACGTTCTTCTGTTTATATGGCTTCTGTTTATATGGCTTCTGTTTATACGGCTTCTCGGAGATTTCCCCGCCACAGTCACTCTACCCAAGTTATGTATAAATTTTAAATTTAATATTAATTAACCTATTTATGTATTATCGTTTATTCTGCTTGTAATTCATTGTGTGTGGCAAAATTAAAAAAAAATAAAAAAAAAATAAAAAAATGATAAAATCACACGGTACCACTAAGTGGCCCATATGACCCTTGATAATCTCGTACCCACATCTCACTCGTGCTTGTACCGTTCTGAAATGTGAGATCTGGGTACGAGATTAGGCCCTGGGTAACAGTTTCTAAATCATAAAGCGACAGAAGTACTTCATCTCCAGTAAAGGATGATAATCCGTCCCAAGGTTGCCCCAGAGTATTGTTATGCCCCCCCCCCCTCCCCCCCCCGAGTATTGTTATGTTTTCCGAACGGCTCGCCGGTACCAATTTATAAGCCTGGTGGGGATCGACAAAGCCTGGTACCGGTACGCACGAAAGAAAAAGGGGGCACCCGTCAAGAAACCTCTACTTTTTCGTTGTTTTTTTTTTATGTTCACTGAGAGGACGTAAAATTTCCAGTGGCCAAGGGTGTTTTTGGGTAATTTATCTTTCGCTTTTAGTCAATGGAAATTCGCACTGATCTGATCTGACTGTCCCTCCTACCGTTGCGCGTTCCCTTCCCGCGCGTCCTCGAAATTGCGAGCTATGTATAAACAGGCGCCTGCTACGCAGGTAAAGATAATTAGACCACAGGGACTGCACATTAGACCACAGGGACTGCACACTAGACCACAGGGTCTCCAAACTGCGAAGGTTCCTGAGTAAGCAGTTTGTAGATGATTGTTAAATCTGGATTGAAATCTGGATTTAAATCTGGATTGGGGATCATTTTTTTTTTAATTTAATGAAACGTTCAGGCTTGTTTATTTTCCACAGCTGTTAAAGTCGATAAGCTTCACAGTGGACGAGGGTCAAACAGTCGCTCTGTTGGGAGACAAGGGCTGCGGGAAAAGCGCACTTATCAAATTGCTGCAGAGAATTTATGATCCACAGATCGGAAAAGTAAGTTAGAAAATATTTCCTCTGCAGATTTTGTAATAGTGTTTCATTAGATATTGTTAGCTTAATTTTAATATTTCTTATTTATATTTTTTTAGGTTTCAACTTTCATTATTTTGTTTATTATATAAACGACACTAATTACGAAGTTTTAAGCCATTTTCCGAAGATTGTCCGAAGATTTTCGTGGAAAATCCGAAGACGTTTCTATTATAGACCAGTACCTTTTATTAGCTCGTTTGACATTTAATGAAGAAGGCAAACATGGTAGCTAACGTGAAGATTTTTATCTATTCATTCTTCACAGTGAAGATTGAATTGATATCTTCTCATGTGTCAAAATATGATTTTTCCGCAATAGGAGAAATCCTCGTATTTCACTGAAATTTAAATAATAAATTACATTGTTTCACTCAAAGGTGAGGCTGGATGGGCAGGATATTCGTCTTCTCGATCGTCGCTGGTTTCGTCAACAAGTTGGAATAGTACATAAGAACCCTGAGTTCTTTAAAACTTCCATCGCTGATAACATTGCATTTGGTAAAAGTGAATCAACTTTAGAAGAAATCGTACGGGCTGCAAAGGATGCTGGGGCACATGAGTTTATCATGGCTTTGCCGAATGTAAGTCGCAGTCAAATTTTTCCAAACTACTTTGTTGTAATTTACACTCTTTCACAAACGCGATTGATTTGGTTTTGCAATGTATAAATAATTAAAGAAAGCTGGTAAATGTTAAGCTCGGAAATGAAATGGGAAAGGTGTTATGTTCATTATGCCACGAGCGTGGGACCCCAACAGGAATCGAACCTATGACCTTTCGTATAGCGGTCGGATGCTCAACTTAGCTACGAGGGACTCGTGGCGAGTTAGGCCATATACTATGGTACATATATGACATGCGCACTGCGTCCTGCGTACTGCTAGGATCAGCAATGTCGAAAGCATCACGTGATGTTATTATTTGTCCTATGCTCGTGAAACTAATGCGAAGAACTTCACATCTTTCTCGTTTCATTACCGAGCTTAAAGGGACACTATTCCGGCTGAAAAATCATGTTTTCATGATTATGGCCAGGAGCTTGGTTTAAGCTTACTTTATTATCTTGAAATTGGAAGAAACCATCGGCGAAAAGTGATAGAAGAAAAGAAATATGAACTAAACAGACAAAATAACGGCTAGAAAAGTCAAAATTTTACAAGAATGGCAAGTTTGATTTATTGACAGGAGGTCAATAAATCAAATTTCATGAACTGTAATCCACTTCAATCCTTGCAATCCTGCACTTTATCTCCAAACTACTGCTTTTGTTTTGCTCTAAATAATCTTTTTATCCAATTAAGTTGTATATTTGGTGGCATTTGGCGATATAACGTGGAAATAAGCTAAGCGAAATTTTGCCATTTCGGTGTAACAGTGTCCCTTTAACATTTCCGTCATTATATATTTATCACCTCACATGACGCTTTCCACATTGCTGATAATCAACTAAAACGATATACATGTATATTGTAAGGAAGAGTTTCATAAAATTAAGGTATCGTACCTATTTTCTTTTATTTTACCAATCTCTAGGGATACGCTACAGCACTTAACGACGATGGATCACCGCTGACCTCCTATCAGAAACATTTGCTAGCGCTGGCTCGGGCAATGATCAGAAAACCCCGGATATTGCTGTGGGAGGAAGACTTGTCATTTATGGACTGCCCCGCCATGGATGTTCTTACTAACTACTTAGATAAGGTGCGGTGAGCATTAATGCGCAAAGAAACGTACAGCGACGCAAAAACAAACATGAAATATAGAGAAGAAAACTCGCAAGGGCTTTGTTTTAAAAACAATATAGATAATGATCACTTGAGCTGAAGGTCCGTTTATTCGACAGAAAAACGGGAAATGGTTCACATCGGCAGTAAAGCCAGTTCCTTGAATGCGCAGCTGTTTACACGAAAGATTTCTTGGAACGGCTCGGCTAAACTGCTGTATATATCAATTCTCAAGTTAAAAAAGCTGTTTATATGAGAACACTGTTACGGAAACGGACCATATATTCGCATGTAAAAGCAACTGCCATGGTTAGACAAAGGTGTTAGGTACTCGTCGCGATGTGATTATAAGCTTTTAGAAAATATATAGTTTGTTAGGGTTTTAATGAGACCTGATACCTTAAGTTTAATTTTGCAGGCGCGTCATGGACGCACCACAGTCATATCAACAAGCCACGTGTCTGTCGCCCGTATTGCTGACATCATTATTGTTCTTCACAATGGTGAAATAGTCGAACAGGGGAGTCCTAAGGAGCTAATGCTGTCAGGAGGGGCATTCAGATATCTGGCTACCCTGCAGGTTATTTCTATTTGAAGATCGTTTGTATTTATTTGCTAGTTTTACATGACCTTACAACTATTGTATCACATGGTAAGGGTTTGCACCAGGGATGACCTGTCAACTAGATTCTTCCTAGAGTTGCTGTTACATGAGGTAATGTTTTGTCTTGTAACTTATCAATTGAGTCTCGAAAGTCATTTCGCATTTCGTAATTTGCTTTGGTTCTGCATTGCTACGCTTTGTGATTGGCTAAAAAATCTTGCGCCCTTTCTCAACCAATCAGAAGTAAAACCAAAACCAATCGTGACTTGCTCGCACGCGTTTTTCCGCACTTGGCGCCGGCTACATGTATTTGCTTCACATTCTGATGGTTTATTGGATTGTCTTCGCCTGTTGTGATTGGCCAGAGTAATTATTTTGGTTTTGGTTTGACGACACGTAACTGAAAATCACTCTAAGTTGTAATACATGCTATACGCTGCAACGTTTTCCATAACATGGGCCAAATGGATGCAATCTCCTTCACCTGCAAATCACAACGCAAAATTTGTTTGCGATACAAATTGCAAGGAGGTGTGCAACTTGTCGTGCAATGGCGTTGTGTTTCAAATCACAAAAAGAATCGCTTTGTGCAGCAGCACCTCTATCGTCAAGGGAACTTCGTAAATTATATATAAAAAAGCTATCCCACTGTACAGCCACGCGTGGCCAACAAACTTCTCCTTCAAACTCCCACTATATATTGCTATGTACATTAAAAGGTTATTTTAGTAATCGCTGATTCCTTTTTATAGTATTTCGAATCTCAATCTATACACCAAGAGAGGCTTCTAAAAACTGGTGAGACAATTTCAAATTCTATCGACTTTTTTTCTTTTGAGATTAAAAAGAAATATCTGCTATTTATGAATCTGTCATGCACTTCTAGGATTGTTAACATGATCTTCATGTGTTTCTGTTCAGTACCAGTCTCAGCAACATTGCCACCGGTCAAAGATGGAATTGAAACACTGGAGTCTGGTTCAAACGAGACTAAGGAGCAGACGAAACAGCAAGTGAAAGGCTTCATATCAAAGATTCGGCAGATGATCCAAGACAAGGTGATGTATATGAACAAATTAATACAGTCGAAAACCCGTACTAACGGCCGAGTCCCCATAATAGCTACTCCTCTACAACGGCCATGTTTTCCTGTCCTAATTGCCCCTCTATTCATTCGAATTCTCTTATTGAAACTTCCCCATTGCCCTCTTCTCTCTACAATCGCCAAAAAGTCAGTCCAAGGATGGTCATTATTCGACTCTGTGATCCCCCCCCCCCCCCCGGGCCCCAAACCCGCCCAACCCTTGTAAAGGGGCTGTCCAAGAAACATGTGCATTTTCAAAAGCCTTTTAGTTACTCTTTAAAATCACATTGGAATCTGATTGAGAGCGATCAAAGCAGGATTTGCCTTTTTATTACAGTGAATAAAAAATATGGAACGAGCGTTCCCTGAAATTCACAACAGTATGGCAAGTACAAGAACAAAGAGGCGCTTTCCATCTTTGGTAATTAACAGTTTCAGCTCCTGCATAAAATAAACCTTTAACCTTTCTACGCAAACTTTTCGTTACAGTTAAACGAGGGTCAAGCGGCGTACAAAATGATCAGAATGCAGCTTCAAGATCTGCCATTGTTGTTAGCTGGAGCATTAGGAGCTGCTATCACGGGAATGGTCGCCCCTGGACTCTCCTTTTTATTTGGGGAAATTCAAAAGGTAACAAGACTGGAATGGAACCATTTACGTAATTGCGACAAAGATTTTCCAAGTCAAGATGGAAAATTTCCTAGATTTATTTCATTTTGCCAAACTATGGAAAGATTTTCCAAAATTCTCCGAATACTGTCCGAACGTTGTACGAACGTTGTACGAACGTTTCTGAAGATTGCCGAAGATTTCCGAGGAAAATCCGAAAAAGTTTTGATTGTAGACCAATACCTTTTAGCTTATTTCACATTTTTTAATGGCAAACGTAAGTTAAAAAATGTTGGTCTACAAATAGGGCAAACCTGGTAACTAACGTGTATCGATATCTTGACTCTTCACAGTGAAGATAAAACTGATATCTTCACATGTGTCAAGATATGATTTTTCCGCAGTGGGAGAAATCTTTGTATTTTACTAAAGTTTTTATAATAACATACAGTAAAAGACTACATAGCAGGCATGTATAGCTTAGTAGCTTTCATTTGTAATGAGTTTTTCACTCTTTTTTCATTTCAGTTTATGAATGACCCACTCAGAGTAGCAAAGGAAGGTCCGTTCTGGGCAAGCATGTTTGTGGTGCTTGGACTCGTTGTGGGGTTTGGTGGCACGCTAGAGGTAAGCTAGTCAAAATTATAACAAGCTTGAAAATAGATTGTATATACTATAATAATGCTATATGTACTCATCATAACAATTTAATACGTTAACTCGGTTTTCCTTTCAGAAATTTATGCTTAGTTTTGCAACTGAGAAGTTGAGGACGAGACTGCAGAAAATGGCCTTTGATTCAACCGTTAACAAGGTAAAACGAAGCTCATTGGGATCCAGTGCAACATTAAATAGCATTAGCTACGTAGCCTCTTTAATCATTAATTTGTATCAAAACACGTAACTGATGTGTAATCTTGTTCTTGCAATAGAATTCAGTCCCTCAAGTTTCAGGAATTGCAGATGCGCCGTCCTTGCTTCCTGGAACCGGAGGAAAGTTTCCCGACATGCCACAGTCCTCAGAAATGGGCTTGCCTGCACTGCCGGGTATACCATCAGCCAGCGGACTTTCTCCACCAAAAGCAGGTACACCAACAGGAATTCCGACTTCCCAGGGTTTTCCAGGGACAACGGAACTGCCCACAGGAATTGGAGGTATTGGCGCGATGGCGCCTGGGTCTGTTGGTGGAGATGTTGGAGCCATGGTTCCTGGTTCTGTAGATGGAAGTGTTGGGGCGAGGATGCCTGGCGAAGTTGGTGGAGGTGTTGGAGGGATGGTGCCTGGTGCAGTGGCAGGAGGTGTTGGAGGGATGGTACCTGGTGCAGTGGGAGGAGATGTTGGAGGGATGGTACCTGGTGCAGTGGGAGGAGGTGTTGGAGGGATGGTACCTGGTGCAGTGGGAGGAGGTGTTGGAGGGATGGTACCTGGTGCAGTGGGAGGAGATGTTGGAGGGATGGTGCCTGGTGCAGTTGGTGGAGGTGTTGGAGGGATGGTGCCTGGTACAATGGGAGGAGGTGTTGGAGGGATGGTACCTGGTGCAGTGGATGGAGGTGTTGGAGGGATGGTACCTGGTACAGTGGGAGGAGGTGTTGGAGGGATGGTACCTGGTGCAGTGGATGGAGGTGTTGGAGGGATGGTGCCCGGCGCAATGGGAGAAGGTCCGAATGAAAATCTCCTGGTAAGGTCGCATATCCATAACAACGATAATCTTACTAGAGTTTTTATTTGTATTTTATTTCTCTATCATACTAGAGTTGCAAGTTGCAATTTATAGTAGCGTTAGAATAGAATTGAAATTCAGATGCAACTCTAGTAAGATGATCGTTGTTCGATCGAAACATTTCTTGTAAATTCACAGTTCTTGTTCATTTTTAACTCGTGAATACACAAAGCTATGAACGAGTTTTTGCAGTGGGGTAAAATTTCACTCAATCGATCGATCGGCTGTCAACATTGAGACCGCGATATGTAATGGTCACCTGTCTTACCCATAGGGACGGCATTGGAGAGAGGGGAGAGTGGGGAATTAGACGCAAGGGTGGGGTCAACTGCCTTGACCATGGGAACGGCAATGGAAGCGAAGAGGGTGGGGCGATGGACGCAGCGGGTGGGGGTCGGTGAAGCAAAACCTCGTGGAGATGGGAGGTCCGAACGTCCGGTATTGATTTACAAAGTAATAACACCTGGTTGAAAAAACGTTGTCGGATACAAACCATAAACGGTACGATCGAATGGTTTTCTGGGAAGCGGAAACTTCTTGTGTTCTCAGATAAATTGCACATTACTATAACACAGTATGCCCAACATCAACCACTGAAAACATTTTACAAGGAATAGATCTCAAATATCAATATAAGGAGTGCTAACAAGCCTCATTTGCCTTGGTGCCAATAATTTAATTGTGTCTTATCGTTCATACTTTATGCTTTTTTTCCGACAAGGTTTCTTATCAATCAGGTGCATTCACAATCATCCGGCGAACGACGTAGCAATTAAGAGGTAGCTAACGTATGGGATACTAACAATATCTGATCACGAGCTGAAAGCATTAGAGACCTTAAGATTGAGGGTTTCCCCTTAAACCGCAAACTACAAACGTCGTCCAGCAGTTTACAGTTCGGATTTCGCCGTATGAACATAATCTGGGCTTAAGATCGAGGGTTACTTTTTACCTATGCCTATTACCGGAGCCATCTAGGAAACAAAGTATACATTCATGCCGTGATATACATTCATGAATTCACATATCATCAGAAACTGGCTTTTGTTTTACTTTATTTATCGTAGTTTAACCACAAAGTAATCCGACTGGCAAAACAGTGCCAACAACAAATAGCCGGGTGCCATGTTTGTTTTCATTCATTCGTTCACTTCTATTTTAGCTGAAAAATCGTCTTCAAAATTACGTTTCTATAAAAAAAATTCGATAATTAATAAGCGAAAGAGTTCTAAAAAGTAGTATTCCCTCTCAAACGTGGGATTGTGATGTTTTAGGGTGCAAAAAACCTTGCGGTAAATCACTTACCTCTAGAGCGTGGTCTAGCCGTACAAACGTCAACCTCAAACCGCAAACCTGACGGCAAGGCACTGGTCACGTGACTTCTTGACGTTCGCGGTTCGCGGGAAATGCCGAAAAACCTCGATCTTAAAGGTCTCTATTATTTGATTACTGAAACTATAATCCTGACTCTACCCATAATATTAACCCAAGGTACTGACAGCTTAAATTATAAATGTATAGTGCTATGTACATTGCGTCAATTTTATATTGAATTTGGCATATGGATGTTGTTTTTGTATTTAGCTGTTACCAGATCCCCAAAAACAAGCCGATGAACTCATGGCAAAGGTGGAAAAGGACGTGGAAGCGGCTATGCAAAATGTGAGTTTTCTGCTAACTAGGGGCGAGGGAGAGGGGGAGGGGGAAAATTGTCCTCCACCAACCCTCGCCCCAGAGCCTGAGAGCTTGATTGCTGGCTACCTGCTAACTAGACTACGCATTTCTTTCTTTATTAATCTATAGTTGAGTTTTACTGAGAGACCACTCTATATTAAGGGATAGTACCCATTAAGTCTACCTTCGGGATCGCTTAATAGAGATTGCAACCATATTTCTTTTTAATGTTTGATGTTAATGGGGATGATCTGTGATAAATTCTGAGCTTTAATTTCATTCGCGACTAATCTCCAATAATCAACCTGCCCTCCTGATACCGAGCAAAAGGATGATCATTTGCGACATATTCTACTGTTGATAGTTATTTTTAACTTCACGAAACGATTAACTTGTCTTTTCTTTTTATATGGATATCAGTCTATAGGCAAATATCTAGGTCCTAAAGTCCAGGAGACCATAACAAGCGTATCCACGCTTGGCATGGCGCTTTACAACGGATGGAAGATGACTCTGGTAGTGCTTGCTGGCCTGCCAATCATTGGAATAGCCAATCGCATGCAACACAATGAAGCTGATGTTACAGAGGAACCGGAAGGAGTGGAAGCAGTAGGCGTTTTATTGTTATTGTTGATTGGAAAGTAAAGGCTCGGATACAAGGTGCAACAACCTCGGCCCCAGGACCTTCTACGCTTTCAAAACGGCGTGACGAGCGGAGAAACGCCTGGACAATGCGGCCGGAATACTCCAAGATTTCGTAGAGTATTATGTTGTGTAAAATATGATGAAATGTCATCTTTTTACTCGAAACAGGGTTCCAGATTGCAGTAAAACAAATTTGGCTCTCGATCGCTAGAAATAACCTCCAAAGACAGTCACGTGACAAAATACTCCACGATTCTTGGAGTATTCTGGCAATCCTACCGCCATTTTGAAAACGGAGCAGGCCCTGGGGACGAGTTTGAGTGCAACATTACACGCGACATTTGGGACGGAAGGTGTGCCCACTCCACCGCGGTCAAACGAGAGAAATTTGCAAAAGTTAAGCAAAGTACTTCAAAGTTAAGGTTGTCATTTTCACTGTTTAAAGTTTAATATATTACCAATACACTGTCAATTCACTAAACGTTTTGAAAGTTTACTAAAAAAGTTCCAAGCGTTTGAAGGCTATGAACTGCAGAATTGCCGGCGCCATTTGCCAACACAATTTTGCTCAGGCACGAAGCGTTTTGGTCAGTTTTCAACGAAAAGAAGTTCATTATTTTGAGAAAGACGAAAAGATAGTTACATAAACTATTTATTTTATACATCCTTGCCCATGTTTCCACTTAATATTAAATGAAATCCCAATAATAAAACGAAAAACGCCTCGGACATTTGACCGCGGTGAAGTACCCACCCCTGTAATTAATATTGCGATCAAGAAATTTCGAAGTAAAACGATGTCGTAGAATTAAGGGTAGACACATCTTGCTGGTTTGTCTCCACGTCGCCATGTGTTTGAGTTTATATTCAATTCAATTCAGAGGTCAGTTGATTTGGTCATTTAACTTTTGAGTCAGTGGACAAAATCCTAATTTTTTCGTGACAGTGCAAATGAAACCTATGAGCAACAGTATCCACTAGATAAGGGTATTTAAGAATATTAGTCAACATTTTTCATGAATTTTGTGACGTTAGCAAAGCCAAATCGGTTTTGATATTTTGACCACATAAAATAGTAAAATTCTTAAGATATTTGAATTTGTCATTATACCGAGATCAAGCAGCCAAACAGTGGATATTAATTGTAAGAATACGCTTGTTTAACAGTTATGGTTACCATCTCATAATTGATGGTTAGTTCTCTCTTACATCATAGTTAATGAAAACTAGCTTCAAGAAGATGGAAACCATTTCAGCTCTTGGAGTGGAAAATAAGTTTGCCAATAAGTACAAGGACGCCGTCTTCGAAAAATACAAGTAACTATGGAGTTTCCTTTTTGCGGAGCCTGAAACATTGATGTACATTGTTTTATACCTGTAACTATCTTGTTCTTAATAGCAGGGCGTTTAAGTTTTATGTTGTTAGCGGAATAAAAGAGGAAGGACTAGGGTGAGGGACTACACTTTTTCCTGCCTATTCCCCCATCAGACAACGCACTTACTTTTCAGAATTTTGAGGCTCACAATCAGTCTTTCTAAAACATGCTCAGGCTACTACTGTCCGTGTTTTCGACTTGTGCATTCTATAATGTTGATGCTTCTGTGTGCATCTTACCAACAGGCATGCGCTAAAGAAAATCATCGCCAGCGGCTTCGCCTTTGCGCTTGGTCAAGCTATGGTTTTCTTCATCTACGCAGGCGCATTGAGGTTCGGCTGCTACCTGATTACCATTGGAGATATGACACCAATTCAAGTGATTGGGTAAACAATGAACTCACAATTGATCTTAATTTTCTCAGCGTAGTTTTTTTAAGGCTTTTTAGCTTATTTGATAGCGCATCGCACTGGTTTCCTTGAAGTCATAAGTTCAAATCTCAAAAGTCTATAGCTGAAAATTTTCAGGCAATTGAATTTAATAATATGCAAAATGTCTTTCTTGTGATCGATTAATAACGCGGTCTCTGATATATACCTCGCTGTTACGGACAGTTCACTTGGTTCCGAAGATACGAAAATTCATACAATCCCTACCTATATAATACTAAAACCCTCAGTGTGAAATCAGTGAGGAAGAAACCATTTCAATATTTTTTACAAATAATATTTTTTGCAGGGTTTTAATGACGGTGTTGTTCGGTTCATCTGCCACGTCCAGCTCACGAGCGCCTGCGCATGCGTCTGAAAACAATGAAGAATCACTGAACAGACTGTTCGAAGACGAGGCAACAGACGTCACCGATCAAATGGGCGACAAGTTGGTGAGCGTAAGACGTTGCATGCAGAACAATTAGTGCGAATATCCTTAAAATTATACGTTGTAGATGTCGTCCATTGTCAATGTTCAAAGTTTAAATCATACGCCTCGTTTCTAAAATCTTCATCTGCAGTCTCAGAAACAAATGTCTCTGAAGTTAAATTAAAAACCTTTTTTGCTTGATTTTAAGTTAACTTTTGTTTTAAAAGGATGCGGTTGAAGGTAGCTTGGAATTTAAACACGTAGAGCTCGCAGATCCCCTTCACAAGGAGAAGCCATTGTTAAGCCAGCTAAACGTGAAGATCAGCGGGGGAAAGAAGTTAGCACTTGTACCGCTGGACAATGAAAAGTTAAATCCATTGGAACTTTTGGCAGAACGTTTCTTTGATCCTACTAGAGGTGCACTGGTAAGTAGAAAAACTCATATCCAGATTCTGTATCCTGAGGCATCATTAGTGATAGTACGCATGGGAGAAACTCTGAGATAATGCTGTTCTGGTTTCGGTTTCTGGGTACGGGATTACAAACAACCAACAGAACGTGACGTGCGTGTGCAGTTCGGGCTAAAGCTCCAACCTCGTTCCCAGGGCTTTAAACGTCAAATGTAAAGAAAAAGGAAAAGCACTGGGAACGAGTTTGACTATTCTCGTCCCTGGAGCCGCGATCCTTTTGTCCAGCGCCACGGATCACGGACTCTGCTAGTTCCAATTTAAAAGTCGTTCTGCGCAGACTCAGAGTTTATTCTTCTCAAATCTGATTGGCTGACAATAGAAAATGAACACTCTACGCATGCTCAACAAATCGGAACCTGCTAGAGTCCGTGATCCGTGGCGCTGGCCAAAAGGATCGCGGAGACGAGATCTAAGTACATCTACATTTACTGCCGGATTGCCTCTCTTAGGGAGGGGAATAAGACTGGCGGGACCCCGGCGGGGTGACGTCTTGTCCCACAACATAATCTTAGGTTCGCTAGTCCAGCGTTGGTGAAAAGGTTTAAGGTAAATATATTATCAGTTTTCGCCTTTTAGTTTTTAGACGGAGCTGACATCCGTGGTTTGGATCTCTGTTGGTTACGATCCCAGTACGCTGTGGTGTCTCATCGTTGTTTCCTGTCACATTGCAGTATTGCTGATAACATCAGCTATGGTAACGATTATAGAGCATGCGCCGTAACGAGGCGGGAGATTGAAGACGCTGCATACTCGGCGTACGCGCACCAGTTTATCATTGACCTGCCAAAGGTTAGCCCAGATTTTTTACTTTTAGAGTCAATCGTTGAGTCATGTGATATCGTTCTAGCTAACATTGGTGTGTGTCCGGGAGTCAAAATCAAACTGCAGTACCTTTACAAAAATATAATACTAAAACACCATGTTAAAGTAATCAACCAATTCTTGAAAGAGGAATAAGTCATAATCTGTTGTAGCCCATTTTAGAAACGAAAATGTTACAACTTTTCAACTTGCCATTCATTCAGACCCAGTCTCTCGATGACAAGAAGTACTCATCGACACTCTGTACACTAGGGTGACACTCTGTACACTAGGGTGTTGATTAATGTTGATTAATAAAAAAAGTGTACCATTTTTTTTCGCATTCTGTTAATACCAAAACATTGTTTGGGTTTTATATTTAGCAAATTATTTTTTTGTCACCAACCATTTTGCTTTATGTTTTAGGGTTATGACACGGTCCCCGACGAAGATCAAATCGAATTAAATGAGAGTCAGAAAATGAGAATAGTTATCGCGCGAGCGATTATCAGAGGACCACCGATTATTGTGCTTGATGAGTTAGAAGAAGAAAGTCAGGTGAGTTCAGTCTTTTCCTTCTCAGGCCAGCAAGCTTAATGTGACTATGAAGCGAAATGGTTTTTGGATATATCGAAAGTTTCACCATTTGTGACCTCAAACTAAGGGAATGATAAAATGATAGCGTAAACAAACCAATATGTCATCGTTTTGACCTAATTTACGGCATCACTCGCCCCAGGCTCTCCAAAAATTGTCGCATCTCTGAGTAGCTAAAAAACGATTTTCCTTTTTTTTCCTCGACAGATAATAATTATTGTCGTTCTTTGGACATAATAAACTACAGAAAAACGGAGAAAAAAATTTCGCTTCATGGGTACTTTAAGATGATATCAAAACTGTTATTTTGTCTCCACAGGCCGTGAACGACGCTTCGGAGATTCTCTGCCGCAACAGAACTTGTCTTATACTCACAAGATGTCGACAAACAGTTGAAGCCGCAGACCAGATAGTCCTTATGTACCGCGGGCGCGTCTTGGAACAGGGAACGCTGGAAGAACTTAGGGAACGAAGGCGCTTGTATCACTTACTTACAAACTTTCAAGATGCTGATGAAATTTAGCTTTTTTTAAAGAAATGTTTATGAGGCTTTAAGAGAAACAATGTTTTTGCTACGTACGTAAATATAAACTGTAGCTTTTTACTTTTTTTCTTTTTTCTTTTTTACGGTTTGTTGTATTTTTTGGTCTTAGGTTAGCATTTGCAAAAAGAAAGAAAGAAAGACAGCGGAGTGTTGTAAAGAGGCGGATTTTTGACTATTTTTTTAAATATATATTTTTTTATTACGTTGTTTTACTATCTAAATGTTACAGTTCTTCATGTAAGGCATTGTTTGCGTCTTTCTCTTGCATGTTTGGTTTCTTCGGTCTCAATGCTGCAACCCTGTTGTTCTTAGGCATTTCAACTTGAAGACAGTCTGTAACAATAAAAAAAATGTTAATGTACAATTTTTTGAATTTCAGTCGCTGCTCGCAGTATTTAAAACAAGCAGCCTAAATCACAAGCCCCGAGGCTTACAACAGGAGTCCTCAACGACAAAAATATATGAATTTGTATGGGATTTTATCCAGAGTTTTATGTTTTTACAATGTTGATACTATATCAAACTCACGATAAAATTCCATACAAATCCTGATATGTTTGTAGTTGAGGACTCCTGCTATGAGCCGGGGCCACCTGTGGTTTTCTACACAGAGCTTCATTTAGCTCGACATGCACTCCTCTTCGACAAGCCAAAAAGAAGGTCTGCTTATGGGACTAAAATACTCAGGCGTTACATTTCATTCATTCGCTTTTAAATTTGACATTATGCCTTTACAGATATAGAAACAGTTGCCAAAGACAAATTCAATTTGCATTTTATGCTCACTCCCGAGTGGACCGGGCGCCTGGAGAGGACTGACACCAACCTTGATTGTCGTCACGTAGAACTCTTTTAGCGCAGAGCCACTTGGTCAGGTCACGTGACTGGGCTTTCATAAACCAATGGATGAGTAAATCTTGTGTATCCACCAACATGTCATGGCACTAATTTAGACAAAGATGAAGGTTAAACAAAGCAAGTCAGTGAGCAAGTCCTTCCCTTATTTCTACTCAACAACCTCGTTCCCTAACGTGGAAACACCTGGACAAGGCTGTCAAAATGCTCCAAAATCCTGAAGCATTTTCCTTGCTTGAAGGCTCATTTACACAGTCGATGTTTTTTGCAATTTTGTCGCACTTTTTGGTGCAATTTTTGTCGCGCGCTAGTTGCATCTTCAAATCGCGTGTGTAAACTAGCGGCGATTTCAAATGCGATTTGCTAGCGATTTGTCGCTCAATGTCGCAGAGGTTTCGAACATGTTCGAAACATGCAACTTGGCGGCGATTTTTGGGAAATCACAGCAAATCAAAGCAAATGTCGCACCCGAATCGCACAGGAAATCACCGCTAGTTTACACTTGTGACAAAAATTGCATTGGAGAGCGGGACAAAAATCGCATCAAAAATCGCATGTGTAAACGGGCCTTAAAAAATGATGAAATGTCTTCGTTTCGTTTGATTGCCAGAAAACAAACATCTGATCGTGTGTCACGTGACAAAATACTATACGATTATTGGTGTATTTTGATAGCCTCGTCCAAGGGGTTTCCACACTCACCCGCCATTTTCAGGAAAGAAGAGAAGGCCCCTTGTCAGTTAAACTTTTTCAAACCAAAGCAGAATTTGAACCACAGCGTATATAACTTTTAAGGAAGATGTTGGCACAGAGTAACACGTAAAACTCTTAGTTTGTACCTGTTTTTTCAGTCGTTTTATTTCGCCAGTGGGATCATCAATTTCCCCTTCAGGTGTCGCAAACATCCATTTCTGGATGTGAGAATCCTTTGTAAGGTCTTCAATATACTTTCGGTATAGGCTTTTCACTGCGACGAAAAACACCACCATTTTAAGCCTAAGGAACGATGCAGTTCAAGTGAAAATGTAAGATCAAGTTAAAAAAAGGTTGACAAGGAAGGTAATCAAGGTTAATCAAGGATTGGTCAAAGATTAGTGAAGGATTGATTTCGATGAAGAATAAAAAAATCGTCTTTCGCGATCGTTCATATTAAGACGGGAATCACCCAGAATGCCATTTTTCTGCCACTGAACATGGCTTTAATGGAAATATCTCGTTCACGTTTCAAGCAATCCAAAAACTCTCTGCTAGTCTCATGAATCTATATATATTATGGGGTGTTTTTTAAATTTTTGGATGATTTTTGGGTATGTTTGGGAGGAAATAGTTTTTCTCAAAGGATTTGTAAAATTCAGAGAAATAAGAAATATTGAAGATTTAAAGAAGTTTTAGAATTAGAATTTGTAGTTAAAAATTAATAGATGGTCACCAAAATAGTCCACTAGCAACCTGGTGTCCTCTTGTGTGGGTACCATATTCAAGTGTGGCAAAAACAAATGGTTTTTGTTGTTGTTGCTTTATGTTACAATAAAGAAGCTAAGGACAGTTTACAAAGGGTAACATGCCATTTAACAATAAGAAAAAGTAACTTACAAGGGGAACATGCTATGTTATAATACAGAATTCGAAAAAATCGTACCTCCACGTTTGTATCTAAATGGATGCTTAGCTCTGTAGCTGTATTTTGTCATGGCGTCACATAAGTTCTCCGACACTTTCAGAATAACTATTTGCCTGCCAAAGATCGAAGATAAAAATATTAGAAACTCTATCAATAGCGTTCCGCCCAGGTGACGTCATATTTGGCAGCATTGCATTGTGGGATCGAAATGCGGACAAATATTTCAAAATGGCTGCCTCGGAAACACCAGTTTTTGCGATTCCTGTACATGTTGAGGATAATTGTCGAGTTGTACCCAAGAACAGTGCTTCGTAGCACCTGCTTTTTTTGTAGCTTCCTGCATAGTTCTTGAATGTTTGTACGCATTTCAATCCCATGATGCTGCGCGAGTTTTCAATGTTTAGAATCTGGGCGGAACGCTATTATTACGAGACTAAATGGAAAACAGGACGAAAGATTTTTAAAAGCGGTGAAAGGAGTTGTTGTGAGAAAATCACAAAGCGTAGCAATGCAAAACCAATGGAAAATGGAAAACGGACAATGGCAAATGAAAGATTGAAAAGTGGTTGGCGGTTGCAACAGAGATTAGGGGAAGTACAGATTTTTATAATAACTTGTTAAAACTAAAATATGACTTACTCTTTGTAATAAATCGGTTTTCCGTTTTCTAGCGTTTTCCTGATTCTTGCAACTGTTGTGAGTTTATTTTCAACTTCCACCGCCAGAAGCCTGCAAACTGAAATATGCTGAATGTTACATGGCGATGTTAACCCGTTAACTCACTCCCAACAGTGCCAGAGATCAAATTTCAAGAAAAATCCCAAATTTCATTTTGTAAAATATTGAAAAACAAATCAGGTACCATGCAAAAGTACTGCCGAAGAGGTTTCATTTGGATGGTCACACCACAGGATTTCGTACACAGACTCAGAAGTTAGAACAAATGGCCATGCAAAAGTACTGCTGAAAAGGTTTCATTTGAATGGTCACACCATAGGATTTCATCAACAGACTCAAACGTTAGAACAAATGGTACCATTCAAAAGTACTGCTGAAGAGGTTTCATTTGAATGGTCACACCATAGGATTTCATCAACAGACTCAAAAGTTAGAACAAATGGTACCATGCAAAAGTACTGCTAAAGAGGTTTCATTTGAATGGTCACATGCACCATAGGATTTCGTACACAGACTCAAAAGTTAAAACAAATGGTACCATGCAAAAGTACTGCTAAAGAGGTTTCATTTGAATGGTCACATGCACCATAGGATTTCGTACACAGACTCAAAAGTTAGAACAGCGCTACATGTCTCCATAATTGACTCTGGGACTGGAAGGGTTAAAGAGAGGTTTCTTGTCTTCTGTAAATATTTTCTCTAACATTTTCACTACCCCCCCCCCCCCCCCCTCCATTCATCCAGCACCCCACCCCACCCCACACCCGTTACTATGGAGTCTGGATCCTCAGCTCCACTGGGAAGTGTAGTAATTGTGGGTTAACCGCTTTCTTATAACTTTGATTGCGAATAGGAAAATGTCAACTTATGTCGATTATTTCCATTCCGGACCGCAGAGTCTCATGCCCTTCGACTGATGCCAAATTCATATTATAATATAAACTCAGCTCGGTATTAGTTTATTAATTTCCGTACGTTTATGTCCCAACTGAGAATTTCATTCATATAGCATCTCAGATCCATAGTTCTCAAATGTCTATTGCACGTGTAACTTATTTGAATTATAACATTTTGTGCAGTACATGTTAACTATCTATAAAATAGGTGACATGTAAGAAGCATGAAAGTAAACGTTTAATATTGCAAATGAAATTAAAAGGAATCTCTCGTTGAGTTCTTAATCTAAACGTGACTTAATAATTCGTCTTAGTTTGCTTTCAAGAACTAGAGTATTTTAACCTGCTATATGATGATGTAAGTGTACGGTCGAACTTTCTTGGCGCCTTAAAAAATATCTGTCGCAACTAATAGACCTCTGAAGATATTTTCCTGTCTTTATGTCTTTCAGTTTTCACTTTAGAAGCCTTAGTGTTTAATTTTCTAACAATATTATGTAAACATTATCGTAACAACGAAGCCTTACTTTGATCAAATCTTTTTTGTTTCTCTGAGGCCCGAATCTAATGCAAACAAGAGGCTCCAAGCAGCCTATACTCATGCGCATGCGTAAGAAAGTTTTACGATATATTTTTTAAAAACACGATAAGAAGATGGCGAAGAGTACTCCTTTCATTCAGTCATCGTTCCTGCAAACCACGTTGTTTACTATTGATTGTTTTGGAAATGAAGGCTGTACAATGAAGCCAGTGAGTCTTATATATACCAAACGTGAACATTACCAATGTAAGTAGGGTTGTAGGAGACGCTGTCGTGACAATTAAGTAACGCACTTTTACCGGAAGTGAGAGGAGCCAGAATTCACTAAACAAGAAGTGTAGTGGCAAAGCTATGAACCGGAAGTGCACAATTTAAATATGCGTACATAAATTTGCATGCAAAATCTTGACACAAAAAATTAAAAAAATAATAAAAATAACAAAAAAAAAAAAACGGGGCCGAAACCTTACCTTCGCGCATGAGTAATGAGCAAGAACAATAGATTTTGCTCATTTGCATTACGGTCGATTCGGCACATGTGAAGTTCGACGTTTGAACGCCGGGCCTAAGCTGCATTTTTAATTTACTTATCCTGCTTGTGCAGTTTCGCTTAACCGTTTAACTCCCAAGAGTGCAAAAAATCAAAATTCAAGAAAAATCCTAAATTTTATTTTGTTAACTGAATATTAAAAAACAAATGATACCACTCAACGTACTGCTAATGGTCACCCCATAGGATTTCGTCAACAGACTCAAAAGTTAGAATTACACTACATGTCTTCATAATTGACTCTGGGAGTAAAAAGGTTAAGGTATCATGTAATACGAACTTGTCTGAATTGAGTTGAATTGAATTAATTGAATAATAAATCTTTCCTCTTAGAGATTACAGCTTACCATGACATTTTGTTGGAAGATGTTTCGTGGATTCCAAATCTACATCTTCATTGTTATCCATTTCCTCGTCATCATCATCATCATCGTCGTCTTCGTCATCATCATCTTGATCATCCTCACTTTCCTCCAACCCGGAATCTTTATCCCTTCGTCCATCCTTTTTGCGGCCATTGTCCAAATTGTTTGTTTCTTTTCTTATCGAGTCTTTCCTCACTCTTATGCCGTCCATTACCACAAATTCATCATCGACCATTAATTCTGAGCATAAGACGGTATTTATACATAAAACCAGAACAAAAGCGATGCCATATCTTGACCCGCGCATTGTATGTAGCTAAAATGAATGCCTACAAATCTTGTTGTTATTTCACTTTGATGTCGTTAGTAATAATTCCGGTAGTGTTACAATAAATCTACCAAGTGACTTTTAAGCGAACTCAGATTGGCAGTAGATACCGAAATGGGTCCAAATGAGATTAATGTTATTTTGCGTCAGTTTTCAGAACGACACTTACAAGAAAAAAACAAACTCCGAATAATCGTTGTATATCGTGGCAAAGGCTCGTTGTGTTACGTTGTATATTAGATCGTTATCATTAATAATTTATGCAATAACTTATCCAGTGTAAACAGGATAAATTACAAATAAATTAATCGGTGTTGTCGTTGTTCTATTTTGAAAATATACCTCTTGTTAATAGACTCAAGATGTGCCTTTTGCTGTAATTGGGTTCAAACAAGTTTACTTTTTAAACAGCGCTTCATCTATATTTTTGCATTTTTCAACGACAAAGTGGGTGAAAAACGTTATTGGCGGCAATATTCGACATTCGCATGTGACGTGTTATTTGGAGTAAGTAGCGTTAAATAAGCTGAATAAACAGAAATATCTAACTCTCTCACGAGAAAATAACTGAATGTAATTGCACCGGAAAAATCAGCGTTGCACTTGTACTAGCATAGCTTGTATGCTATGAAAATTCAAGAAAAGAAAACAATATTTTTGCACTCAGTGAAGTTTGAAACATTTCGATTTCGAAGTCGGTACTCAGTTTAAAAAACAACTCAATTTTAATTAGTACAACAAATTATGCGTTATTGTTGAAGGGGACGAATTTCACACCTTTAAAGTCAATTGTTCCATTGGATTTCTTATGCTACTGAACTGAATAAACTACTTTCTGCAAAAGTCGGTAAAACACATTGATACAGTAAAAGATCGCGCGCGATCATAATTCGTGCTTCTGTCTTCGCGTTCTTAATTTTATTTTGTTCAAATGCTCAATGCTTCACAAACTTTCTGAATAAATGATATTTTTTGACAGGATGAAACGAAATGCAAATTAACGTTTCATTATGTGATTTTTCACAGGTGTTTACTTATACTGTGAAAGACTAAGGAAATCCGGATCGATAGTTTTACACCTGGCGAACGCGTAGCAAGAAATAGCATAAAATCAACTTCTAAACTTTTTAGTCAACAAATTTCATTTAAAAAAGTCTTATCTTTTATAGTACTTCTTCGTTGAATTACGAGACTCGCGATCTGTAGTTTTATTGATACGTTAACAAATGAATTACAAAACCCCAGTTCATTATTTGTTTAGCTGTCGTTTTTATTTTAAATCTCGATTCAAGCCAACCAATTGACGAATAACAAATGTTACCATTGCTTAGACCAAGAAATGACTCAAAAAGAAAAATAATAATTAGAAATTATATTTTTGTTTAGAATTAACAGGATCCTCCACTGTAACAAAGAAATCAAAATTCAATCGCCGTAAAAACACAACGGGATCTCGCTGCTGTATTGCCATGAAGTTAACAAGGATATTAATAGCTCTTTTCAGCCTATGCTTGTTAGTTATTTTACCAATTGTAACCTGCAAAGAAACAGTAATTGTCGATACAGAGGACTCGAAAACGAAGAAAACAAATCCGTACATAACAAAGTTTCACGAGACAGCTAGCATAAGACCCACAAAATGCCAAGGTAAGTAAAAAAAATGATTAAATTTATTTTCACGGTATTGAGGCTTTAAACCTTTGATTCCTAATAAAATGACCGAGTTGAAAATTGAAAAAATTCGATAAAATTTAAAATATGGAAACATTGAAAAATGTCAGTAACTATCTTTCATTTGAATGACATGGTCTTACTTAACGATTTGATTCACACATTAAAATATTAATCTCTCATCTCCCTAGAATGACTCTCTTCTTTTGATCGGGAAAATATTCGAAAAAATCTCAACCAATAAACTTTAACTTTTGAGTCTGTGGATGAAATCTTAACGTTGATCATTCAAATGAAAGCTATTGATCAGTACTTTCCAGTGGTACTGTTTATTATGTGGTTCTAACTTTTTAGTCTGGGAATGAAATCCTGAAGTGTGACCATTTAAATGAAGGCTATTGAGTAGTACTTTCCTGTGGTACTGTTTATTATGCTGTACAAGGTGGTTCTAACTTTTAAGTCTGTGAATGAAATCCTAAAGTGTGATCATTCAAATGAAGGCTATTGAGCAGTACTTTCCTGTACACGTGGCTGTTTATTATGTTGTACAAGGTGGCTCTAACTTTTTAGTCTGTGGATAAAATTCTAAAATATGACCATTCAAATGAAAGCTATTGAGCAGTACTTTCTTGTGGTGCTGTTTATGATGCTGTTCAAGATGGTTCTAACTTCTGAGTCTGTAGATGAAATCCTAAAGTGTGACCATTCAAATGAAAGCTATTGAGGAGTACCTTCATGTGGTAGTGTTTTTTATGCTGTACAAAGTGGCCCTAAGTCCGTAGATAAAATCGTAAAGTGCAGCTTAAGTGTGACCATTTACATAACTGCTTATGAGAAGTACAGTGATGCTATATATAATATTTCTCTTGTAATAATTCTAAGTATGAGTAAATAAAAAGATTGTTGTTGTTGTCAATTTTTCGCGGTTTGCAAAAAACAAATTTGGGACTTTTTTCAAATTTTAAGTTCACTCAAAATGACTGTGAAATGGTTACGATATTTAATATTTCATTTTTTTATAGTATGCCGCCTTCTGGTGACAGAGTTTCTTGAACAGATGAAGAAAACAGATCACCGGGAGGATATACCTCGAGGGTACTTACTTGAAGACCTCGAGGATCATGACAAGAATATTCATTACGAAAAATCGTAAGTTGTTTTCGAACTCTTTAAATTTGTTGCACTGAAGTGTGAGGTAAATGAGTTGAATAACGCATAATTTTCATTTTTTAACCGCCGTAAAATGGTTTAATGAATGCGACCAGGAAACAATGATTAAAAAGTTAGAGTTCCAGCCTCTTCTTCATAGATTGAGACAACTAATTCATTCATTTTGAATCTGTGGTTAAAATCCTAATGTATGACCATTTAGATAAAAACTACGAAGAAGTACTTTCTTATGGTGCCTTTTAGCTTTTTAATATTTTGAAAAACGTAAGTTGCCCTTTTTTAATTTTCAATTTTACCAATAGTTGGAGTCGACATTAAAGAGATAAAGTGTTGGTTTTTGATTGAAAATGACAGCCCTCTTAAGTGTGCGATTAGTAGACCTAAAACGAACTTCCATTAATGTTATCCAATCCTCTTTATTGCCTGTCTTGTTGTCGTTGTTCATTTATTCGTTCGTTTTTTTTTCAGGGAACTTCGACTTATGGATGTCCTCGATGACCTGTGCGACAGGATGAAACTTTACCGCGCTAGGGCTGGGCCCGAATTTCCTTACGTCAAAGGAGGTATAAGTTGTGTTTCTCATAAATACGACAGTATCTTTGACTGAAAGTTTTACCTATGACATATTTTTTTAATATTAATGAACGTTTATTCCTAACAAACAAAAACAACAACAAAAAAAAGAAATATACACAGCAGAGTTATTAGAAAAATTAATTACACCACAGTTATGAAGTTATTTAATAAAAATTAAATATAATGCATAGTAGTTGGCAGACTTTGGAGGGAAAAAACTATGTTAACAACAAATAAAATAACTATACCTACAGATTACAAAAAATACTTTTTCTTTTTCTTGGTTTACTCCTCTTCCTCCAATAATTATCTTAATCGCAGACTTGGACTCGACGTTATATCTATTTTTTGAGTTTGTGGACGATCGATTCCCAGCTTTTTGCTTCACTGGTTTTTCTTCGGATTAATTTACAAGTTTTTCTCCCTCGACAGAAACCCGTTTGATTTCTATATTGAGGATCTCCAAGAATCCCTCCTACGAATAAGAAGCTTAGAATGGAGCGGATGGGAAACAAGCTACTGTTCTTCGGTGACTGAAGTCACTAATAAAAATAAGAGAACAGGCTTAAACGAACGGAGAACGCCTTAAGGCCTGGTGAATTTTTGTAAATTTACACCGAAGGTGTATTTTTGTTGTTGCCGCTCTTTATTTTACCTTCGTTCTCATTTATTGTTCTTACAGCTAAAAGCCAACTTCGTGAAGTGATGGACGATTTGACAAAGCGATCCAAAGTAAAACTTAATTATGAGCTTCCTGACGACGTTGTCGAGGACTACACTTACGAAATGGGGAGACTCAAATTCAAGGTAAGTATCGTAAAATGGGAGTTATAACCTCTCCACTTCCTCCGCTTAGAATAGGCACATCTGACTTAAACAAAAAAAAAAACAAGTTATAAGCCCCCACGGATATTCACCTATGGGTTACCTGTGGCAACTAACATATTTGTGATACCCGGTGTATTTATATGTGGGTACCCTGTGTAAATATTTCAATAGCTAATTGGGTCATATTATTTCTAAGCAGATTTATCTGCGATATCACACATACCTGTTCTTGTAGCATGTGCGCCATACAACTATACTGCCTAAGTAGTAAAGGGTTACCACAATTAAGCTGCTCCTCAACCTGTGTGTATCACCTTTAAACCAGCACCTTTTAATATATTTATTTGTGGTTATTTTAATTTTGAATTTTCAATAAAAAAGCATGTAAATAAGCTTACAAGTTTTTTTTTTTGTGTGTGTGTGTGACGGTGTGTTTGTGCGTACGGTTGCATGACATTTCAATACCTGAAATTGTACATTGTTATAAGTAGTCTATCTCTAGCAGCAACCTTTATGGTGTATTTAATGTGTTTGCATCAATAATAAATAACAAATGAAATGCATACATGTTAGGATTTATTTACACTGTAAGAACCCTGTGCCAATACTGATTGGATGTTATCATTAGTTGTTTCTCGTTATATTCATCAGACATCATGCTTATTTCCTTAGTGTGTTCACCTACTTGAAATCCATGAGGATGACATAACACAGTGGTATTTCAGTGATCAGAAGAAAAATCTAATTGATTTGCTGTGTGTTGAACGAGTCCTGGACGAAAATGAACGAGGTAACAATGTAACATCAAACACAACAATGGCCCTTAATTTATCGTAGATGAGTACGCCACGCCAACATATCAGCGGTTTCTCGCTTTCTTGACCATATAGTCTCGTTTTGATGTTTACGCTCATCGTCGTCAGAGGTTCTCGTAAACATCAAAACGAGACTATATGGTCAAGAAAGCGAGAAACCGCTGATATGTTGGCGTGGCGTACTCATCTACGATAAGGGCCATTGCAATAGCCCAATTTACAGTTGTCTGCTTAGTGACCTAGCCTTTGAGTGGAAATTAGGCTGAAGTTCAAATGGTTGTGATAGAAACCGGGCGGCTTTTTATATGCAAATCTGATGTTGTTTTTAATGCTAACTAGTTTCTGTTTAACATGATTTACATATGAGAAGCAGATAGGTTTGTATCAAAACAAAGTCAACTCTAGCCTCACTTCCTCTCAAAGGTCAGGGAAACAAGGACACAACTGTAAATTGGCCTGTTATAGCAATTACATCTCTGTCCCAATTTTTGTCAGGCCAGCTGTTTTCTTCAGTTTCATAACATGAAGAAACGTAGCTATACCTGCTTCTTGCTCGGAATGAGATGCTAGTCCATCACAAGTTATTTTTGATTGATTGATTGATTACAAGTACGGTATCATTTTAAGTTTCTCTCCAGCGGTCTGTTAGTATCGTCAAAGTGCCTATAACCTTTATTTTATTATCACAAATATCGATTCTTAATCCAATGAATAATTGACTAATTTAATATTTCTTGATTTGAGTGTTGCATCTGTGAGTTATAGAAGTTCATATTTCCAATGATGCTTATGAATGCGCCCGTCCCGCCATTTTGAAAGCTCAGAAGGGTCTGGGGACGAGGTTGTATGCTCAAACCTACATGGTAAAGCGATCCTTGAAAATGTCCGAGAATTGCCAACCATAAACTTTTTTTTTCATTTGTTATCTTTCAGATTGCCTTAATGCTTCGACAGAAATGCCAGCAGATTACTACTCATTCATGCAAGATGATAACTCTACTAAACCAGCCAAGCCTACCATTCCAATGAGAGAGGAGAAGCATTGGGAATTATAGCTACGCTAGTGAATCCAAAATAACTTATAAGAATGTCGGTAGAGCACACAGGAAGAGGAGTATAAATGTCTCCAATGAAAACAATTTGGTCCTTGGAACCGGCGAAACCCGGCCCCTAGTTTCACACTGGAAACAGGTTAAGAGGGGTGGGGGTTTGAGTGGTTATACAATAACAATCCTAAAAAGAAGTCGCTGCCGCAATTTAAAATTGAAGCCAAAGTCTTTAGATCTGTGAAGAGAGTCAACAATCTGCATTGAATTTTAATTGATTTTCTCGAACATTTAGTAGACGTTATTTTAAAATAAAATATACCAGACGAACAAACAAAGCACGTGTTCGAAAATTGGTCATGTTCCGCCTCACTCAAAATAATAAGGAGCTTAAAGGGGCTATGTCGCGAGGATGGCGGGTGAGTACTGGGTACTAACAACTTGAAAAACGTCCGGTGGCTTTTTATCAAGTTGGCGGCCATTACTGTCGAATTCGCTGTAATCCTTTCCATCCCGTCGTATTGCGTGGAAGGATAGATCTCAAGTTTACAAATTAGTTAGAGTATTTACTTGGCTAGATTTTTGGTAAATTATTTCTGCGATTTGTTAGTCGTACCTTCGAAAAATTCGATGTCTTCCAGTAGTGGTGGAAGTTGGGGAGGAATTTAAAAGCGAAATCGATCGTGTGTTTGTTTACCTCGCGTGGTTCGACACGAGTGCAAAGGCGATAAACCTTGCCGCGATCCGGGAGGGAACAATAGAAATTTGACATGTGTGACGTCAGGTGACGTCACATGACAGGAACTCATTGCGCAGACTCACTTTGCGACATAGCCCCTTTAAGCAACCACGACGGCGACGGCAGTGAGAATGGCACAAAACAATTGGTTTAATGAGCGAAAATAATGCCTCTGCACGTGCGTTTTACATTTTGGTACATTTCTTTGCCGTTCCCTGCAAAGCAACAACGCCAAAAATAATCAAAATATAGGTTTTGTGGAGAACGCGAATATACGACGGTAAATTTTCCTTTCCCCATTTGAACTGGAAAGCCGTCCCTTCAAATTCAGCTCGTGAACAATCAGGTCACATTAGGCCAAGTGACGTTTTCCTTGGAGTTGCCGTCGTCGTTGCTTAACCTCCCTAATGGCGGCGAGAGAACGGGACAGAGTGAGATTCGAGCTAGTCCGACTCTTACAGTATTTCGGCAGCCTTGCTTGGGGATTTTTCCGCGCAGTAGTAGGACGTATGATTTAAGAGGACGAGATCGAGGGCATATTTTTATGGTCTCGGTACCCAAGACCCCCCCTCCCCGTCTAGTTACCCTGGCCGAGCTAACTTTTCACTTATTTCATTGGGTACCAGAGACCATATAAACAGGCCCTAAGTGATATGGTAAGGGAGGGGAAGGACACGGCATGTCACGCATGCGTATTTCACGACGCTTATTATCAAGCGTGCAACAAAAATCGACGGCTCACTTTTTTCTTAGAGATGAAATTTGGAAGTTTAAAGTCAGACCTATCTGGATTTTTCTTTCAGTCGACAAGATGACGGGAAACCTTGTCTACTTTATCAGTTAGTAACTTTACCAATTTCATGAAAAAAGATTTATTCATGATTAAGGTCGCGGGTCAGATACCTGATCATGAATAAATTAATACGGCAAATTTTGCTGGGGTCTTACTTTAAGTAATGATCCGCATAAGAAGGATAGCGCTGAACGACAATGGAATGTCAAACACGATGGAATGTCAAGATTTTTCATTGTTACAACTAGTGATCTCATTGGCCTAGACTCAAAAACCGCTAAAAAGTTAAGGTTCAAGGTGCATTTTGTCTTATTTTTTTTAATCGCACAACATACAATTTTTAAAAGAAATTGTATTTGGGGAACTTCATCAAAGAAGCAAAATTAGTAGCTATTGTCTTTTGCTATTCTGATTGGTTAAGCACAAACATTTCCTAAAATTTATTTGACGCAAATGGATTTTCTTTATTTTTATAATGAAATATAATTATTAACCATCAGCTCCTCCTCTATTTTTGAAATCAAAGATATTCTATGTGGGAAAGAGCTAATGCCGCAGAACAATGAAGTTTGCTATCGTTCTTATGTGGAACAATACTTAACAAGCCTGAAAGGTTCTGTCCTCGTGTACCGGTTCATCAGGACAGAACCGCTTTATATCTTGACAGTTTACAAGCCGATTCCGCTAAAAATTAACACAGATATATATTAGAGAATGATGGAAGTCCACCAGAATTGTTTATTATTCGATGGATCGTGCTTTACAGTAATACTATAAGGCACAAAGGTGCTAACATTGTAAAACCTGAGTTCGTGGCAGTGTCGTGTCCAAGTTCAATCTCCTCGAAAGAAAACACAACACTACTCGATTTTACAAACACATGATCAGTCAAAACATCTATTGTATTTGAAAGCAGATTTTCTGATTTAAAGTTTCATTATAAACGTTATAAACGTTTAAAAGAGTAAAATCGTTCATGTTAGAATTTAAATCACTTTATCTTCTCTAAGAAAGGCTTCCGCATCTGTCATGACAAACTACAATACAATTAGTTTACCTTTCTGCAGTGTCAGCCCATGAAGCATATCCGCGCTGTATTCGTTGACACAAAATTGTCGGCTTTTACGCTTTCGAATACGTCCCGAAGAAAACAGAGCTAAACAGGAGTGCACTTGCCAAAGCTATGATCCAGTTTATGGTGATTATGGTTATTCCAATTCACGAGCTATTGTCGCGATGCAAACAAAAACAATGCGTTGTAATTTATGGGCTTTGTTTTTACACAAGAGGTTCGTGCAACATGGTCTTAATAACATGCAGCAACCACAAAATTGTAACAAGCTTTCTCTCGCATATTTAAGCAGGTTCGTCGTTATTAGTGGCTGAACTTTGTGTATAAATGCATACAAATGAGGTTAAGGTGTTCCCCGGACCTATAGGACTCGCTGGACTTAGAATTTGTTTAGAAAGAAGAAGAAAATCATATATAAGAGTGGGTAAAATCTTGTTTCCTCTGCGTGTCTCGTAAAAGAAGTACGATGTTCAAGTATTTTCTGGAAAGGGGGCGGGGGGGGGGGGGGGGGGGGGGGGGGGGGAGTGGGGGTCCCCCTTATCTTGCCCAAAATTATTATTAATTTCCGTCTCTAACTAACATATTTACTCCGCGCATCCCCCCCCCCCCCCCCCCCGTCTGGATAAGCCACTGTAGTACGTGGGCATTTGTCATTTTAATGAAACAGAAATATATTTCTTATTGGCAACATATACTTCAGCATTATTAAAAACTAGAATTTTATAAAACTTTCAAGAACGAATATACCCCCTCAAATTATCTAGGTCTGACTAGACGAGCATCTGATAGGAGGGCATTAACTAAATTACGTATAAGTAATCATAAACTTATGATCGAACTGGGCAGATACAACAAAATACCAAGAGACAAAAGGCTTTGCCCAGTTTGTGGTTCAAATGAAATCGAAGACGAATACATTTTCTTTTCTATTGTTCAAAATACGCAACAATAAGAGATAATTTTTACAATAAAATACAAACTTTTATACCAAATATTAGCCATTTACCTGTAACTGAATTGATCATAGAATTAATGAATTCTTCCATTTACTTTCTAAACATGCAATTAATTAAATTTATTTCATCTTGTTTTGATTCTCGAGATAAAATTGTCACCAATGTAATTTAATTATTCACTTTTGTTTTCTTTCCTTTTGTTACTTAGTTGTAAGCTTTTGCAATATTGTAAAATCTACAGTCATGCAAATAAAGCTAAATGTTGTTGTTGTTGTTGTTGTCCGCGGGGAGCCGGAAACGAGGTCACAATGACGCCGCGAAGGCAGCGTGGTGCAGTTCGTAAAATCTCGTTTAACCCAAATTTTACCCTTTTACCAATGAAAACAAAATTTCTTCCAACTAAAATTAAAACACCCAGACTTTCCTTAACCACGCAACACGGTGTTTAACCCGCAAAGGGTTCGTTTATGGTACGGGAAATCTCTTTAAATGTACGGCCATTTTAATTAACCCACCTTCCCGCGCGGTCGCCCGCGTTTCGCACCGCTGACTGCTCAGCGTTTTTCAGCGCTGTCCCCTGCGAAAACTAGGGTGAGAGCAGGTAAACTTAGTTGTGACGTCGCTGTTCAAGGTGGAGTCCAGGCCTAATTGAGAAGGAGCACATAAGACTAGACAGAGCTTGAGGAATATTAAAACTAATCGAAAACAAAGGAAACCTGAGTCACCCCAAATTAAAAATTTGATGCAAAAAAGCAAGAATTACAACGATGGCAAAACTACTCATGCATGTTTGTATAAGCATACAAAAAGTCTACATGTTAAATGATTTTAGCATCGGAATTTTTTTAACATACAGTATGTGTTGAAATACCTACATTGATAACAGTGCCTTTTATCAAAAGTAACTATCGTTTACGAGTTTCAATTGGTTGGTTAATCCTAACTTACCATCGGATTTAAAATGAAAAAGGAAAACGACAAAATTTCCATGGAAAACTAAAATAATGCTGACTTACAATTCGTTGCAAAAAGTTAAGAAGAGAAAATATAGTATCTCGGCTTTCACACATAAATTTTTTTAACCATTCCGACGTATTAAATTGTCTACGTATTTTCCTTTACTGTGCAATTACAATTATTCTGTGTAGATATACTTAATATGTGCTCGTTAAAAAAAACACACTTCAAAAATCAAGTTAGTTGCCCGCCAAGACAACTGAATGGTGTCGGAGTATCTCATGTCTGAGTGTCGATGTAAAGCTGTTTGTACTGGCGTGCGGCTTTCTCTCGTTTCTTCTGCCACGCCATGTAAGATATCCCCACCACACAGACTGCAATGACCACGGCCAAAGCAACAACAAAAGGCAACTGGGCACCTAAAATAGAAAATGAAGATAAGTTATCCGAACGTGATCACAACTCAGAACTATTGAGACCTCTGTGAGTAAAATCCGAAAGAGTGACGTCTATGCAAATAAGAACTATCGAGCAATGCTTTCCAGTTGAACAAGAAGGGCCTAATTTTTAACTCCCCGGACAAAACCGTAAGGTGGGAGGTAAAGATGCACTGTTTGTTTTTAAGCTTTTTTAATACTTGGTACACCTATAATGTATATCGTTTTAATACTTCATAAAGGAAAGTTGTGTTTTAACAGTCTTAGAGCCGTTATACTACTTACTGCTCTTTGCCACGCGCATGCTCTGATCTGACTCCAGAGCTTCGTCTGCTTCCGCCTCTCTCTTGTCTCGGTTCAGTGTGAGCGGGCCCTGAGCCAGTGGATACACGTTATCAGCGGTTTCAGGAAGAGCCTTCACGCTTCGCCGCCGTCGTTTCACGCAGCCTTGCGCGCATCGGGAGTTGTCATCAGTGGCGTTACAGATTTGAACTTTGCAGTGGAGAAACACGAAAGTGTTGTTCTTGACGAACTGGAAGGCTTCCAAACTGAAACGCTGAGATTGCGGATCAGGGCGAGGATGGAACTTCAGTGTGTCATCCACTGCACAGCTACAAAGCAAAACATAGTTGAAAGTCAACGCTAATATTTTTTGATTCTATTACAATTTCAACCTGTAAGGATTTTCAAATTAGACTGATCTATGAAATTCAATTTCATTTTAGCACCAAGTATGTTCCCAGGGTACTACTAACCCGTCTCTAATAACATCGTATCTGGGCTGTGAATTCCTGTCCTGGGAGGGTGTGGCATAGCAGTCCAATGCCAGAATTGTCAAGCGATCATCTTCAGTGTCCACTCGCACTTCAGCGTATATTCTTTCTCGGATGTTGAACATTACAGGGAAGTCATCTTGGGTGAATGGATTTTGGTAGCTAAAATAAGAAAATACAGATCTTTACTTATTTTGCATTCGATTACAACCACTTTCGACTAAATTGTGTTACATTTTAATTTTTAATTATAAATATTTTAAGGTCAAGATTTTTTTGCGATTTGCCATTTGACAGAATGGGCCAGTCCAACTCTGACGTCACGTCCAAATAATGGTTTAATTGTCTATCGATCAATCAAAAGACAACTTCTGAATAGCTAATCAGGTTGCGACTTAGCTGATAGTTTGCCGTTTGGAAAAGGCAAGGAGCGATTAAATTGATGACAACTGCGCCCCTCCTCGCCCCGTCCTTATAGACAAAACTAAATGAAAATTGCTTTGTTTTTAATGGTTAATAGATAGCTGCGTTGAACAGAACGGAACCCAGGATTTGCTGATATCAATTAGTTTTTATCGGTCTAGCTCCAATCCTAGCCATATATAAAAGGACGTCTGTGCTTCAATGATCTTTTTTAAGCAACAAAGATTAAGTGCTTTTCATAAATATCATACCATTGCGATTCATCCGTAGACTTAAAAGTGGTGGAACCCAGTATATTAAAAAGTTTGGACTTACTCGTATTTCCTGAACAAGTCCAAAGTGATGGTGAACTTTCCAAACCCTTTAGAGGACAGAATAATCTTCTTGCTCATGGGTTTAAGTCCAACTGATGAAACAACGCCCCATCTGGAATAGAAGCAATGAAAAGGGATCATAGCATTACGCACGCGCGTTACTATCTGGTGCTGCTCGATTGGGATTTCAGAAACCATGTTGCTGTAGATGAAGAATTCTCCTTTGCGCCTAAGTTTCGTTCCGCAGTCGGTCAGCGGGGTGGTAAGCGAGTAGTAGGTCGCGTTTTCATCAGCCTTACAGTTAACGTCAATTAGTCTCAGGTGCTCTTGGTCGAGACCAACGAGGAGGGACTTGGGCAGAGTGATGGTCATGTCGTTCTGTCTACAGTCCAGTTCAACTCCTTCAGCTGTATATGGAGAATGAAAGAAATGCGGCAGTGTTTTAAAATAAAGTAACAAAATTAGCCTGAGAGGTTCTTCGTGGTGTGTCATTTATAACATGGTCCAATTGAAAAGTTGGAACGATTTTCCGTTGAGCATCGAAAGTCGTTTGCGTTTCATTTGTTTTAGCATTACTCCACTTTGTAATTGTTTCAAAAACTTGCTCCAGTCTCATAACTTATTAAAATATAAACCAGAACAATCGTTATTTGTCGGCACGCATTTTCCCACGCTTGGCTAATCCATATAGCTAAGAGTATGCGCCACATTAAATTAAGTATTGTTGTTGTTGTTGGCGCTGACTGCAAATATTTGTTTTCATTGGACTGTATGGATCCGGTTGTAATTGGCAAGAGTGATTACTTCACTCTAAGCGTTTGAAAAACCAAGGATAGACAAGTGAAGAATTTTATCGTTAACCATGGGGGCGCGGGGGTGGGGGGGGGGGGGGGTGGTATTCCCATATGTAAGCCATATAGGTGCTGTACCCTTCCCTCCCCCCCCCCCCCCCCTCCGAGATGCTGATATAGTATACTTGCTGCTTTTTAGGAGATAACGTAACATTGATTTGTTTCTTAACAGGGTTGAAGATTATCCATCATACGCGTGTCCAAAAACCGAGTGAGATGATAAATTTCAAGAAATCTATATACCAGGCAAACAACACTTACCAATATAATTGAACGCTACATTCCAAAATTATTTATCAATTACGTATCAATAAATACTTGAGCAATACATACCAACCTTATTAAAGGAATAAAAAACGCGCCGAGTGCATTATTGAGTTATATAAGCACGCGGGATTTTTAAGAACACGAGAGAAGTGCAGAGAAGCACGAGCCAAAGGCGAGTGCTTTTCGCACTTCTCGAGTGTTCTTAAAAATTCCCAAGTGCTTATATAACTCAACAATGCACGAGGAACAAGTTTTTTTTATTTCTTTTATAAAATAAAAACGGTTATAATCAACCTTACGTCACGCGCGTGCTTTATCGAGTTATAATGAACTCGATTTAACCAATCATAGCGCGCGCATTTCCTTGAGCATTTTATAATACAATATAAGTACCAACATTGTTACAAAATACGTACCAATACAGTGGTGCTTGTCTGGAGCGACGCTGAACTCAGGATCTGAACATGCGCAGTAATAGCTTCCGACAGTATTTACACAAATGTCTTGACAACCACCATTGTAGTGCGCACACTCATTGATATCTGTGCCAGAAATAATGTTAAAACATGTGTTAACCTTGCTTCAACTTTATATTTTAAAATTGTCAGAATGTCCTTCCCAGGCGTGCATGAAGCGCTCGTTTATTTGGCTTAAACGATTTATTTCAGTTAGAGCCAAACGAAGAGTACTTGTAACATTTGTGTGTGCAACCCGTAATTGATCTTAGAAAATGGACGAGAAAGGCTCATTATATATTTGGAAATGATAGTAAATTGTACTTGTTAATGTATTTGTGTGTGTGTTGTTGGTGTTTTCAAGGCTCGTTTAATAGTCATATCAGACGTGTAGTATTCTACGCAACTTGGAAAACATCCGCGTGTATTATCTGTTAAACTGCATCGAATAAGGTGTATATTGTGTTAAGTTGAATGCTTTTTAAACATGAACCTTGTGCTCGGAGGATTGGGCAACAATCCCTACACTATCGATACAGGATTTAAGAGTGCGAATACGAATCAAAATGAGTGCAAATATGACAAGTTGTTACACTTTTTTGAACGCTCACTATAAAACATTTTTCAAAACAGAGATTTGGAAGAAGATGACTGTCGTCAGTATTATAAACGGTTTATTCCGCGTAAAGGTAAACTCAAACATGTTAACTCATATGTCTGTTATGAGAGTCTTTTTATCAACAATAAAGATTATAATATATATAAGGTGTGTAAAGCAGCTGGTCATTTTCACTCATCGGTTTTTTTTTGTCGCCTAAAGACTCGAAAATATAAAATCTGACTCGTAAAATATCCAGCCGTATTACACAACTTTTCGCTTAATAACCTCTGGGTATTGCATTGAACCGTACTATGACTGATGATGTCATAGAATGAGTCTTGAGCGATGACGTCATAAATTCGATATCGAAAAAAGTTAGTATCAACTACTTCTGATTTACCGTGTGCGCACGTGGGTCCCGTGAATCCTGGACGACAAATGCATGTGAATCCGTCTCCAACGTTTATACAACTTCCTCCATTTTTACAAGGATTGATGTCGCATGGCTTTGGTTTATGGATTGCTGGGTAAATACAACAAATAAAGTAGGTCGCCATTTGCACAAGTAATCGTCTTTAAAATTGATATAAAATATAAATTGCTTGTCAATTTACTTTTTTATGTGTTATTGATGCGTTCAAGGCTCGTTTATACATGGACCCTACTATAAGTGATGATGCCATAGCTCCATAGTGTTGAGCGCTTCTTGTTTTAATTTGCTTTCGTATCAACCATTGTATAGTAATTTTCTAATCGGTCCCGGAACCATCGACTTACGGTTTACCTTCTCTATCTCAGGATATTTTAATTTTTTTTGAAGACCAGCAATAGTTGGACAATTATTTAATTACTAAATAATAATAATAAATAAATAATAACAATAAGAATATAATTATCTTAAGCCAGAGCAAACCCTTCAGCAGGTGCCGGTTTCAATGGATGCCCTGTAAAATGGGCTCCCTGTTGAATAGTTGCCCTATTAAACGGTGCCCTATTAGCGATCACAATTACCTTTATTCTTTATAGCAAGTATCTGCGCTGGAGTAAGTGCAACATTCCAAACGCCCATCTGAGCTATTGAGCCGTTAAAGTATCTTCCATCGCCTACCCTCGCACCCATTCGAACTTGTGGGTCATTAGTTGAGATTTCGGGGCCAGTGCCGATGTTCTTTGAGTTTGCTAATGCACCGTCAACGTATATTGAGTTGACACCAGTGTTGAAGTTGTACGTTGCAGCAACATGAACCCACTTTCCCACCTCAAGAGGCCCATCCGTCGCAACATGATCATAAAATTCATGAGTGTCCCTTTTAGTGACTCTTATAAAGAATTTTCCACTTAAGGCGATCCAGATGTGAACTCCCCAGGCATTTTTAGCGTAGTTGAAGAGCGGCCCGTCTTTGCCACCAGGTCGAACCCAGCACATAAGCGTGATTGACCTCTTAGCGTCCAGGAGATCACCGCCGTTGGGAAACTCGATATAACTGGTGGCGTTACCATAAAACTGATAGGCTCCATTCGGTGCGTTGTAGGGCCCACTTGTAAGCACAACGGTACCCGCAGCTCCCTTGATCTCCGGCCTTCTCTGTAAATCTTCGGTCGTGTAATTTTCATTAAGAGGGTACATGGCTATCGGTGGTATCACGACTAAATTAACAAGTGACAGATATACAGCGTCAGCATATGCACGTGCTTTACTGCGCATGTGCGGTTCAAACTAACATCTAGCGCAAGTAATAAGGCCAAAAACAAAATTCGGCATACGGTCATTTTACACTATCAATTTTAATAAATTAGTTACTCATTTAGGCACCTAGGCGGAGAGGCAGGAAAATGAAGAGTTTCTTCTTGATGCACTTGATATAAAAAACGACTCTACTTACCATCTTCAAGCTCTTCCATCACGGGGTCTTGTTGAATGTTTTCATCTAGATATACGGTAAGAAAAGAAGAAGAAAAGTTAGTCAACAGACAGGAAGCCAAAACAAAATAATCAGATCAGATCGACAGCAAACGAACCTTTGACAAATATTTGCTCTTTGTTTAATTAGGGTATCTGATTTTATTTCATGACAATACACAATTTATCTAGCATTGGTTAGAATTAACCGTTTTAGTAACCAAAGCAACTAAACCCTTTCACTCCCAGAGTCAATTATAAAGACATGTAGTGTAGTTCTAACTTTTGAATCTGTGGATGAAATCCTATGATGTGACTCCATTAAACTGAAACCTCTTCAGAAGTACTTTTACATAGTACCATTTGTTTTGCACTAGTTTACAAAATGAAATTTGGGATTTCTCTTGAATAATTTTAGATTTTTGAGGGTGGGCCTAACATTTAAGCAGAAAACAATAAAAGTCCCTTCATTGTGTTACTAAACAAGAAAAAATTCCGTTGTATTCTTAGCGATAAATTTGCTTTGTTGTCATGGCAACCTTTCTGTCAAGTAAATGTGAGTTTCTGAGCGGAAACTGCATGTTTTTAATTTCAATAGAAAGTAAAATTATAACAATTTTAGTATTGAACGAGGTCTGTTCTAAGAACTCAAAGTCCTTTTTTCTTTTATTGCATAAGTAACAACGAGTTTACATGCCCTGCCTGGTGTAACCAAATAAAAAAGCCTTTCTTGCCAATAGGTACCAAATTAGAGCCGCAATTCCAATTACAATGTTATTATTCTTTGCTTCTAACTGTTTGTTGAGCAGAACTATGGTTGATACTGATGAATGGGGTTAGTTTCTAGAGAAACTGTGGTGCTGCGTCGGTGGGGGGATGAAACACGGAATTTAGTTTTATCGACTGAGTCGATAAGGTAAATTGACCACCGTAAAAAGATTCAAATAGCTGACGTTTCGAGCGCTAGCCCTTCGTCGGAGCGAATCAAGGAATTGTGGGTAGTGTGTGGTTTTATATAGTAAGCGGTGGAGCTACGTTATTGGTGGAAATTTGGTGACGTGAAAAACAAATGTAGATTAGTTGAATGAAAAGCGTTCGTTGATTCCGTGGGGTTTGAGAGTGCCGATTTGAAAGATGATTTTTTGTTCTAGGTTTTTACGGCTTTCTGTGTTACCCTGGTGTAGGGAAAGGCCGCAGATTGTCATGTGTTGTTTAGAATGGTTAGTAAGATTAAAATGGCGCGCGACTGGTTTGGATGCGTCTTTGTCATTTTTTTCAACGTCTCGGAGATGTTCACGAAAACGGTCGCCCAGTCTCCTCCCTGTTTCGCCAATGTATATCTTTTTGCAAAAAGTACATGTAATGCAGTAGATAACATTTACGGAGGTGCATGTAAAACGATCAGTGATTTTAATAATTAATATTTTTTCGACCAGCGCTCCATTCAAAACCCAAGCTCAGAAACACTGCTCCGCTTAGCCGAATTAGTTTTGACACTTAACTGTTTTTCATTTTCCCAAAACTACTACAAACAAGTAAATGGAGTCGCCATGGGCACCAAAATGGGACCAAGCTACGCTAACCTTTTTGTAGGCCACATCGAAGACAAATTTTTTAATCAGTACCACGGAACCAAACCCGAACTCTACGGCCGCTACATCGATGATTGCATTGGCGCTACCTCTTCCAGTAAAGAGGAACTTAATCAATTCATAACTTCTGTCAATACTTTTCATCCAGCTTTAAAATATACCTGGGAAATTTCCGAAACCTCAGTCGCTTTTCTTGACATTAATGTTTCAATCAACGGTAACAGTTTATCCACAAGTGTGCACTACAAACCTACAGATTCCCACAGTTATCTGTTACATTCATCCTCACATCCATCGCACGTTAAAAACGCCATTCCGTATTCTCAATTTCTCAGACTTCGACGTCTATGTAGTGATGACTCTGATTTTTCCAACAAATCAGAAGAAATGTGCCAGTTTTTCAAGAAACGTGGGTACCCTGACTCTGTTGTTAATACGGGCCAACAACGTGCACAACAGATCGACAGACAGTCAGCACTACAAACGCCACAGAAGGAAGAGAACGAGAGAATTCCATTCACCCTCACTTTCCACCCACACAACAACACAGTCAAAAGCATCATTTTAAAAAATTTCAAATTACTCCAAAACGACCCCGAAACTGGCAGAATTTTTTCACAACCCCCACTAATTTCATTCAAACGTGACAAAAACATAGGCAACTTTCTAGTTACGAACGCACTGAAATCTGACGATGTACCGGGAACTTTCAAATGCACACGCACACGATGTAACACTTGTCCTTTCATTCACAACGCGGACAAAATAACAGGACCCAAACGATCTATTAAAATCACTGATCGTTTTACATGCACCTCCGTAAATGTTATCTACTGCATTACATGTACTTTTTGCAAAAAGATATACATTGGCGAAACAGGGAGGAGACTGGGCGACCGTTTTCGTGAACATCTCCGAGACGTTGAAAAAAATGACAAAGACGCATCCAAACCAGTCGCGCGCCATTTTAATCTTACTAACCATTCTAAACAACACATGACAATCTGCGGCCTTTCCCTACACCAGGGTAACACAGAAAGCCGTAAAAACCTAGAACAAAAAATCATCTTTCAAATCGGCACTCTCAAACCCCACGGAATCAACGAACGCTTTTCATTCAACTAATCTACATTTGTTTTTCACGTCACCAAATTTCCACCAATAACGTAGCTCCACCGCTTACTATATAAAACCACACACTACCCACAATTCCTTGATTCGCTCCGACGAAGGGCTAGCGCTCGAAACGTCAGCTATTTGAATCTTTTTACGGTGGTCAATTTACCTTATCGACTCAGTCGATAAAACTAAATTCTATGGTTGATACTGCATTTGTCATTTTCAACCTGGCCGCCGGTGCCCATTCATACACTGGATAAAAGAGATAGACAATGTGGAGTTAAGTTTCTTATCAAAGGAAACAAGGACTACAAGGTTATGATCAACATCTAATTTCTCCTTACAAAATCAAAGCGTTATGTTTTGGGAATAAACTGCTATCTTCTTTTAGCAATTTCAAAGTAATTTCTTTGAATAGTCTTATCTATTTTCCAGTCAACAATAGAAATTAATATTTTGAACTTGGCTTTGAAGGGATAAGTTAAACTACATAGTCACTAAAACACAAAGTTCGCCATCATGCTTCACTTTCTTGCATTCCCGGATGTCACGTGTTCTGACTCGTGCCCAATCCACCACAAATGTCATTTCAGAGTTTAATAAAACAGGAAAAAATTCCTTTACTGCGTGACGTATTTCCATTGTATTATTTCTTAAAAACCGAACAAAGCTTCAAATGTTTCTTTGTCTTTTTTCCATTTTTAAAGCGGAAAAAAACAAGGCACTTATACTCACTGATCTGAGAGAACAATTACATCCCAACAATTATGAACTCCGTTTGGGCAAATGTCACGAAGACCTTAGCTTATTCCAATATTAGGCTACCATTTATTCTCCTTATCAACCTTTTTACTACAAAATCGAACCCCAGCGACACCAATCTGTGCATAAAACCACGAGATTTTGACTGCTAAAATCAGGAAAGCTATTGAGCAGTACGTACGTACTTTCCTGTGGTACTGTTTATTATGCTGTACAAGGTGGTTCTAACTTTTGAGTCTGTGGATAAAATCCTAAAGTGTGACTATTCAAATGAAAGCTACTGAGCAGTACTTTCCTGTGGTACTGTTTATTATGCTCTACAAGGATGTTCTAACGTTTGAGTCTGTGGATGAAATTCTAAAATGTCACCATTCATTTAGCTACATGCTAAGCCGGCAATACTTTCATTTCTGATTTGGTGCAATTTTCTTCCCAATATTCGGCAAAAATAGGAATTTGTTAATCGATCTTGGTCCCTTTTGCAGGTGAAAGAGTTGGATGCCATGCATATATTGTTTAACAGTAATTATGAGAATTTGGAAGTGTATCAAAACAGTATGCTCTGTTTAGTTTGCTTAAGAGTGTCTCGATACTATCGAGGAGACATTACACGCAATTGAGCTCGCCAGTAACGTGGGGTTCTCTTTTAAACAACAGTTCACACACAAAGACATCAACTTTTTGCGTGGTTGTTAACCGGTATTCAAAGATACTCTGGATGGCTTGTGATTGAAGTCAGTTGAGGTGTTTTTCTTGTTCTCTTAGGTTCTCACATCTCAGTCTTTAATGTGTACAAGTTGTGGCCGGCAGAAGAGAACTTTAGTAATAGTGTACGCTGTGTATTCTTGAATCTTTCACTAAAAAATAATTGATTTTCAGTTGTAGCGCATATGTCAGCCGCCGTCAACTTCGCGGCTAGAATTTCCCGCGCTTTTTGCATTTCACGTTTTCTTATGGAAGAAATAGCTAGCCCTTTATTAACTTGATCAATACTAGTTTGGCTAAAATTCAGTAACAAATATCATGCGCACTAATCTCATATCTGATATTATCCTTTGATTTACATCCACGACCGACCACTGCTGAAAATTAATGTTACGTCTTACCTTTATCGCTGGTTATTTCTTCAGTTTCATAAGTAACATCTTCCAGACCATTTGCAGTGAGTGCAAACAGTAGAAAAATCACTTGAAAATGTAGACTTCCCTTCTTCATGTTGGCGAAAGCAATGCCTTTGTACGACTGTGTTCGGGTGCTATGCGTTGTTTAATCAATACTTCAAAAATCTTCCGCATTGCTGTGATTTTAAATGACAGTCAAACAGTCTTCAAGGGCATCATTTGGCTGGTTCAATTAAAAGCCTACGATGTCTTAGTTACCACGCCAACGTAACCGGGACGTTGTTTCGTTAATTTACTGAAACAGGAAAAAAAATTGTTACAGCAAGGTTAAAAAACAGTTGTCGTAGTTTAGAGCAATAGGAAAAAAAGATATTATAAAAATCTCAGTTTGTTGAATTTTCGAAGAAAATGTTAATATTACTTACAGTTTCCACTTTAAACACACCTTGTGTAATTTAGACTATTTGAGAACTAATTTAACAATGCATTAGCTGTTTTTTGCAACTGCCCGTAAGTCTCTGACTTGGACATTATGCATTTCTTAAAACAGTTTCAAACATAACTGTGAATCGAAAGTTCGACTAAAAGCCTCTGGCGGTGCCATTTGCTTTGTCTTTGTCAACGTTTATTAAAAGCCGAAAGAGGAAAAATCTATGATGCGTTACATTGTCTCCCTTAGTCCGAGTAAATGCTTTTTGTTCTGACGTGTGTGATTTAAAAAAATATGAGAACTAAACAATACATTAGTCGTTTTAAATCACCGTTAACCGCTTTAGGTCCGTCTGACAGCTCTCTAACCTTGGTGTGCAAGAGCTAATGCAATTGGTTTTGCAACAATCTTAGCAACTGTTATCTGTATGGGTGTCATGACGCAGGCATTTAATCGATATCCGCTTTGGAGCGTATTTTCGACATAGTCACCACAAACCCTTCACCTTAACCCTTTCACGGCTACCTAATTACAAATACCAATTATTGCTTGAATATCGTGCGAGTTATCACGAAGTAAAATGAGGGGGAGAGGGAGGGGGGAGGGGGGTCCCATATGTAAAAAATATAGCAATGTGCCGCGGGATAGGGTATGGTTTTTGAGGTGCTCAATCAGTTCATTAGTGTACTTGTTTGTATTGTGATCCTTGGTTAGGGTTTCTTTTAAATTTTATTAGCTAAATTACAGTACCTAAACACCCAACTAAGCGAAAAATATATGGTTATGATGGCGTTCCAATGAAACTAGTCTCGGTCTAGTATTCTATGCCTGATGATACATACATACATACACACATACATACATACATACATACATACACACATACATACATACATACCTTTATTTAAACACGGTAAAAACATCAGTCACAAAGCAAAATAAAAACTGGTTTACATGTTTGCCGTGTGGGAGTACGAGGTGGACATAAGGCGATTGAGAAAATGCATAAATTAACAAAGACCTGCCTGTTCACACAATGCTGAGTTATCGTTTTTCCCTTGAATAGGGTGTCAATTATTGATTTTCTACCCTTAAATAGGGTCAGGGTATATAAGAACTTTCGCGGCACACACCTGTCCTAAATTGACGGAAGTACCCCACCTCCCCCCCGGGGATTCGTATCTTGTGACCACAGTTGCAAACATAGTGCTGAGTTGTTATACTAAAACCTTTTTTGGGTCCTAATCATCATAAATACATGTTGACTCAAAGTATTGAGTTTAGTATCCTTTTACGATTATCAATTCAAAAAGCCAAGCACATAGGCGTTTATCCGCGGGAAGCCTGAAGCGAGGTCACAATGATCCCGCGAAGACTATGGTAAGAGCAGGTAAAGTTAGTTGACGCCACAGTTCAAGGCAGAGCATGATATGTCAGGACTAGCTAAGCAGAATCGCACCGGAATACGCCGAGCTTGAGGAATATGAAAACTGAGAAACAAAGGAAACCTGAGTATAAGAGAGTAAAAATTTAATGCAGAAGGCGATGATTACAATGATGGCACAACTACTTAATGTGTATGCATTTTGGAATAACCATACAAAAATTATACAAGTAACATGCTATTAGCATCGACGATTCTTCAACATTCAGTATATGCTGAGAAGAGAAAATATGTTTCTTTCACAGATGTTTGTAACCATTCTATGTATTTTCCTTTGCTGTGCATTTTATATTATCATCTTGTAGCTGTACCAAATATGTGCTCGTACAAAAAAAAAACACTTTGAAAATCAAGTTAGTTGCCCGCCAGGACAACTGAATGGTGTCGGAGTATCTCATGTCTGAGTGTCGATATAAAGCTGTTTGTACTGGCGTGCGGCTTTTCCTCGTTTCTTCTGCCACGCCATGTAAGACATACCCATCACACAGACTGCAATGACCACGGCCAAAGCAACAACAAAAGGCAACTGGGCACCTGAAATAGAAAATGAACATAAGTTATCCGAACGTGATCACAACTCAGAACTATTGAGTCTGTGAGTGAAATCCAAAAGTGTGGCCATTCAAATGAAAACTAGCTAGCAATACTCACCTGTTGGACTGTTTATTATTTTGTACACAATGGGCCTAATTTTGTAGTGTGTGGTTTAAACATGAAGTTTCGGTATAAAAGGCTTAGCTCCTCCCCCATTTCACACCTTTTAGGTGTGAAATGCAAATTAAGGCGTCTTTCAGTCACAATACGTGGTTAACTTAAAAATATAATTTGCTTCAAAAATCTAATAAACCAAGATTTTACCAAAGCAAAAAAAGAAATAGAAGTTCATAAAGACTTCTGATATAACTTTCATGAATTTTTTCCAAATTGTGTTTGCAATGGTCTCTGTAATGACGCATGTTGTTTGTCAGTTGTTAATGCTTCAGTGGTTGATTGACTGGAGATGAGAATGGCCTGGCCAGGCTCCTTTTATACCGGAACTTCGTGTTTAAATAAGCTCTTGATCAGTACTTAGTTTCCTGTTATATTGCTTTTTTTGTTTTTGTTATAAATATTTCATCAAAGAAAGTTTTGTTTTGGACTTTTGGTACTCTTATAAGAATTACAATTATACTTACTGCTCTTTGCAACGCGCATGCTCTGATCTGACTTAAGAACTTTATCCGCTTTCGCATCTCTCTTGTCCCGGTTCAGTGTGAGCGGGCCCTGGGCCAGAGGATACAAGCTGTCAGCGGTTTCAGGAAGAGCCTTCACGCTTCGCCGCCGTCGTTGCACACAGCCTTGCGCGCATCGGGAGTTTTGATCCGTGGCGTCACAGATTTGAACCTTGCAGTGGAGAAACACGTAAGGGTGCTTGCTGACGTACTGGAAGGCTTCCAAACTGAAACGCTGAGATTGCGGATCAGCACGAGGGTGGAACTTCAATGTGTCATCCACTGCACAGCTACAAAGCAAAACATAGTTGTTGGAGCCAACGACGCTATTTTGGTTGGTTTCTTTTACAATTTCAAGCTGTTAGGATTTGTTAAATAATTGGACTGATTTATGAAACAACCTCGTGAAATTCAATTTCATATTAATAACAAACATTGACAGAAGTCATAGTTACCCGTTTTTTATAACATCGTATCTGGGCTGTGAATTCCTGTCCTGGGAAGGTGTAGTATAGCAGTCCAATGCCAGAATTGTCAAGCGATCATCTTCAGCGTCGACTCGAACCTCAGCGTATATTCTTTCTCGGATGGTAAACATGGCAGGGAAGTCTTCTTGGGAGAATGGATTTTGAAAGCTGATAAAAGGAAGAGAGGAAATAAACATCAGTCGCCTGAAATGTATAGCCAAAGTAAGAACTTTAAAAATATTTATCGAATATATATATATATTTACCTAAGATTTGTTTTATGAACAACGACTTTCAAAAGAAGGATATCATCTAGCTGAAATATTTCGTGTACAGGGACCCTCCCCAAACAAAGCCCCTTCAAATCTTACAATAATATTTACGTATTATTTTTACTTACTCGTATTTTCTGAACAAGTCCAAAGTGATGGTGAACTTTCCAAACCCTTTAGAAGACAGAATAACCTTCTTGCTAGATGGTTTAAGCCCAACTGACGAAACAACGCCCCATTTAGAGTAGAAGCAATGGTAAGGGATCATAGCATTGCGCACGCGCGTTACTATCTGGTGCTGCTGGATTGGGATTTCAGAAACCATGTTGCTGTAGATCCAGAAATCTCCTCTGCGCCTGAGTATCGTTTTACAGCCGGTGAGGTTGGTCTTAAGAAAGTAGTGAGTCCCATTTTCAGAAGCCTTACAGTTAACGTCAATCAGTATCAGGTGCTCACGGTCGAGACCCACGAGGAGGGACTTGGGCAGAATGATGGTCATGTCGTTCTGACCACAGTCCAGTTCCACTCCCTCAGCTGGAGAAAGAAAGAAGGACGGCAGTGTTTCAAAATAAGGTGAGTAACATATGCTATAGTCCACCGTTTATGGACATGCTGATCCGCACATCCCTGAACGCTGATATAGTACTATGTGCTTTTTAGGAGACAACGTTGTTGATCATTTATTAACATGAGATGCGTAGATTAAAACAAAATGTCCAAACGCCGAACGAGATGAAAAATTTCAAGAAATCTATATACTAGACAAACAATACACAACGATATAATTGAACAATACATTCAGAAACTATTTGACAATTACGACTATTTGAGCAATACATACAAACGTTATTACGCAATACGTACTAACATTGTTACAAAATACGTACCAATACAGTGGCGCTTGTCTGGAGCGACGCTGAACTCAGGATCTGAACATGCGCAGTAAAAACTTCCGACAGTATTTACACAAATGTCCTGACAACCGCCATTGTAGTGCGCACACTCATTGATATCTGTGTCAGAAATAAATGAGATTAAACAAAGATCGTCATGTTAAAGCATTTGTTAACCTGGGGTCAATTTAATAAAAGTTTTATTGATTTGGCACCTTGCTTCATCTTTCAATTATCAAATTTCGAAGAAGTATAGTCCCACCTAACCAATGGTGGTGGTGGTGATGGAGAAAGCAATGGAATTGTGGTGGTAGTAATGGTGGTCGAGGAAACAATAGAATGATATCGATGGTGGTGATGGTGGAGAAGGGAACAATAGTGGAATAGTCATGTGGTGGTTGTTGTGGAGAAAGCAATTGAATTGTGATTGTGATGGTGGTGGAGAAAACAATAGAATGGTGGTGGTGGTGAAGTTGATGGTGATGGTGGTGGTGGTAGAGAAAACAATACAATGGTGGTGGTGGTGGAGGGAACAATAGACTGGTGGTAGTGGTCGTGGACGGAAGAGTAGATTGGTGGTAGTGGTGGTGATAACAATAGAATTGTGATGGTGATGGAGGGAACATGGATAGTGATGGAATGTGGTGGTGGTGGTGGTGGATGGAACAATAGAATTGTGGTGGTGGAGGGGAATGGAACAATAAAATGGGGGAGCTGGTGGTGGTGGTGGTGGAGAAAGCAATAGAATGGTGGTGGTTACCTTGATCACAATTCTTTCCGTGGAAGCCTGATGCACATTTACATCGATAACTTCCATGAGTGTTGGTACATGTCGCCCCATTCTGACATGGACTGTTATTGCACTCGTTGATATCTGAAAGGAAATAAGAATGAATTAATTTGCCATTTGCTTGTTAACTATGACCGGGCGTGTGCTCTTTTCATACAATCACCTTTATTTTTGTTTCTTTCCTTAACCGTCAAGCTTAGTTAAAGCACATACTTATTCACGGCAGTGTGTGTTGTGTTCATGAAACTAGTTTAATTTGTTCTCGCCAAGTCACCTTGATCACAATTCTTTCCGTTGAAGCCTTGTGCACATTTGCATTGATAACTTCCATGAGTGTTGGTACATGTCGCTCCGTTCTGACATGGACTGTTATCGCACTCGTTGATATCTGAAAGGAAATAAGACTGGTTTAATTTGGCATTTTCTTCTTAACTATGCCCGGGCATGTGCTCTGTTCATACAATTACATTTATTTTTGTTTCTTTCGTTGACCGTTAAGCTTAGTGAGATTATTGAAAAGCACACACTTTTCTGCATTCACTGCAGTATGTGTCGCGTGGAGGGAGCAATAGAATGGTAGTGGTGGTGATGGTGATGGTGGTGAAGTGAACTATGGGATGGTGGTGGTTGAGGAAACAATTGAATAAATAAATAAACTTTGTTTAGCGAGTGTGAAACTTAACAGTCATGAGACTGACAAACCTGCGGCCCTCGAATTGCAGGTCGAATGGTGAGGCAGTGGAGGAAAAAATAGAATGGTGATGGTATTGAAAATAATAGAATTGTGATGGTGGTCAAGGGAACAATAAAATGGTGATGATGGCGATGGTGGTAGAGGGAACAATATAATAGTGGTGGTTTAGGAACAATAGAATCGTGGTGGTGGTTATAGTGGTAAAGGGAACAATAGAGTGGTGGTGGTAGTGAAAATAATAGAATTGTGATGGTGGTCAAGGGAACAATAGAATGGTGATGATGGCAATGGTGGTAGAGGGAACAATATAGTAGTGGTGGTTTAGGAACAATAGAATCGTGGTGGGTTATAGTGGTAAAGGGAACAATAGAATTGTGGTGGTGGTGGTGGTGGTGATGGTGGTGGTGGACGAAACAATAGAGTTGTGGTGGTAGTTGAGGGAACAGATAGATAGATAGATAGAAACTTTATTTAAGTGTCAAAAGACCTTATAGCCTGGGTAAACCCATACTAATTTGGGGACACATAGAATAGTAGTGGTGATGGTGGAGAAAACAATAGAATGGTGGTGCTGAGGGTGCTGGTGGCGGTGGAGGCTAACATTAGAATTGTGGTGGTGGTGGTGGTGGAGAAAGCAATGTGGTGGTAGTGGTGGTGGTGGTGGTGGAGAAAACAATAGAATTGTGGTGGTGGTGGAGAAAACAATAGAATGGTGTTGGTGGTGGTTACCTTGATTACAATTCTTTCCGTTGAAGCCTTGTGCACATTTGCATTGATAACTTCCATGAGTGTTGGTACATGTCGCCCCGTTCTGACATGGGCTGTTATCGCATTCGTTGATATCTGAAAGGAAATAAAATAATATGCATTTGTATAGCGCAAATTCTATATACATATTCAAATGCGCTTCACAATCAATCAGCCCCACCCCACCCATGAACAAGTAACACTGAGGGTGGTCACAGCCAGGGTTTGTTACGTCCTCAGTGGTTCTTCTACGTCCCCATGGGAGACGGGATCGCCATTTCTACGTGGTCATCCGAGCCACGTAAAGGTCTAACCATTTGCCGATACCATAGCAAAGGCAGCACCTTCATCCTCAGTTATTTTAAGACCCTGAGTGTTGGTCCGGCCCGGGTTCGAACCCGAGACCTCCCGCTCTGCAGACCGGTGCTCTATCAACTGAGCTAATAAGACTGAAGAATTAATTTGCCATTTGCTTGTTAACTTTGATCTGTCGTGTGCTCTTTTCATTTAATCACCTTTATTTTTGTTTCGTTTCTTAATCGCCAAGCTTAAAAAGATCATTACAAAGCACAGACTTTATTGTATTCACGGCAGTGTGTGTAGTGTTTATGAAACTAGTTTAATTTGTTCGCGGCAAGTTACCTTGATCACAATTCTTTCCGTTGAAGCCTTGTGCACATCTGCATTGATAACTTCCATGAGTGTTGGTACATGTTGCCCCGTTCTGACACGGACTGTTATCGCACTCGTTAATATCTGAAAGGAAATGGAACTGGATTAATTTGCCATTTGCTTGTTAACTATGACCGGGTATGTCCTCTTTTCATACAATCACCCGCTTTATTTTTGTTTCTTTCCTTAACTGCCAAGCTTAGTGAGATCATTGAAAAGCACAATCATTACTCACTTTAGAATTTTTGAGCAATAATTATAAATTGTACCAAACGAAGTAATCAGCATTTGACTGCAACAAAATAATTCCTGATGACATAGCTGCCTTTATCCCACTGTTTTCGAATAAAATTAAAATATTGGGCATTTTACCTTTTGTGCAGTATTTTCCTTCAAAGCCTTGTGCGCAGACGCATTGATAGCTTCCCACGCTATTAATTCTGGTGCATATCCCCTCGTTCTGACATGGGATGTTCTCACATTCGTTTATTTCTGAAAAGGAAAACAAGAATGTTATTACAATTCCGCTGGAACAACTGGTGCCATAGTTTACCTTTAAGGGTGGGTCGATGTCGATACCAAGTATTCGATAAATATCTGTACGTCGAATAACTTTCCATAATACCCACTTAACTTGTAACCTGTGTTTCAGATGCAGCAGTAAACTTTGATCATGGAAAATGGACGAGCAGGGCTCTTCATATAATTGGATATAAATTATACTTGTCAATGTAAAGAGTATTAAAATGATGACGTCACAATTGCAATTGGGGGTGAAATACGTGCACTTTTATGCTCCGATGATGGCATAAAAACCCTTTAGAAGATTTAAACAGTGTTTGTGACGTCACACTTTTTTAAATTCTATTTGTGTATGTCTTATTGGTGGGTTGAAGCCCCGTTTTGTTCTTTTTTATAGCTAGCATAAGTATTGATATAATTATACCTATTTTTACATCATAATGTATAGTCGAGTGTTTTTAAACATGACTCTAGTGCTCGGTATCCGGAGTTTGGGCGACCACTCCCTACACTATCGACTCTAAATAGATGATTGTATTGTATAGGACTCAATAATGAGTGATGCCGTCATAGAACTAGTCTTGAGTGATGACGTAATAATATCGATATCGACAACAAGTGGTATCAACCACTCTTCACTTACCTTGTGTGCAGTTAGGCCCTGTGAATTCTGGACGACAAATGCATGTGAATCCGTCTCCAGACTTTACACATGAACCTCCATTGTTACAAGGACTGCTGTCACATGGGTTTGGGAGTGCTGAGTAAATATAGCAATAACATAGGTCATTAGGTGTTCAAGTGATCTTAATAAGCATAGATTTTGGCGATCTTTGTCCTTCATTTTTTCTGTAATTAATGATCGGGTTTAGAAGCTATATCAAACACTCGAAAGAGTGTGTCATTAGGTATTCTAACACCACGACGTTGGTTAAAAAACCTCGGCTGTCTCTTGTTTTTTTCAACCCACTTATCGGGTTTAAAAATCCTGATGAAACACTCTTCCTCGTGTTTGATATTTAACACATAAAAATCAAGTTTCATTCTTTATATAGCTTTTTTTAATTGGGAGAAAAGACAACTTGAAATAACTTGCAATGGGTGACATTCACAAGCCGCTCGGAGAGCTCCTGGGTTTTTTTCTCGGACAATATCTTTCCTTTTTTAGGGGGGTGAAGCCAGTCTTGTTTTAATTTACACTCGTACATCAACCATTTTAATTTCCTGATTGTTCCCGAACAATCGACTTCTGCATCAACCTCGGTCCCCTGATATTTCAGATTTTTTATTAAATGACTGGATAATTTTTTTACCGATATTTTTTACCTTTATTCCTCACAGCAAGTATCTGCGCTGGAGTAAGTGCAACATTCCAAACGCCCATCTGAGATATTGCGCCGTTAAAGTATCTTCCATCGCTTACCCTCGCACCCATTCGAACTTGTGGGTCATTAGTTGAGATTAGGGAGCCACTTCCAATGTTCTTTGTGTTTTTTAATACACCGTCAACGTATATTGAGTTGACACCAGTCTTGAAGTTGTACGTTGCAGCAACATGAACCCACTTTCCTATGTCAAGAGGCCCATCTGTCGCTACATAAGCATAAAATCCATGACTGTCCTTTTTAGTGACTCTTATAAAGAACCTCCCACTTAAAGCGATCCAGATGTGAACACCCCAGGCATTTTTAGCGTAGTTGAAAAGTGGTCCGTCTTTATCACCCGGTCGAACCCAGCACATAAGCGTGATTGACTTCTTAGCGTCCAAGGTACGTTCACCGTCTGCACCTTTGCCGTTAGGAAACTCGATATAACTGTTGGCGTTACCAGAAAACTTATAGGCTCCATTCGATTCGTTGTGTGGCCCACTTGTAAGCAAAACGTTGCTCGCAGTTCCCTTGATCTCCGGCCTTCTCTGTAAATCCTCGGTCGTGTACTCTTCATTAAGAGGGTACATGGCTAATGATGGTGGCACGACTAAAATAACCAATGAAATAGATGCAGCGTTAGCATATGCACATTTTTATTTACTTTTACTTTTTATTGTACATATTTATTATAAGCTTTTTATCTTGTAACAGTCATACATTATGCAGGGACCATATTGATACCAGCCTAGCTATAGTGCGCGCTGAAAGGGCCACCCTGCTTAAATAAACATGACTTGACTTGACATGCTAAATGTACGTGTGCGGTTCAAACTAACATCTAGCATAAGTCATAACTAAAGGCAACAAAACAAATAAACAAAGACAATTTTCCGAAAACCCGGCACATTTCCATTTTACCTTATCATTTTACCTTATCATATTTTAATCACTAAGTTATGTACCTGGCGCCTACGCCTGGGGAGGGGGGGTGGGGGGGGGGGGGGGGGGGGGAGGGGAAGGCCGGGAGGGCGAAAGGAAGAGCTTCTTCATTCTGTCGCACTCCTTGCGGGTTCAACTGAAACAACGCATATTTTTAGTTTTTTGAATACTATAACCAGCCTTTTTCAGGGTAACCTTTCTCGTTGCCTCTGAAGTAGGCTGGTTTGGCCAGCCGAAACTGAATAGTACACACAAAAAAAATCAAAATCTACGTTGTATCGGTCTCTGTCTCCACAGTATATCTTCACACCATATTTAAGCCGATTTATACGTTAATTTGATCCAACGTACACCGGCAGGATTGTCGTCCACCGTTGCCCGCTTGAACATTTCAACTGAAACGATTTTACTTACCTGCATCTTCGAGCTCTTTCATAACGCTGTCCTTTTTAATGTTTTCATCTAGAAATACGATAGTAAAAGAACGGTGAAACTTAGTCAACAAACATGAAGCTAAAAAAAGTAGTCAGATCAGATCGACAGCAAACGAACCTTTCACCGTGACGAAACGTTGTTTTTACTGAAAGGCCGGGACACTGTCCCGGCGAAATAGCAAAATTTCACTTAGCATATTTCCACGTTATATCGCCAAATGCCACTAAATTGACAATCTTAGTTGGATAAAAAGATTCTATAGAACAAAACAAAAGCAGTAGTTTGGAGATAAAGTGCAGGATTGCAAGGCTGAAGTGGATTACAGTTCATGAAATTTGATTTATTGACCGCCTGTCAATAAATCAAACTTGCCATTTTTGTGAAATTTTGACTTTTCCAGCCGTTATTTTGTCTGTTTATAGTTCATATTTCTTTGCTTCTATCGCTTTTAGCGATGGCTTCTTCCAAAAAAGTAAGCTTAAACCAAACTCCTGACCATAATCATGAAAACACCAATTAGGGCTGTATATGTACTAGGTGGTTTAACTGAACTTTAAAGACTGTGTATATGAAATCCTTGAGTGTGACCATTCATTTGAAAGCTACGTACTGAGCTGAACTTTCATTTGATGCAGTTTGCTTTCCAATATTTGGCAAAAATAGACATTTTGAAATCGATCTTGGTCTCTTTTGCAGGTAATCTTGAAAGAGTTTGTTGTCATGCATATTATTTGACACAGAGGAATCTCCATTAAGAGGACACCATCGGAACTAGGAGAAGTGTCCCCTTAATAGAGGTGTTCCCTTAACAGAAGTCATAATTACAAAGACTATATGAGGTTTTTCCAGCCGGGGCCAGCAGAAGTGTCCCCTTAATGGAGGTGTCCAAAGGTGGAGTTTCCACTGAATCAATTATAGAGGGTAATAAAATCACTTTAGCTATGACCCTCAATACTAATTACAACAATTTACAATTAACCATAACAAGTTTTTACTTCTTACCTTTATCACTGGTCAAGCTTTCAGTTTCGTCCGTAGCTTCATTCTGTCCGTTTACAGCGAGTGCAAACAGCAGAAAAATCACATGAAAAAGTAGACTTGCTTTCTTCATGTTGCCTAAAGCAATATCTGTGTAGGGCTGTTTTGGCCTGGGGTGTTTTTAGTGGCTTAATTAAATCTTTCATTTTTTCCGCATTGCTCTAATTTTGAATGACTTTCAAACAGTCAGAGGTACTTTCTATGGTGTCTCAGTTTGTACCACGCGAGACGGTTTTTGGGTTGTTTTAATTCGTTAATTGATTTAACTGGAGAGGAAAAAAATTGTTACAGCATAAAAACAAACTGGTAGAAAGTTTAAACATTTAAGATGTCTTGATAATATTTTCGCGATAGTTAAGAGCAAATAGGAACTCAAAGGCTCCCGTGAGCCAACCCGTGAGTAAGAAATGCTAACGCGTAACACAATATTGCGGTAAGCTTATGTTTTTATACTGACACGGTTCAATATTTTTAAACAGTGCATTAGCCTCCATTATAAGTTTCTAATTAAAAGATCTATCTGCTTTTGTTTGCCACTGCTTGTGTCGTGCACACAGCGAGGGACACAATGCAACGCATCACAGATTTTTCCTGTTTCTTTTAATAAACGCATAAAACTGTCAAAAGAAAAAGAGAATAGCCTCGCCAGAGATCTTTCGATTCTCAGTTTTCTAACCAACGGTATTTAAAAAAAAAACACTGTTTGAAACTATCTTTTAATAAATAATTCCAAAGTTAGAGACAGGCGTACAGACCTTTGATTTGTAGTCACACAAACGGCTAAAGTAATGCATTGTTTAGTTCTCAAATATTCTATGAATAAATTAAATAAGGTCAGGTCAAAATGCAAACTTGACGGAATATCAAAATTTTCTTGTAAAAATTAAACATACTCAAAGATTTTTTATAAAACTTTTTTCCCTATCTGCTCTAAACTATCACGCAAATATAATTAAGACGTCTAAAATGATTAAACTTCTTACCAGTTTGTTTTTAACACATTATATGTTGTAACAATTTTTTCCTTTTCCAGTTAAATTAATCAACGAATTAAGACAACCAAAAACCGTCTCGCGTGGTATAAACCGAGACACCATAGAAAGTACCTCTGACTGTTCGAAAGTCATTCAAAATTATGACAATGCGGAAAAAATTGAAAAAATTTAATTAAGCCACTAAAAACACCCCAGGCCAAAACAGCCATACACGGACACTACTCTACGCAGCATGAAGAAAGCAAGTCTACTTTTTCATGTGATTTTTCTGCTGTTTGCACTCGCTGTAAACGGACAGAATGAAGCTACGGACGGAACTGAAAGCTTGACCAGTGATAAGGGAAGAAGTAATAATTTTTTTATGATTAATTGTTAATTGCTGTAATTAGTATTGAAGGTCATTAGTTGTCAATCTGGGAGTGTAAAATGCTTTGATTATCGTCTAGTGGAACCTCTATTTTGGGACACTTCCATTAAGGGGACACTTCTCCTGGTCCCGGCCGGCAAAACGCTCATAAAATCTTTGTAATTATCACCTCTATTAAAGGGACACCCGGCCGGCAAAACGCTCATAAAATCTTTGTAATTATCACCTCTATTAAAGGGACACCCGGCCGGCAAAACGCTCATAAAATCTTTGTAATTATCACCTCTATTAAAGGGACACCTCTATTAAGGGGACACTTCTCCTGGTCACGGCCGGCAAAATGCTCATATAATCTTTGTAATTATCACCTCTATTAAAGGGACACCTCTATTAAGGGGACACTTCTCCTGGTCACGGCCGGCAAAATGCTCATATAATCTTTGTAATTATCACCTCTATTAAAGGGACACCTCTATTAAGGGGACACTTCTCCTGGTCACGGCCGGCAAAATGCTCATATAATCTTTGTAATTATCACCTCTATTAAAGGGACACCTCTATTAAGGGGACACTTCTCCTGGTCACGGCCGGCAAAATGCTCATATAATCTTTGTAATTATCACCTCTATTAAAGGGACACCTCTATTAAGGGGACACTTCTCCTGGTCCTGGCCGAAAAAAAAACGCTCATATAATCTTTGTAATGAACACTTCTATTAAAGACCATTAAAGGGACACGTCTATTAAGGGAACACTTCCGCTAGTTCTGATGGTGTCCTCTTAATGGAGGATCCACTGTATTAAACAATAGCGACCTTTAAGATTGGACTTCGAGGACTTCGAGTACTTCGAGTACGAGTACGAGTTTTCAAATTAACCAAATTCGTGTGTCTCATATAATTAATTATCGCACCAATCTTATCCCTAACGTTTATTTATGTGTTAGTCAGCAACAGGAAGGAGTTATATGTAATATGTATGACAACCAACTCTTTCACCTACAAAAAAAAAACAAGATCGATTTAAAAACGTCTATTTTTGCCAAATATTGGAAACCAAACTACAGCAAACGTTCTGCTTGGTACGTAGCACCGATGTCAATCAAATTTACTTTTTTGGAAAGTTCATTTCATCTCTAGTATATGCGTGAAGCAGCTTGCCTGACCGTTCTCAGACAGTTAAGTATCAGCCGTTCAAAGTTGGGTTGTTGTGTCGCCAAACAACCCAGTTGAGCCGCCTTAAGTGGTTTTAATTAGGCGTAAATAAACAATGTCGATAACTTTTGTGAAGATAGCAATGTATATCTTATTGTAATTTTTATCGTAGTTTTTTTTAATGTAATTTTAGTTTGATAATGAAAAGCCCCAAAGGGGAGTGACAAGAAAGTATAGACCCTATTCATAAATGGCGACCGGTTTATTATTCTTTTATATTCATGCTAATCAGCTCAACTAGCCTCGTTAGCATGTGCAAAATTGAAAAGAATTTTTGCTCTAAAATGAGGCTAGTTGGGCTGATTAGCATGAATATAAAAGAATAAATAAATCGGCCGCCATTTATGAATAGGGTCTATTGTATTGTATTTTAACCGCTCAGTTACTTTTGGTCTTCATGCGATGCGTTCGCCTGACTGGATGCGAATACCGTTTTAATTTTCACTTTGGAAAAATATCAATTTTCTGAACATTTGCAATTGAGACAAATGAATCGAATGAAAGGGGTGTATTTGGTAACTTTCCGCCATGCAAAAAGAAAATTAAATTCTTCCCTGACACGTTTTTGACGTCGTCAAAAAAAACATTGTTTGTCTTTTGTTGGCAAAACAGGAAAAAAATTAAATTAGGTTTTTACTAAAAAAGAGCATTTTATAACAATAAAGTTTCAAAAAAGTTGGACTGAACGTAGTGAAAAAAGCCTACAATATGTTCCAACTACAGCTCAGTGTAAAAACAGAGCGGGCAGTATTGAATGGTTGATGTAAATATACATCATATTGATTAGAAAAAAAAAACCCTTATTTGCATATACTTTCATATACACCTTTTCTGTTATTATTTTAGTAAGGAAAGCCACATAACAAAAGCTGAGGGCGGATGAACATGAACTTTACTAAAAAACAAAATTATCTTTGTTGTACCGTACGGTATCTTTGTTTTGTTGTCATGGCAACCTTTGCATAATAAAATTGAGTTTTAACTCTAATTCTGTTAATTAATGAGATCTGATTTAATTAAGACTTGGAATTCTCTGCTCTTATATTCCACATGAGCACTGATTTACACGCTGACACCCGTTGAAATGGTTTACTTTCCAATAAATACCAAAATACACTGAAAAAATTATTCAGCACTCAGATGGGAGTTACTACGCTTTTCAATAACATGCGAATTTTTCATTTGTTCCAAACAGGAAAATATTCCTTTGCAGTTTACTAACAATGCTACCAATTTTTCTTTGTCTACGTCATTTGTGAAATAATAAAAAAAGTAATTATAGTCACTGTAATCGGTTAGCAAATGCACTGCCTTCGATCCGGTCGATGATGATAAACTTTGATCTTTAGAACATATAACACGAAAAGGGCAAACATAATATAGAAAAATTTGTTCCAGACGACACTAGGTTCGCAGTGTAGGGCGAACAGATATATTGTTTTTACCATTCCATTTCATGAGGTCAAAATGTTGCTTTTGGTAGAAATAAACCCGCGTAACCTGCCCTTTGTTCCCCGCGCTCGCTCGTTCTCTTCTCGCGTGTTGTGCTCGCGCGTTCTCTTCTCGCGTGTTGTGCTCGCTTGCCGCAAACGCGACTTCTTTGATGATGCACAAAGCTGTGAAAATTTTCCACTTAATAAACAATGCCGAAATGTGGCAACCAAAAATAAAATATTCTACCGAGTCCGAATGAGTCACTTTAATGAAATTTACCGAGCAGCACCTTTCATTCGTACTTTTTCACAACTTTAGAAAATTGATCATTTTCAAGTTGGCGCTTTTAATAGATGACCAAGTAACTTCGTGTATGCAGTCAACCGTTGCGAACTATAAAGGGTGCTTTAATGTATGCATTCTGGTTGACTGAATTTATTCAACTGCTTATTGAGGTAGAGCTCTGTTTACGTGATAAGGTAACTGTACAATTTACATACAAACAGGAAAATTTCGGCTGTCGTGCATGAAGTTAATAAAGCGCAATGGTTATGAAACCTGAGAAATTTGAATTCTTTTTTCGATTTTTTTTTTAACTTTTGTAAGCATTTGTTTGCCTCACAACCACAATCAATTTTGAACCCTGTTCGAGCAACAAACCAACAGAAATGTTTTCCAATAGTTATTCAGTCAGTCATAGCGTGTGGTCGAACAACAAAAGATGTGCACAGTTATGGTACTTTCAACATTATTTGAAGCTCTTTTGTTGTCACCATTGAAGTCTACAAAGTTTCATAACCAGTCACTAGACTAACTATCATCGTGTCATATCAAGTAAATTGAAAACAACTTGACTAGCCAACTTGCCTAGTATTCATGCAAGATTTAAAAGTCATCCTTTGTCCACGTGATTTATTAGTATTCACTCCACCCACTCAATTTATGGCGCCAGTTTATGACGTCACAGACTAAGCTTACTCCTTCCCAGGACACCATTTGTCGCTCTCATCCGAGAGAACGCACAAGATCGTGGCTAGATATGAGAAGAAGAGAACGCAGCCATTTTCAATTACATAACTTAAGGCCATGAGTTGGACGGACACGAAAATTGAAACATGACGCGTTTTATAATTTTTCGCTGTGTGATATGCTTACTGAGCAGAATGACTGAACGGGCTGTATTATTCTAATCTCGAAAACTGAATTTAATGGATAGTTGCTTTAAATTTGCTTTATTATCTTGAAATAGAAAGAAAATTTGATGAACTGTAATCCACTTCCATCCTTGTAATCCTGCACTTTATCTCCAAACTACTGCTTCTGTTTTGCTCTATAGAATCGTTTTAGCCAATTAAGTTGTATATTTGGTGGCATTTGAAGTTATAACATGAAAATATTAATTATAGTAAGTCAAACACTCAACGGACAGTGAAAATACTGGAAACACTAGAAAGACGCCGCGGATTCTTAAGCCTTTCTCAAATTTGATTCCCCCGGCAGGCCTTCGTTATTGTTATACGCGAGTTTATTCTGTCTCGAAACGGCTGAGAAACTAAAGTTTTGTTTTAAATTTAGTACAATAATGATTTTGACATGACCTTTTCTTCAACATGTCTAGTGCCTTTTAACTGTTTCTTAAACTATACAGGAAGATACCTGGCATTGATAGACCACAATAAACATTATTGACCCCGATAAAAAAAATAGACCCCAATATTAATATATCAAGACGCCGGACATTTTAATTAGAACCTGTCTTATAACCAGTACATATGCAGTTAGTTTTTTACCGATCGCTTCGATCAGTTTTGTTGAAACAGCAATTCTATAGATTTTTGCAAGAAAAATGAGGGCGTTAACAAAGAACTTTTTATGATAATTTGAGCTGCGTCATTATCCACTTGCTTCATTTGGTTCCGCACAAATCATTATTAACTGAATTTTCATGCAAGTTTGCACGTACTTGACGCAATCCCCTCAAGAATGAACAACCCTCTCAAGAACAAAATATTGAAAGTTATTTTACTCCGGCAGTGGCTTTGGTTCACTACGCATGGTGGTGAAAATATATAATATCGATTTGACAAAAATTTTACTGTTGAAAATTGTCGTCGGTGGAAAATGAAAAACGCAAATTTACGGCGGCCAAATTTATCTTATATGACTGAATAGATCAATTCCATCGATAAAACCAAATTCTCGTGTTCAGCTTTAAAATATTTTAACTGAGATTGCTTTCTTACGATCCGGAAAAAAGTCATAATTATGTTACCTATTTTCTTTTTAGTTTTCTGTAAACTTTATATAACAGTATTAGGATGTTTTGGTTTTTCACTATGTTTTCATCCGTATTTTAAAATAGCGGCTGTCTTTTCACGCTTCATAAGTTTTTTTTTTGTTTTAACAAAGTACTTTAATAAACTTGGTAATGTATTGCTTAGCTCTTCATACAGTGCCCAAAACTGCCACTAATGTCTAGGGCTTGACCAAATATATGCGTTTCTCAAAAGGCTTATGTTAAATAACTGTTGAAACTAAGATTGTAGTTACTGCAGTTGCGGAAAACTATGGCAACAAGTTCGAGTTCTGTTTTTCATTTGGGATGTTAGTACTTAAATGTACGTGGGTTCTCGAAGGGACACGAGGCAACGCCTCAGCAATTTTCCTCTTTTAAATTACGTATGAAAAACAAAGAATACAAAGGGTTTCGCTCCAGGCTAGGTAAGAAAACAATAGAGGGTTTTGAGACATGTTTTCCGCTTTCCAAATGCTGTTTAAAGTTGAATAGATAGAGCAATGCGGAAAAAATTCTGGCGAATGTATTATGAACAACAAAGCTCTCTGCAGAACAGTCTTGCACTGACATTAACATAGCGAAGACATTGCTACCAACATGAAGACGGGAAGTTTGCTTTTTCATGTGATTTTGCTACTGTTTGCACTTGCTGTTAACGGACTGAAAGATGCTACGTACGAAAGTGAAGACTTTACGAGAGAAGCCGAAGAACTGACGAACGATGGAGGTAAGGCAGTAAAATTAACTTCGGTCACGCCTGTTGTCTTCGAGTCTGAGTGTGCTTGCATATTTTGTGACTTATGGCCAAGGTTTTACTGCAATTTCGAATTTAAATCTAGCTCAATAAATTCCTTTCAGGGCGGATCACCAAAAGTGCGGGCTTTCTTTTCGAAAAAAGTGCCATAACAACTAACTGAAAAATTAGTCAGTTCATTCGCGTTCAACCGTTTCACTCACATACTCAAAGCGACATCGAGTTTGTAACCAGGGGTTCTAACTTCGGAGTTTTTTGGATGAAATCCGATAATACACCATTCAAATGGACGTTCTTCATGATCAGCAGTGCTATCCTATGGTACTGCTCTTGTTTTTTCATTATTTAATAATGTAAGAATTTTTATGTTCTCAGTGACCTTTACGTTCGGCCACTTATAGGCAGTCAAACTGTTAATTCGTTTGGTGATTAATAGCTATGAAAGGACAAACGCCATCACATTATGAAATACAGCACTCTAACCATGTTCGGCCACTAACATCGGGAAACATTTAATAACGCCAGAAGACAACGAAAATGTGGGACAAAAATCAAAAAGAGCTTGAATAAGCTAATCTCAGGAATTTTAAATTCAGACTGTTGAGCTGCATGAATTGCTCGGAAATATTCATATAAAACTAATTTTTAGACATGGTCACCTGTTCAGTTTGTGTTTTATTGTTTTACTCAATTTCTAGATTAACTCTGTTAAAAACGTATTGGTTACCGGAGAATGAAAAGAATCATTATCTATAAAATATTGCTTTGATCTATCGGCTAACTCTCCAAACGTGCATAAAACGAGATTCCAAGCTTTCACTGAGAAGACAGTCAAAGCTAATTACTTTAGATTATTTTAAACTTTGAAATAAAAAGACCCCATGTATTTTGGTCATACCAATACGCATAATTTTTACACTCTAGGTTTAACGACGCTAGCATGCTCACAAACAATAAAAATACAATGGAAAGTGGAAAGATTGATTGGTTGATATTGATGATAAAAGACAATTAAGATACGTCACGGAGTGAAGGAATTTTTTCCTGTTTCAAACAAACAGTTTTATTTGTTCCAGCAGTGTCTGATAATATTTATTTAAAATTAGTGTTTGTTATGTTATAACAATATAAAAGCGAATCGGTAAAGACAAAAGTAATAGGCCTTTATCACGCGGCGCCCATGTTGACTCCCCGGAGAATAAAATTGTTTTCGCCCGCCAAACCTCGTTTTCAACTTTTTCACTGCGAGGCTTAGCGGCGTAAATCTTTTGTTTTTAAATGTATACAAAATGGTGGGGCGTGATAAAGGCCTGTACCTCATAGCTGATGAAGTTCTTTTTAGCGAATCAGAAAGCAGTACCTCCTTGACTGTTCATGACTGTTCGAGCCCGAAAAGCTATGTTATATACAGAATGTTTACTAAAAAGGATTTGATTTTCTTCGATTTTGAAAGCTAAGCAATAAAATCCAAAATACTACGCTGGTTTGCGGGCTAAAAACTTCATCGCCACTCGGAAGACACTGAATTTTAAAAACAGCTCTCGGGCGCGAAAAGTCTTCGAGAGTTTTGAGAAATGCGCATCAGGTTTAATTTCTATTCTTGTCGCTTTAATTTCTTGTTTCTGGATGATTTATATCGTTTTGGGAATTTTCTTTTTCTTTTGGGAATTTAAAATTAGTTTTTGGATGATCCAGTATCTCCAGGTTAATGGATTTCTTTGTTCTCGTTACTTTATTGCTTGACAAGGCATTGATATTTAAAGGCGAAGTTAAACCGTGATCAGATTTTAAGCCCTTTCGTGGTGATAATTTTATTTTTGTTCTGGTTACTAGAAGGAACGGCTCAACAAGATGCAATGATGCAATATATAGAGGCTGAAGGAAGTGGGGGTAAGTTCATTTTTGATGTCCATGATTTCCGATAATAAGACAAAACTTTCAATTGATCCGAATTGGATAAAGTATAGCGTAAATTATAACGAGTGGATAACATAACCCGATGAAAACCAACAGTTATAAAAGCGTCTATATAAACTACATTAAAAGTAACTGCACTCGTGAGAAAACCCTTAAAGAAAGCTGTCATCTCCACGACGAACAACAACCACATATTTCATTTTATGAGTTTCATTTTAGAAAGATCGCTTTTTGGGGCCATTGTCTTTTCAAATTGGACCATAGCTAAGGAACATTTCTATGCTAAATCTGTTTTAAAGAAGAAACGTTTTAAGCTAAAAAACTGAACGTTAAAAAGATTTTGTTCCTCTGTAAACGAGCCACAACTAACTTTACAGATTGAATCAAACTGAACATATTATTTCAATACTCCTCCCATATTGGGCAATGGACATGATGGTTCGACATTGTAATCATAGCAAAGTCCTCTGCTTATTGCATCAGAAAATATATACCAATAACCCGCCCCGCTATTGGCCAATATAGTAGTCATGCAAATGGTTCAGTATAGTTGTAGGAAAAACATATAACACGATAACAAGAAGAGAATCTCTTTGACAAAATAGTAGTAGTCTTTAATAGTAGTAGTAATATTTCAGTTTTGTGTTGGTTAGGTTGCGCGCGAGGGAGCGAGACAGCGAGGCAGCAAGGCAGCGAGGCCGCATGCAGTCGCGCGAAACCCAACTTGCGCGAAATACAAAAAGGAGGGACTGTTCTGGCACCGAGATAGATTAAAAGTGATTCTAATTCCTTGTTCTCTTTTATTATTTTTTTCTTTAAATACAAAAGCTGCTGATCCATGCGCCTCCAAACCTTGTAATAATGGAGGAAACTGTTCCGATGTTGGATTTGGAAACTTCAAATGTAACTGTGCGGGAACTGGATTTACAGGACCAACATGTAACCAAGGTAACGCCGGCACTACATTATTGCCTAAAGACCGGTTTACACATGTTATTTCATTGTGCGAGTTTTGTCGCGCTCTCCAATGCAACTTTTGTCGCAAGTGTAAACTAGCGGCAGTTTCTCAGCAGTGAATCCTGTCCGAAAACAGGCCGGTCTTGATTGTTTACCTTATTATAACTAAGATCAAATCTCTAACCTAAGGGAAGAAATAGAATTAATATTAACAATAAGCGAAAAAATCCCATCGAATGCCTGAACGTCGTGTCACAATAAGCAGTGAAGAAAGATCAGCTTGTATATAATGGCTGCGAAGGAGACTTGCCAGCTTTCGGCTTTATCTGAAATTTACTTTTGGACAAATTAAACATGGCATGAAGCATAGTTGGAATCTGAAATATCTACCCTGAAGCAAAGGCAGAGAAACGTAAAGCCCTGTATAAGTAAAATGGAACTAATAATGGAACTAAAATGATAATCGTTGGAAGAGACTCGCATATTGATAATCCATTCTCTTATTTCATTTTCTCTTGATGAAGTAAACATGACACTATTTTAGCCAGAGAAAAGACACATCATCCGCAAATGATTTTTTGTGAACGACCAACATACGGAGTAAATTATAATGTGAAAATGGTAGTAGATTTTGTAAAGAGAGAAAATTGGAGAACTCGAGAAAAAAGAATCCCTTAAAAAAATTTAAGCAGTAGTCGTAACGGAAGCTAAATGGCTTATAACTTTAAAAAGAAGAACAAATGATGACTTGTAAATAACAACAATTCAACACTAATTTTTGAACAGATGTGAATGAGTGCAGTCATTACGGACGCCGCCTCTGTCAAGATATTTGTGTGAATACTATTGGAAGCTACTACTGCGCTTGCTCTGATCCTGAGTTCAGTCTGGCGCCAGACAAATACCACTGTATCGGTATGTACTGTAATATACCTAATTCAATAAAGGTTGCTTTGGCAATTGGTCATTGGTAATTGGGCATTGGCATTTGGGCATACGGAAACAATGCGATGTTTTGCTTGAGCCGGACCGCCAAACAATAGCTTCCCAATGCCCAATTACCAATGACCAAAGCAACCTTTATTGAATTAGGTATATACAACGGTTTTCAACTGAGTGTCGGTATACACACCATGGAGTATATACCTGAATGTCACAAAACCAAAACCAATCATACTAGATGCAGACAATTTAATAAACCAATCAGCATTCCGGAATTCCAAATATGCGCCAAGCGCGGGAAAACGCTTACGACCAAATTACAATTGGGTTTTAGTGATTTTACTTTTGATTGATTAAGAAAGTGGCAGGAGATTTTTTTTAGCCAATCACAAAGAGTAGCAAGGCAAAACTAAAGCAATCGCGAGATAATTACTTTCCGAACTATAATATTAGTATAATATTTGTATTTACTTTTACTCTATAAGTCAAATAGTCTCATTGTAATCTGCTAAGCCCACAGGCTTACCATACTCTGTTTGGTAAGCCTGTGCTAAGCCTTATCCTTTCTGTCGTATCCGGATACCTTATGATGAGCTGTTGAAATGAAGTTCCTTAATAAAGTTATCTTGTTTCCATGAACAGCTGAAGGAGTGGAACTGGACTGTAGACAGAACGACATGACCATCACTCTGCCCAAGTCCCTCCTCGTTGGTCTCGACCAAGAGCACCTGAGACTAATTGACGTTAACTGTAAGGCTGATGAAAACGCGACCTACTACTCGCTTACTACCCCGCTGACCGGCTGCGGAACGAAACTTAGGCGCAAAGGAGATTTCTTCATCTACAGCAACATGGTTTCTGAAATCCCAATCCAACAGCACGAGATAGTAACGCGCGTGCGCAATGCTATGATCCCTTTTCATTGCTTCTATTCCAGATGGGGCGTTGTTTCATCAGTTGGACTTAAACCCATGAGCAAGAAGATTATTCTGTCCTCTAAAGGGTTTGGAAAGTTCACCATCACTTTGGACTTGTTCAGGAAATACGAGTAAGTACAAACTTTTTAAGCACGTCATGGATCCCTCCACTTCCCACTTTTGTGTCCCCAAATTAGTATGGGTTTACCCAGGCTATAAGGTCTTTTGACACTTAAATAAAGTTTCTATCTATCTATCTATCTATCTATCTATCTATCTATCTATCCAGAATCTTATTAAATCAGAAACCCATAAGTGGGTTGAAACGTGCAACCGTCTCTTGTACGCTCCAAAACAACCTTCCGATTATTTAATTTGCTAAGAAGTTGTTACAGCCATATTTGGAAAATCAAGGTAAAAGTATTAAACAATCAATTCGCTAGAACAAATTGCTTCCAATCTCGAGGGACCGAGGGGTTTCCAAATATGGTACTAAGCAAAAAATGAATATTCAGAAGCTGTGAATGCGCGTTACACGTTTCAACCCACTTATGGGTTTCTGATTAAATATAGTATGGGTTTCACATCTTTTTAGTCTACGGATGAATCGCAATGATATGATATTTATGAAAAGCTCTTAATCTTGGTTGCTTTAAAAAGATTATTGAAGCACAGACATCCTTTTATTGCTAGGATTGGAGCTAGACCGATAAAAACTAATTGATATCAGCAAATCCTCGGTTCCGTTCTGTTCAACGCAGCTATCTATTAACCATTAAAAACAAAGCAATTTTCATTTAGTTTTGTCTACAAGGACGGGGCGAGGGGAGCGCAGTTGTTATCCATTTGATCGCTCCTTGCCGTTTCTAAACGGCAGACTATCAGCTTAGTCGGTTGCAACCTGATTGGCTATTCAGAAGTTGTCTTTTGATTGATTGATTGATTGATTGACTGACTGACTGATTGATTGATAGACAATGAAACCATCATTTGGACGTGACGTCAAGGTTGGACTGAACCATTCTGTCAAATGGCAAATCGCAAAAAAATCTTGACCTTAAAACATTTATAAATGTGACACAATTTAGTCGAAAGTGGTTGTGATCGAATGCAATATGAGTAACGATATGTATTTTCTTATTTTAGCTACCAAAATCCATTCACCCAAGACGACTTCCCTGTCATGTTCAACATCCGAGAAAGAATATACGCTGAAGTGCGAGTGGACACTGAAGATGATCGCTTGACAATTCTGGCATTGGAATGCTATGCAACACCCTCCCAGGACAGGAATTCACAGCCCAGATACGACGTTATTAAAGACGGGTTAGTATTAACCTTGGAACATGATTGGTACTAATATAAAAATGAATTCCATGGGGATGTTTCATAGATCAGTCCAATTTGCAAATCCTTACAGGTTGAAATTGTAACAGAATCAAAAAAAAAATATTGGCGATGACTTTCAACTATGTTTTGCTTTGTAGATGTGCAGTGGATGACACACTGAAGTTCCATCCTCGCCCTGATCCGCAATCTCAGCGTTTCAGTTTGGAAGCCTTCCAGTTCGTCAAGAACAACACTTTCGTGTTTCTCCACTGCAAAGTTCAAATCTGTAACGCCACTGATGACAACTCCCGATGCGCGCAAGGCTGCGTGAAACGACGGCGGCGAAGCGTGAAGGCTCTTCCTGAAACCGCTGATAACGTTTATCCTCTGGCTCAGGGCCCGCTCACACTGAACCGAGGCAAGAGAGAGGCGCAAGCAGATGAACCCCTGGAGTCGGATCACAGCATGCGCGCGACAAAGAGCAGTAAGTAGTGATCGAGTTTCGAACTAATTACAACAGTTTTGCAGTTATCTTTTAAATCATGTTGCCAAGTCAAACAGAAGTCAGACAGCAACAGTTCAGTTATTTGAATTTTGAAATAAAATATTAACCAACATGTACCTGATAAATGTTTTATAATTTGGGTAACAATGAATTAATTCCGTTTTATGAAATTCAACTGTTAATAACTGAAAAAGAAAAGAAGTCCTACCTGAGGAAAACGAGATGTTGGAGATTTGGTTCCGCACCTTATTCTCAGCAGGAATATCCTTATAATTATTCCAATTTGCTAAAAATGCTTTGCGGTCTGCGGGAGAAAAAAATCATAAAAGAAATTTTTCTAAGTACTCAGAGTTGCTAAATTCTAGCTCATTACCCTAGTGTTTACTGTCAACGTAGTCACAGTAAGATGATGATTTCGCCAGCATGAATGCAACAGTTCCTAGGCAATGTAAAAGAAATGCAAGTCGACAAGCATCAAAGACGGACTTGTCATCGAGCCCGTTTGTGATCGACCAATTAAGTCTCGAAACTTTAAAACCCGCAATGCCACGGAGTCTGTGGATCGCAAGGACTCGCGCGAAATGGTGCAGGAGGAAGAAGTTGAGAGCCAGCCATCGATTCAGCTGTCCATTCTATCGACTACGCCATCATTTTGTGTCTCAGCGAGCGTTTTTCAAACAGTGAACTGTATTTACACACGTCCAAGGAAACAATAATAACTCACAAACTCAAAAATTCTATACGAATCACTTATAAGGTTTTTACACTATTATATTTTTAGGATAACTTGTATCATAATTATGACAGTGTCCCCAATTATTCCATATGAGCTAAACAAATTGATACTTAAATAAAGTTCTTACTTACTTACTTACTATTAGCATATGTAACAGCACACGCACGCAAAATAAGGCAGCAGCCACATTCTAGCACGAAAACACAACAACTATATAATGAAAAGAATGAGAACAAACGTAAGTTTTAAATTTTCCTTTCAGGTTTCCAGTTGCCTGTTGTTGCAGCTTTGGCCGTGTTTATTGGAGTCTGTGTGGTAGGTATGTCTTACATGGCGTGGCAGAAGAAACGAGGGAAAACCGCACGCCAGTACAAACAGCTTTTCATCGACGAGTTGAATTAAGGTCATCTAACTGTTGCTTTTTTTTTTCAAATATTTTGCATAGATAAACGAACACCACTTAGATGTAGCTGCTTTAAATCAGAATTTGCACAGAAAGAAATTCTCCTTGAAGGGGCAACATCACAGGCCTGGGATTTTGTTGAGTTTTGATCAAAACTGCGCACAATTTCACTAAGTATCTTTCAGCTCAAACAGCCGTGAAATTGCTCTTGGAACACCAAGACGAAAATATCACGTGATTACTCGAAGAAAGAACAAACCATAATTGCAGTGGAATACCGATAACTCGAACCCTCGATAACTCGAACCTCTCGCTAACTCGAACCAAACCTTTTTTCCCTTGGCTAAAGATTGCTTGCAAAATTACTCTCGATAACTCGAACCTTCGGTATCTCGAAACAAATTTCCCTCTCCGCCGGAGGTTCGAATTATTGGGATTCTACTGTAGTTGTGTTTTGCGATTTTTCCGAGACACAAGGGGAAAACGTTTTTTGTGTTGCAATCCATTTCCATCTTGGCCATCCGCAGCCAAGAACAGTCGAGGTTAGTTTCTGTGCACTGATCAATTATCAACAAAACTGGACCATGACCATTATTGTTAGGTTTCTTTTGATATAAAAACGTTTTGTGGCTTTTCGAAATGATCCTAAAAACAAGTGACATTGCCCCTTTCAGGAAAATTTAAAAAAATAAATTTGTTGACTTTAAGTAGTACAACGGAATCGGCTTAGGGTGAATAAAACTAGTGTAAAATAAATGCTTTTGTTTTTACTTAATGCAATCTTTTGAAAGAAATAAAAGGTTCTAGTACAGTACTGTCATACAGAGGTTGTTTTGAATATTAGTAATAGACCAATTTACAGTTGCCAAGTAAGTAGGGGCAGTACGCAGCTCTTACAAGGTCTACTCTGATTTGCTGAGAAAACAATAGAACAAACAACACAACAATGGACCCTAGCCCTGAAAACAATACAGCTGCGTGATACCCAGGTCCAATGAAATTAGAGGTTGTTAAGAGCTGCGTGGTATCTGAGTTAGTAACCTGGCCTTTGTGTGGAAATGAGGCTGGAGTTGACCTTGTCTTGAAAGAAACCTTCCTTCTTTTTATACGTAAATCATGTTGTTCTTATGCTAACTAACATGATTTACATATGAAACGCAAGAAGGTTTGTATCAAAACAAAGTCAACTCCAGCCTCGCTTTCACTCAAAGGCCAGGATACTAAGCACACAAACTATACAAAAAGCACACTACACCATCCCCTCGGTATGGCCAGTATCTTACGCATGCGCACAACCATATCACTCTGGTAGTGGCAGCCGTGGACAGCTGTTTCGTCCTAGTTAGGACGCATCAGCATGGCATAGCCAGGCAGAACTGTAAAATGGTCTATTTCGAAGATTTCCAGATTTTCAATGTCAGTGGTTTAATGAAACCCTTACTTTTGTGAAATAAATCATCAGTGATTTTTTTCAATAAGTGGTCTCGTTTTCACTTTTAATTTATAACTGGAGTCGAAACCTTAAGGATCGTCATTATAAAAAAAATGTCAATAGATCCAAAAATCCGTTGTTTTAAGTCAAATAAGTGTGAGCTCCAAACGTCCTTTAAGCCCTAAGAGTGATCATCATCAAATTTCTCCTTGCAATATCAATGCCTTATCGATCAAAAAGGTCATGAGAATTAAGGACATGATCACACAAGATGAATTCTTTTGATTTTCAAACAATTTCTCCCCACTACTTCTATAGGAAATGTTTAGGGACAAGAAATGAGAATTTAAATTTTGATGTTAGGGCTGCAATGGTTAAGCGAAAGCTTGCATATCTAATGAGCTTCTGATTCAGTACTGTTCAATAACAAATGGTACCCGTGCGAGGAAAAGTCACGGCGACATGTTCAGTATTGTTCAGTTTTGGAGCAATTTTAATTGCAACAAAGCGATGTCAAAGGCTTTGGATAACCAATGACAACTTGAATCTTCAAGGAGTTGGCCAGGGAGTGTCCGTACCGAAATACCTTTATATCACCTAACCCCCGAACATCCCAGGGGAACTCCCATATAAAAGTGATGGGGATGGTTATAGTACCTTTTTGGGGTTACAATTCGTGGTTTTGTACCACTAAGGGGTTTTTAATCGAAAATGACCCACACGCTGTCACAGTTATTCCGATGCTTTTAGGGCATCAAGCCAGAAAGAGTGCTGACAGGAACAACTTTTCAGAAAGAATTGTTACCTCTTAAGAGTAAAATTAATGTGAGCCACACCCATAAGCAAACGTTCGTCACTGCCACAGAGCAAAATACGCTCATTATGAAGTGGAAAGGCAAACAAACGACTTGAAAGTTTACTTTTTAGTTCGTATTCTTGTCCGTGAAATCAAAAGTTTCCGGTTATGATCAAAGTTTCAATGACCTTGAGTTCATTTCTCTGGATTTTGAGGACAAATTAAACACGAAGGTTCCAAGTTGCGGAATTACTCGCTTCGGCGTTATTGTTCACTCTGTTTTGACACATGCTATGACGTCAGACTATTATTTATCAGAGGACATAGAATGGCTTACGAAAATTTATTTGTTAATTGTTTGGTTTTATTGAGAAATGATATCACGGAAAATTATGTTTTGAGAAAGGTACCCCTTTTGGTGTCACATATACCCGATATACAAGTCTCCAAAGAAGCAGTCTCGATTCAGTTCATTAAACAGAACAAACCCTAGACGGAATTCAATATAAGGATGAAACGTTGAGCTTAGTGTTTCAACCGAATTGTGTTTGATATTTAATGCTTAGATTAATTGAGCAATCCGTGAAAGAAAAATTAATGCTGCAAATGCCAGGTCAAATACATTGTAGCAAGACTAGCACGGAGAAAATTGGTGATACACCTGAATTTGAATGAAATTGTAAGAGTTTTAAATAAGGGATAGAAGAAAGATTGAACCATTTTTGAAAGACCAAGATACAGTTGACAGCCACGAAAGAGTCCCCTGATCATAACACATTACTAAATATTCATTTACAAACATATGACATTTTTGGATTGTTAAAAATGTCAACGATATAATTCGCTCAATCCATAAAATCTATCTTAAGCAACGGGAAGGGCCTGCATTTTCCATTTTTCATTTTATCCCTTTAACGGTGCAGAAAAGGAACGAAAGATCGAAGTGTCCACATTATTATACTGAGTGGTTGGGATTGTATGAATTTTAGCATATTCGAGAAGAAGTGAACTGTCCGTAACATGGAGGTGTCCGTCTGAAGTAGAGGTTTGATTGTAAGTGAAAATATGAAGGCACAGGCAATAGTGACATCAACAATCACATTGTTGAGGACCACGGCCTTTACACAAGGTAATCACAGAATTGACAGGTGCTCTGTTGAATATGTTTGTGTGTTTGGCTCTCCCTCCTGCTCAATGTCGGTCCAACGAATGTATTTGAGACGTTGGATCACCTCTCGAAATGGTAGCCAAAATGAACGGCAAATTAAACACTTAAAAGAGGTAACTGCTTCTGATTTGTTTATTCATTTTTTTGAAGAAGGATTTGTACCTACAGAGATTTAATTTGAACATTTGTGCTTACAATTTAATATTACTTTCTCGAAACTTTTTTTACCATCTACTGAAATTTCAAACTTGATTCTAGATGAATCTGTAAGGTCTGGTTGCTGTTCTTAAGAGTAATCTCTAGATGGTGAAACGGTTATCTGTAAATGAAAAAATTATATATTAACACAAAATAGTTTCATAGTCTGTTTGATAGGTAGTATAAATATAATTAGTATATACTGAAACAGTGGATAGCATTGTTGGCGCGCTCTGATTGGCTACTGAAACTCGGAATAGCAAGTGCTGTTCACCTCCCAGCAATTTGCGCGCGAAAATTGTAATCGTTGACAGGAGTAAATGAGTTAAAAAGCATCATTTTCTTTACATTATCTCATTGTTTCAGTATATACTAAAACAACTATTCACCTCAGTGTAGGTGGGTGGTGGTGGATATTTACCTCGCCGCTTGGCGGCTCGGTAAATATCCACCATTACCCACCTCCACTTCGGTGAATAGTTGTTAATTATTACCTGCTATTTTGGGTGTTTCTCGTTGTTGGTAAATCCCGAGGAAACATTTATTCGGGTGTTTGATATATTACTTCCAAAGTGGTTAATTGATAAAAAGAAACAGTTTCTTGTTGTAAAATAATAACGCATTTTCAACAGTTTTAGTTGGTTTAGTACCTTTGCATTTACATCCATAGAGTTCTACTCTCATCGATATGTGCCCATACCAAGCTGTTGGTCGAAAACGGACGTAACGGGCCCTGATTGGTGGATTCAGTTGTTGATGAACAATGGTATCGCGGCCTGCGTTTCCAGAGAATTCCTTTAATCCAAACAAATTCCAAAGTATTAGAGCATATTTAAAATATTGGTATAATTATTACTAAAAAGCTGAAGAGAATGTTTGAATGGATGATGGACGACGCGTAACTCAGTATATTCATTTTAGAGAGAAGCTGTGATCTCAACAGGAAAATAGGTATTTTCAGTGCAATTTTCAAAACATTAGGTCGGCAATCGAAATATTCACTCGCATTCACTGCTTGATACAAATATTTCTGAGAGTATTTGTATCAAGAAAGGTAACCAGCGGATATAATAGACATGTTCTCTTCAAGTTCGTTTAATTTGTTATTATTAAGATTAAAGTTTAGGAAAAAAGGATTGTAATTCAGTTGCAAGTTACCAATGACTCTCGCGTTAATTTGAAAGCATGAAGTGATTCGTATGAACTCTTTCATTTCTAGATTCAGTTGTGAAAAAATGAAGTGTTGTTGTGTAATTTTCGAGTGTGTTAACGAAATGCTATCATGTGACCATTCAAATGAAACCTCTTTGGCAGCATTTTAACATGGTACAATTTGTTTTTCAATATTTTACAAAATGAAATTTGGGATTTTCTTGAGTTCTGGCACTCTTTAGGTTAAGTTTGGTTCACCTTGTCTGTAAGTTCCCTGTAGTTCTGGAAGTTGACTCCATCGTTGCTGTACTGCAGTTTGTATTTCGTTACCCACTGGTTGTAGTCATTTCTTCCTTGTGTTGCCACATGTGTTATTTCTGTCAGTTGATCACCAAGGTCAACCTGGAGCCATTGATTGACATCGTTTTTTTTAGCTGACCAAGATCCTGATTTTCCTCGAGTCCCTTTGAAGTTCAGTCTGCCCTGTTTTGGCGCATGATTAGGATCCCATTCCGAAGAGGCGGTGATTTGTCCGTCATGGATCGCACCGTTTTCCATTCCAAGAGCTTCTTGACATGCTAAAAAAACGACGTAAAATACAGCTGCAATTCAGTTGTGATTGTTTTAATTTACACTGGTATGAAGTATTTTAATGTGAGTCCCGAAGCATCAACTTCCGGATCAACCTCGGTCCCAGGATATTTTTCATTTAATTTGAAAACAGCAAAAGTTGGCTAATTCCTTACCCCTTGTTTTATCTTTATTTCTTACAGCAAGTATCTGCGCTGGAGTAAGTGCGCCATTCCAAACGCCCATCTGAGCTATTGCGCCGTTAAAGTGTCTTCCATCGCCTTCCCTCGATCCCATTCGAACTTGTGGGTCATTAGTTGAGATTCGGGTGCCGGCGCCAATCTTCTTAGTTTTTTTTAATACACCGTCAACGTATATTGAGTTGACACCAGTGTTGAAGTTGTACGTTGCAGCAACATGAACCCAGTTTTCTTTTTCAAGAGGCTGATCTGTCATAAGAGCATCATAAAATCCATGGCTGTTGTATTTAGTGATTCTCACAAAGAACTTCCCTACTACAATCCAGATGTGAACTCCCCAGGCATTTTTCGCGTAGTTGAAGAGCGGTCCATCTTTACCACCAGGTCGAACCCAGCACATAAGCGTGATTGAGTTCTTAGCGTCCAAGAGACCACCGCCGTTGGGAAACTCGATATAACTGTTGGCGTTGCCAGAAAACTGATAGGCTCCATTCGGTTCGTTGTGTGGCCCACTTGTAAATACAGTGTTGCTCGCAGTTCCTTTGATCGCCGGTCTTCTTTCTAAGTCTTCGGTCGTGTACTTTTGATTAAGAGGGTACATCGCTAGCGGTGGTGGGACGACTAAAATAATAAGTGAAAGATATCCAGGGTTATCATATGCACGTGCTTAATTGCACATGTGTGGTTCAAACTAACATCTAGTATAACTTATAACTGCATGGCACAACAAAATCTAGTATAACAAACAAGTGGTCGCTTATGAGAGGTGGACAGAGAAGAGTGGTTTAACTATCCTTAATTAGGAAACTGATTTCTTAATGGTATGCACGTTTGCATTTGCAGCAAACACATGCACCCAACGGGTGCCAATTTTTGTGGTGTGAGTTGACGGTAGGTCCAATTATTTTATCCTTGATATCTTTACAAGTGCATCAAACAATAAATTTTGCACAATCAGAATTGTCAAAATACAAATATGCAGTACCGTTACATCCATAGAGTTCCACTCTTATTGATATGTGGCCATGCCAAGCTGTTGGTCGAAAACGGACGTCACTAGCCCTTATTGGTGGATTCAGTTCATGATAAACAATGGTATTGCGGTCTGCGTTTCCAGGAAACTCCTAAATCAAAATTACAATCAAATGTTGTGGATAAATATTTTATATTTCTTATGTACAGAAAGCCTTTAATCGTCCGATATGTAACTTTTAAATTTCACCTTTATAAGTAGACGAAAGAAGACGATTATCCAACCAAAACGAGGGCTGGTAATTTGAAAAAAAAAATGGATTTGAAAATTTAACACGCAATTTCTTGTAAAGATGTACAAAACTGGATGTATAAATTACTTTTAATCCTCGGTATTGTTTGCTCAAATGAAATTGAGCGTTCTTTTCACCTTGTCTATATATTGTCCTTGTTTCCTGTAGTACTGGAAGTTGACTCCATCGTTGCTGTACTGGAGTTTATATTTCGTTACCCACTGGTTGTAGTCATTTCTTCCTTGCGTTGCTACAGTTGTTATTTCTGTCAGCTGATCACCAAGGTCAATCTGGAGCCATTGATTGACATCATTGCTTTTAGCTGACCAAGATCCTGATTTTCCATGAGTCCCTTTGAAGTTCAGTCTGCCCTGTTTTGGCGCATGATTGGAATTCCATTCCGAAGAGGCGGTGATTTGTTGGTCATGGATCGCACCGTTTTCCATTCCAAGAGCTTCGTGACATGCTAAAAAAACGACGTAAAATACAAGTGCAATTCAGTTAAAGACTTTCTTGGCTGTAATCTTTAATTCTATGTAAGAGCATGACAAACAATTTTTGGTGAAATTTTGAGTTTGACATTTCTAAAAGAACACGATCGGGTGAACCATCAGTCGTCGACCAAGTAATGAAGGCCGCAAATTTTGGATTATCAATCGTGAAAGCTTACCGAACCAGTATTTTGTGTTGTGACACTTTAAAACTTTTAGTTTAAAATACATATATATCACTTAAAGGCCCACCTTCACCCAAAATGCTGTGCACGTCGTGATCACTTTCTGTGCTGAATTTCGTGTAACATGAAATTCACGCTTGAATGCGTGCAACCAATCAGATCACTCGTATGAACAATGGAGCATTTCCAAACAAAAACAAACGACCGCAACGTGTTTTGGGTGAAGGTGGGCGTTTAACTGTTCCCAGAGTCATGTTACGGCGGCGTAAAAGACTTTTTGCAAAGTTGACGTTTGGTCACATTATTCTATTATTGGTCTGTTCACAGTTGCATCAAACAACAAATTTTGCAGAATCAGAATCGTCGAAATACAAATATGCAGTACCGTTACATCCATAGAGTTCCACTTCTTAATGGCATGCACGTTTGCATTTGCAGCAAACACATGCACCCAACGGGTGCCAATTTTTGTAGCGTGAGTAGACGTTAGGTCCAATTATTGTATCCTTGATATCTTTGCAAGTGCATCAAACAATAAATTTTGCACAATCAGATTTGTCGAAATACAAATATGTAGTACCGATACATCCATAGAGTTCCACTCTCATTGATATGTGGCCATTCCAAGCTGTTGGTCGAAAACGGATATAACGAGCCCTGATTGGTGGATTCAGTTGTTGATAAACAATAGTGTCGCGGTCTGCATTTCCAGGAAACTCCTAAATGAAATTTACAATCAAATATTGTGGATAAATATTTCATAATGTTTATCTACAGAAAGCTTACAATCATCCGATACGTAACTTTTTTTATCTTCCTAAGTGAAGAAGTGAATTATCCATAAAAACAACGGGGACTGATAATTTGCAAACAAGTTATTTGAAAATTTAACTCTTAATTTCTTGAAAAGGTGTTAGAGTGAAAGAGATATGTTTAAATCTATTTCAATCTCGGTATTGTTTATTCATCAAATGAAATTTAGTGTTCTTTTCACCTTGTCTAAATTTTGTCCTTGTTCTTTGCAATTGTAGTACTGGAAATTAACACCATCGTTGCTGTACTGAAGTTTATATTTCGTTACCCACTGGCTGTAGTCATTTCTTCCTTGCGTTGCAACAGTTGTTATTTTTGTCAGGTGATCACCAAGGTCAACCTGGAGCCATTGATTGACATCATTTCTTTTAGCTGACCAAGATCCTGATTTTCCTCGAGTCCCTTTGAAGTTTAGTCTTCCCTGTTTTGGTGCATGATTGGGATCCCATTCTGAAGAGGCAGTGATTTGTCCGTCATGGATTGCACCGTTTTCCATTCCAAGAGCTTCTTCGCATTCTGGAAATTGACACAAATACAATAATATATGCAGTTTGTAAGATTTTATTTCGGCTGTAATCTTTAGTTTGCGGACATTCCGCTGCTTAATTACAATAACTACTGTGCAGCTTTACACTCTTGGAATAAATTGTATCAGATTTATTTCTAGTCACGGATGCGACCACATAATGATCCTTTTTAACAGTTTTTTTTCTGATATGTTGCAGAAATTGCCATTGTACAGTCTAGGAAGTATACTTTTAAATGGTCTTTAGCGTGCGGGAGCTGGAGTTCGATACAGGGATGAAGCAACCGCCGTCATATTGAAAACCGAGGAGACCCTGGGACGAGGTTGGAGCAACGATTGGGACTATGTGGAATCCGCTGATTACAGTTTGAGCCCGCAAGAACTTTGAAGATGAGCAGAGACGAAGAACTCGCGTTTGTTCGAATAAACGTGGTCAAAACATGTGCTTGACGTTGTTGTTTGTATGTTACCCTGGGTTTTAGTTGTTTGGACCCTACTTGACCCTACATGATAAAACAACTTTCTACACAGATTAGCAAGCGAAAAATGTGAGCAGAGAAAAAAGGCTGGTGTTATTCGGTAATTTTCGTCTAATATTTTTATTCTAGTACGAAATACTTTTCAACATTGGCTACCAAGTAGTACGTTATGTTTCAACTTACCAATATCTAAGCATTCCACTTTTGCACAGATAAACAACAGAGGAAAAACCGTCAACCATATCATTTTTACCTGCATACGAAAAGAAAACTATTTAATATTCAAGAAGCTCAATTAATAAAATCTGTTTATTGTATAAACTCAATCTACTGTGTAATACGCTCGGATATTTTGCGTGATTCTCTTTCCCATATAAGGTAAAATGACGTCAGAGTAGAATAATAATATGATCATGTATCATATTGAATTCGAAGTCCATGCCAGGGATAAAATGTTTGTTTTCTTGGGCGTGTACTGTGATACATTATTTATTTTGCGTCTGTAGACATAGTGGCACTGAAATATAGGCGAGTGTCGCTTACCACAGATTAAAAACAGAAAAATTCAAATCACCACAGCGTTGAAAGTAGTCGCGTTCACTCAGGAGAGGTGGTCGCTTAGAGAGATTTGGACTACAGTGACTTGACTGGGAGAAATTTGGTATTTTGGATAAGTGGTCTCTTAGAAGAGGTGGTCGCTTACGACAACTGGTTGCACATGGCGGTTCGAATGTATAACTGAAAACCCAATTCATACTAAAGCTGAATTCTTTGATTCCAACAGAAGCCGGGTACAAAGTAAAGTTCTAACTTACGTTTAGTAAAATTGCAAAACACTGATCGATTCTTTCGTCGGAATGGTTACAGTTTATCCACAAAATCAAAGGTTACAACTGCAACGCATGCCATAAGTATTGACTCTATGCGTTTTAACAGTTTAAAAAGAGTTAAACATGTTTAATTACGTTTTAAAATTAGATGCTGACAGTGCCGGTTCACTAGAAACGTTGCTGTATCCCGCAGCTAATTTAGAATTTTCGAAAATATATGCTTCTGCTCCACAGTGGACGTGGACAAAACTGAATATTTTTTCAGGATCAGAGAGATACAAATAATTTGAGCGGGTGAGTTATATACACGACTTTCTTCGCCTTGAAGTAGTAAACTGTCGGAGAAAAGCCTGGTGGTAACATGAATTCAGGGATATATAAAACATCCTAAGGGACTTACCTCGCTCTTGAAAAGCAACATCATCCTGCGCTGTCCACTGAATGAATGATTAGCTGAATCGGTCTCTGCTAGCTATATATTTCAGCCAATAACAATGACTATTGTGTTTTTGCCACGGAATTTTGCCACAACCAGAATAATGAAGCATTCAGAACAGTTTTTTTTTCCTTTCGTAATTTGCTTATCAGTTTCTTTAATTTTTTGTTGTTGTTTTTTTGGGATACAATGAGATGATGTAATCGTATAAGATGTGATACTGACCTATATGTGGATTTCACACTGAATTATGCTTCAACGAGGCTAATAACGCTCTCTGGTCTTTGTACTGCATTTTAAATTAGTTTGGGGTATTCTTTTGGTATATATATATATATATATATATATATATATGGTACGATGATGTAATTTATGACAGCTTCTGATCATGAAGTGTTCAATACTCCAGGGCTGTGTGATAAGCTTGCACCCCTAGGACTGTGTCATTAGCTTGCATTTGGAAACAAATTGTCAGTGCTATTCTTTTGGGATATAATAATGTTTCATCTTATTAAAATTGTTATTTTTATTGCCTTTATGGGTGAGCAGTTTAGGATTTCAGCTTGGGGTATTCTTTTGGGATATGGTAAGATGATGAAACCTATGACAACTTCTGATCATAAAGAGGTTACCTTTGGGAATGTGGCATTAGTTTGTATTTAAAAAAAATGCCAGTGCTATTCTTTTAGGATATAAAAGATGATGTAATCATATCACATCTTATAAAATGTGTACCTTTAAAGGTACACGTTTTATAAGATATCAATTAGCAGTTTAGGCTTTCAGTCTGTCTTTTTTGTTTCTTTCCAAAGCTGGAAAAATTCTTTAGTATTCTTTCCTGGATATAAAAGGATGATGTAATCTTGACTGTCATGAAAACAAAAAGAGAAACGGCATAAATACAATAAAAAACAGTTCTGATAAAAATTGAATTGTGTGAACAGGGTCGAGGATATACTTCCAACAACAAGTTTTTTTTAATTAATAGCTTTTATTATTACTGTAGCCAATTTAATTGCAGTTCGTTGTTCTAATCTAAAATTCAGGTGCCACGAAGCTCTTTAGAACCTCTAATTTTAGTGGCCCTGGGTATCACGAAGTTCTATTGTTTTCAGGGCTGGGGTCTATTATTCTGTTGTTTGTTCTACTGTTTTCTCAGCCAATCCTGTGAGGCGTTCCGAGAGTTTCGTACCCGCCCCTAAAATTTAATGAAGGTCCGACACAAAGAAAATACCTAAATTAATATATATGGTAAGCCTTTTACAATATTCGACTTATTGGTGCTAGTGGAATGCAGATATTTCAACTCCACTACACAGCAGACATGCACAATCCATTAGGTTTTTTTTGGTTCACTGCGACCTCGCACCAGCAGCCGGTTTGGACTACACCGAGTTCGAAACGATAGTTACAACTCGATATACCCTAAACTTGCACCACACTTGACAGAGCTGAGCAACCGCTCACAAAATTATTGCGGTTTGAACGGAGGGCGGAAAACCTGCAAGAAAAAACCCCTGTGGGTCAAAAATAAGCAGGAAATCTGGATAGGAATCATGGCAAACAATACAAGCCCATCCTACGAGGCTTTACAATACAAAAAACAAATTCTCATAAAAATCAAAAAAACGTTAAGACGACTGGTGCATGCCTAGAATGCCTCACCACGTGACAAACTATGACTCCGGCAGCATGATACCCATCATGCACTGTAACACTCGAACCCAGGCCCTGCTGTTCCTTTCATGTTTTTGTCACACAAAACATTACCTTCACGGCTTCAGTGAACTTGCTCGTAAGGGCGGAGGGAGAGTGTGAAAAAAAGGGGATGACACTTTTCTTTGGATTATCGGGTTGCTTATTTGGGAAATAGCATTAAAGCGGACTGAGGAGCTGAACGAGAGAGGGAAAAAAGGGGAAGAAACGGACGCACGCCGCACGCACTCGGTTTGTTCCGCTTTTAACCGTATGCCCCCACTATTAAGGAGCCTGTTCACATACCATACCGAAAGGGATTTGTACTTTTCTTAAAGAGGTTGGTCTGTTCAACTATATTTTAGGAACGAAAATGTCAAATGTAATTCACGCAAAACGGGACGTGATAAAAAGCAGCCAAAACATGCAGCAAGGGACATAAAGAACCTATAATCACGAATGGGTTATACCTCGGTGTAAAAACCAGCGAAGAACGTACACGAATGACGTAAAACAAAGAAAACTAAGATTACATAGGTATATGTCGAAACATGTATTACAAGTTTAAATGTGTTGTTTTATGCCTTCAAATTTTCGTGAATCTTCTATTACACCGATCAAATACAACAATAGAGTGCAAGACAACAATAGGTAGAAATAGGTAGAAAACAAAGACAGATTTTTACACCAAGGGAGGATGAGCCCTCGCAGTTCAGTACTGAAGATAATAATATACATGCTTGAAGCTACAATATTTAATTTATTGAACTCTAGACACGAGAGACATTAAAGACATCAACAAACTCGGCAGTGTACAGTCGTACCTCTTTATAATACGGACACCTCTGGGTCTTTGCCTTTAGTGTCCGTATTATCCGGAGGTTCGACTCACATTTGACTCTTACTTTAGCCTGCACAACTGGCACTTTGGGGTGCGCGGGCGCGTAGAACGAGCGACGAGCGCGGTGCGCGAGGCACACGAGGGGAGGGAAGGAAAAAAATAACTTATTCATAAACCGTAGCTTTAGCAGAGGAAAGGCTCATTTAACACAGCTCACAGCATTATTTATGTTGTGTTGTTAGGACATTTTTTCCGGTTCGAAAATAAACAGAGGCTAATTATGCGAACCTTAGATATGTGGAGCATTGAAGCATTTCATTCTTGGTGCATAAATTACGATTAGGTCACAGCAGAGTTCAATGTTTTCCTTTCAACAAAGAAATGCAAAGCTGCTTACTCCTTACTCGACTCAATTAATATTTTGATGGTAAAAATGCGCTTCTCTGTGGCACTTTTCATAATTGTCGTCCTTTTATTCGATACGTCTTCACAGAATGTTTACAGCGATGAAGAATATATCGACCAGTGCAACATTCACGCATGGGAACACGATCAAACATCATCGCAAACGGATCAAGATAAATACGACTCTGAAGGTATGCACAGAATTATACCACAAATGCTTAACAATATCAACCAGAAATGTTGCTTTACAGTTTCATAATCTCGTACTCTTAGATAACGAATTATGGAAAGATCGTATAAGTGTCCTTGGTGTGTTAAGGTATACGTGGCAATCTCTGTGAAAACCTTCGATTTATTTAGCATTTTTTATTTTACCTGTTGGCTGCCAAAAATCAGTTAATCCCTTCTCCATCTTAAGATGTTAATTCTTTTTATATATGACATATATTGCAATACATTTCGTTTTATGTAACGTTAAGTCTGGTTATTTAGTCAGACTATTTCTTGTGACGACTTTCGTTATTCTCTTTACCCAGACTGTATAAAATGTATTGGTATGGTAAGGAGAGGTAAGATGTTTATCACTTTGAATATTTAGAGCTTCTTAGGTCAACAATACTCATACTTTTTGTGGACCGAACCACAGGGAACCCAAGCTCACGTGCAAGATGTTGCTCGTTTGATCAGGATAATTTATATTTATTTTACTTAAAGAAGTGTTTTGGACTTAAAAAGGTGTAGACGTAGTTAAGGTGAGGGAAACTTTTGCATATAAGTAACAATATCATCGTAGCTTTCCTGATATCTATTAACAATTCTTTTCCAGCTTGTGGGGCAGTTGTGAAGTGTCACCCAAACGAAATGTCCATCTCTCTTTCCAAGTCCTTACTTCTTGGCGTCGACCGAGAGGACCTTCGTCTCTTGGACTCTAACTGTACAGCAATAGATAATAACACACACTTCGTTCTAACGACAACGCTGATTGGCTGCAGTACCTCCAGTAGGCACACTAACAACAGCGTAGTGTACAGCAATATGGTTCGACAAGTTCTTCCGCCCACAGCAGTCATCACGCGTGCACCGGAAGTAAGAATATCGTTCAGCTGCCATTATTCCAAATATGGTGTGTTGTCTACTGGTGCTATCACTAGTGGTAAAGGACAAGGCATGGGCGAAGCCGCTGGTCATGATTTCGCATCTGATGAAAACGTATGCTGGAATAACAGGTGTGATACACTAAGTACTAGCTTTCTTGTCTATCTGGTTTTGGTCTTCAGGATTTAGATAGGTTTCTCGGCAGAACTTGCAACATATGAAATTGCAAATAAAATTTGTCTGTTTCCTTTAATATTTTCTTAGCAGTGATAATAATGGGAACTTCTTTTGTTTATAATCATGATAACAAACTGAGAACTCAGTGATGAAGGACTTGATCAGTACAGTGATGTTGATGTAAATCTGAAATAGAATATTCCCAATTCAATAGGAATTCAGTTACTATGAATAACAAATGACGTTGGGAAACGTGCCATTTTTTGTTTTGTAGTATCTTCCAAATTAACATTTTGTATTCCACTAAATAACTTCTGGCTCAAACGTTTTTGCATTTTAATTTCAGGTTTCTTTCCTATTTTCGTAATCCTACATGTCCAGCAAAATGAACAGCTTAGTATACACCACTGAGCAAGAAAGATGTCTGCAGAGAGAATGCAAATAAAATATGTGCGTCATGGAATTCGACTGGATATATACATTGATAAAATGGCCAACAAGCATGTCATAGTATTGGGATGTACAAAAGGGCTGTCAGAGTTCAGTCAATCATCTTCATCTCGCCTGGTTTTCACCCCCCCCCCCCCCCTTTGGGGTACTAAAAAGTTTTGTATGGGGATGCTCCGCCCCAAGGTCCAAATCCTAACCCTTTCATATACCGTTTTTGACAGAAAAGGTACCCCTTTCATATACCTTTCATTGAAAATGGTACCCCTTTCATATAGCCTTTACGTGCGTCTGTTTGATATATTTTGAAAGGCCCTTTTTATAATACTTAAATGGCAGTTTTCCCTACCTTTTTTATATTTCAACTCGTGATTTTCCCTACCCTTTCCTATACTTCGTGAAATCCCTACCCATTCATATACTTCAACTCGTGAAATCCCTACCATTTCATATACCTCTAGCCTCATAAAGGTATCCCTTTTGGATCGAGCATTCCCGTAAAGCCCAATAATAGGGATTACCCCCCCCCCCCCCCCCCCCCCGGGACATAATCTTAAGATTGATCCTTATGCATATACTTGCGCTTATGCTTATTACGGGCCCGTTTTCAATGTACCATAAGCGCTGTTATGCTTTCGCTTATGCTTATGACGCCAGTGAATAGCAGGCTTTAGATCATCGAGGTTGGGAAGACGATGTGTCTGCCTCAGATAGAAAGCATTGCAAACAGTCGCAAGAAGGCATTCAGAGGCAGGACAATGAGGCGATCCTGGAGGAATGAAATCAATAACTTATTATAATTATCAAATGCTATGTGTACTTATTCTTGTTCAGCTAACTCTATTTAACAAATAAAAACAACGTGTTTCCAGAGCGATATGGTGCAGTACCACGATCGAGTAGAAGTTTGAAAAAACACGAAAACGTGAGCCAAAGCGAGTGTTTAACACCTTTTGGAGTTTTTCTAAACTTTAACTCTATTTCGTTTCTTTAAAATAAATAATATTTTTAATAATTAAAATAGAAAACGTTTAGGACAAACAGGACTTTTGTAATGTGAACTTAAGCTTGGGCTTTGTAATGATATATCCTGTAATTAAAATAATAAATTTAATGGAATTTTCATTGGTAGTTGAGTTTTCGGATAAAAAAAACAAGTGGTCTTATAGGCCGGCGAGACCTGACATTCAGGAATCAGCGGCATCTCCTTATTTTTGGTTAACGTTCTGTTTGATTGATGGAAGAATCAAGCAAATATTATGTTTAGAATTAAGTAATAGCAAGCGTTATTTTTTCTGCATAGTCTGTAGCAACAAGATTGGAAGTTTGAAACCAAAAACGACACAATAAGAAATAGCTTCGAATCGCCGTCTCATCTCTCCCGGCCGCTAGGGGCGTTCGCGGCCGGGAACGATAAGAGGCGGCTGTATTCGAATGCTAAATAGGAACGAGAAATGGTTAATGGATTTTTGAACAATGATATATAGCACGCGCACACAATTAAACTCGCGTTCCGCTAGCTAAACGCAGGACATTGCGTTACTGACATTTATCTTTATTCATACACTTTACGTACGCAGCTTCATGGTTCATTAAGAAAGATTTTCCGTGTTCCGATTATGTAAAGGAATTAAAGATCACAATAGAAACAATACACGTTATGGTTTTTCGCCTTCTTCGCTTTGTTGTCTGCAATGCATAAATTAAACATTGCGGAATATTTTCCATGACTCCCAAGTACAGCATTTTCTTGTCTTTGAAACGTTTCGCTTTAACATGAAAATGCGCAACAAGGCTGTCTTCTTTGTGATTTTTCAATGCTGTTTAATTCTTGCGAATTGTTATAACCTGGTGTCTTATGACACTCCTCAACAGGCAATACGAGATGCGACAGAGACAGAAAAAAGCGACACTTCCAACGACATTCTTGTCATAGGTAAGAGTTGTTTATAAACTTGTTCTAAGTTTCGTTGGACATTTTAAACTAATAAAGTGCAAAGTAAACTCTCTTAAAGACGGACACTCCTGTAAGGCGGCACCTCTTTAAGACGGACATTAACTATTGGTTGGTTCTGGCCAAATTTCACTTGTTCGTCTGTAATTTATATCATCTCTCTATAAGGAGGCCACCTCTCTAATGCGGACAGCTAGAGCTGCATGGTCTCGAAGGTGTGCGGCTTTGACAGAGCTCTCTGCACTTTTTTTCTTTACCCTTCCTTTAATTTCTCGATTAGAACTTTGCTATTTGCTGATAGTACTGGAAATTTCTATTTTAAAAAGAAAATTAAAGTTGAAGTTGACGTAGTTGTACATTTAGTAACATTTGTATAATCAGCATTAGTTAGTGAACACTTTGTTCGCCGCAGAATACTGTTTCAGCTTCTTAAACTATTGTATTTGATTATCTGTGATTAAAGCTGACGGTGGCACTACACTTCTCGCAATAATAATTCAGGCCTTAATTAAGACCTTCCGGGGAGGCTAAAGCAATCATTTGACAAGCATTTTTTTTTATTCTCGTTTGGGGAGAATAAAATACTAATAGCACCAGCGTTAATAACTGATCAATAGCTTTCATTTTAATAATTACATTAGGATTTCATCCATAGACCCAAAAGTTAAAATACGGCGTAATAAACAATAGAAAAATACTGCTCGTCAGCTTTCGGTTGAATGGTCACACTTTAGGAATTTCAGCCAAAGACTCAAAAGTTAGAACCAACTTTTTTAATGCAACATAACAAACAGCCGGTTAAGTATTGTTCAACAGTTCTCATTTGAAAGTTCACACTATCATACAGGGATTTCGTGTACAGACTAAAAAGTTAGAACCAGCTCGTGAGGTATAATAAATAATATCAAAATCAGTACTGTTTAATAGCTATCATTTATATGGTCACGCCTTAGGATTTCATCAACAGATCCAAAAGTTAGAAGAAGTAAGTAAAGAACTAGTTTGGCATAACAAACAGAACCACAAATATAAATCACAACAGGATTTTTGATGCCACGAGGCAAGAGTTTTTCAGTTGGTAAACCTATTATTTATTCATTTGTATTGATGATTTAGAGAAAAAAAATCGAAAATATGTTCTTTTAATCCGAAGATCTAAATTAAATACCCTCACTAAGTTGTAATAGAGTCCGTGAATAAATTAACGTGTTTGCACTGTCTCTTAAGAATAGTTTATGGCTTTCAGGAGTGTGGTGATCATGATAAGAAGACGGTTTATTTCGGTCACTTTATTTACATAGCAAAATAGACTCCTCATAGAACTTCTAAGTCCAAAATAGTATACAATTCATTATTTATTTCTCTTGCAACGATGTCATTACAGTAGATTGAACCACTACTAACACCCCTCCCCAAAACGGTCACCTCTCTATAACGGCCATGTTTGTTTGTCTCGACTTCGAAAAAACCTCGACACTCAAATCTTCCAATTGATAACCTCCCTATAACGGCCACCTCTCTACAACGGACATGTTTTCTTGTCCAAAGGTGGCCAAGAATGTCAATGATCATACTTTACACTGATCATTTTTTTACAGATGAGGACGAGGAATTCGATGAAGCAGATGACATAGGTTAGTTCAAGATTTGTTTTTTCATACTGGCTTTTCTGTCTTTTATCCATCTATATATCTAACTTAAGCCCATGTAAAAGTTTACTTCGAATCCGGCAGAACATTAACATGAAATTTATGTTTTATATATTTATTTTACAGTTAACAATTATTCGCCGAAGTGGAGATGAATAGTTGTATATTTGGTGCATGGCATTTGGCGATTCATTCATTCATTCATTTTATTTTGCCATTAACCACATTAAAAAAAAAATAATAAAAAAATATATATATATATATATTATTATATATAATAATACAATACACTAGAAATTTATAATAAATTAAAAGACGATAGACTACAAAATGTTTAAGATGGTAGTGACAAGGAAGCCTACATAGAAGCCGGGGGCTTATGAACTATAGGCTTCCTGACAATATAGAATACATCATACGAATTATGATGTAACATGGAAGTTAAGAAACCACAATTTTAGTCGATATTACGGCGGGAAATTGGCCGTTCAGTGACTTAGGACAACAATTAATGTTTTGTTGATCAACTTTACTAATGTTTTCACAAATTGAAATGTTTTACTTCAGCCGACAAGTGCCATGTGTCTTGCCTGAAGAACCACATGTTCATTACCATTCCCAAGTCTGTACTCCGTGGTGCTGACCGTGAGCACATCAGAGCCCTGGACGAGAATTGCAAAGCTTCTGAAAATATGACTCACTTCATTCTTAACGTATCGCTGACCAGTTGTGGTACTAAGAGTAGGCACGCAATTTCGTCGGTGGTTTACACCAACGAAGCTTTGCCCGTCCCAGCTATGGCCAAGGACCTTGTCTCCCACGTCCCTAATTTTGAGATCCCATTTCACTGTTACTATGACAACAGTGGGCTTGTTAGCGGTGTTGGCCTGAAGCCTTTCAGCAAGAAAGTGATCTTCTCGAAGAAAGGATTTGGGAAATTTGTTCTCAAGCTCAACTTGTATCCTGATATCAGGTTTGAAAATATTTCCTTATGCAGTCGAACCTCCCGTAAGTTACTACCCATAATGCAAAGCCAAGGTCACGTCGCTTAAGGGACCTGGTCGCTTACGGGACGCGGTCGCTTACGGGACTCGGTCGCTGACGAGAGGTCAGACCACAGGGTATAAACCTGTAGTAATTTTAATGTACAAAACAACTATCAGCGCAAATTATTTTATCACATTGAAGTTTTGATGCAAGGGACACAATTTTCGTTTTATTGGAGTTGTACTGTAACACATTATTCTTTTTGCGTCTGTAGTGGAACCGAAATATGGGCGAGTGGTCGCTTTCAAACTGGGATATTATCCACAGACTCAAAAGTTAGAACCACCTTGTACAGCGTAATAAACAGTACCAAAGGAAAGTACTGCTCAGTAGCATTCATTTGAATGGTCACACTTTAGGATTTCATACACAGACTCAAAAGTTAGAATCACCTTGTACAGCATAATAAACAGTACCACAAGAAAGTACTGCTCAGTAGCTTTCATTCAGTGAATGCTCACACTTTAGGATTTCATCCACAGACTTAAAAGTTAGAACCACCTTGTACAGCATAATAAAAAGTACCACAGGAAAATACTGCTCAATAGCTTTCATTTGAATGGTCACACTTTAGAATTTTATCCAGACTGAAAAGTTAGAACCACCTTGTACAGCATAATAAACAGTACCACAGGAATGTACTGCTCAATAGCTTTCATTTGAATGGTCACACTTTAGACTCAAAAGTTAGAACCACCTTGTAGAACATAATATACAGTACCACAGGAAAGTACTGCTCAGTAGCTTTCATTTGAATGGTCACACTTCAGGATTTCACAGACTCAAAAGTTTGAACCACCTTGTACAGAATAATAAACAGCACCATAGGAAAATACTGATCAATAGCTTTCATTTAAATGGTCACACTTTGGGGTTTCATCCACAGACTCAAAAGTTAGAACCACCTTGTACAGCATAATAAACAGTACCACAGGAAAGCACTGCTCAATAGCTTTCATTTGAATGGTCACACTTTAGGATTTCATCCACAGACTCAAAAGTTAGAACCACCTTGTACAGCATAATACAGCTGTGGAACCTTGATTTAACGAACCTCGATATAACGAACACAATTTGGCAGCCCAAACGTAAAATCTACCCCGATATAACGAATAAATGTCAACGCGCAACAAAAGATGAATGCGGAACAGTCCAACAGTGTGTGCCATAGGGCAATGGTATAACCTGTCCAGTTATCCAGTGCCGTAGTTATGTTGGTAGTGTACTGTAGCTTCATACAGGCAAATGTTATCCGAAAATACGTAAAACCGTTACAAAACAATAACTAACCACCTTGGACACATTGCACAACTTAAAAAAACAGCATCACAGGAAAGTGCTGCTCAGTAGCTTTCATTTAAATGGTCGCACCGTCATTACACGACTCATCAGTCAAGAAGGCTTTGAAAGAGTTTGAGAGCAAATCCATCCAGCTTAATTGTCGTGCTAATTTGTCTGGGATCCATATCCATCTCCAAATTCGAAAAACACAATCGGTTTTGTATTGCCATTTTCAAGTAAATTTAACTATTGAAGTTGTTCCACCTGTTGTTGTACATCTTTTAAAAAATGACATCCTTTTTTTGATTTTATAGGTTTGTGGGTCCATATACTCAAAAAGACTTTCCCGTTATGAAGAAGTTGCGTGAAAGAATCTATTTTGAAGCAGCAGTTGATACCATTGACCACAGGCTGACCATCCTTGCCAAGGACTGTTATGCCACGCCTTCTCCAAACAGGAACAGTAATCCCAAATACTGGATCATTCAAAATGGGTAAGAAAGCTCAGACTAGAAAAGGTAGAGAGAGAGAGAGACCATGATAGTTTGTCCTTAGTTCCTCGTGCCCTATTCTAATAAGCGGCCCCATAAAAAATTTTAGTTCATAATTTCAATTCACAACTGACATTTCTTGCTTTTGTTGTTATTATGTTGTGTCAGGAACCCGTGAAAACTTCAGAACAAGGTTTAGTTAAAAATAAATACAATTTATCCGATTTTAAAATACTGGTTAAATAATTTTAAGACTTTAGGACCTTATCTAAAACAAAGCTTTCTCCTTCTCCCAACTTCACTCCCCTCCTTTCCCTCAATAAATCTTGGATTATTGCTTGAGGTTAAAAATTAGCGAACGAGGAAAATTGAAGCACGACAAATTATAAAGAAATCATCGTTGCTAAGTTCAGTATCCCATGATCGAAATAGTCAGGTTAGGGTCCAAATAACTGACTGATGTCTGTTTAATTTACGTTCTTCTCTTCAGCTGTAAAGTGGACGAAACACTTCAATACCATCCCTCCAATCAGAGATCGGAGAGATTCAGTTTGGAGAGCTTCAAGTTCATCGGCGAACACGCGTTTGTTTTTGTCCATTGTCACGTGAAAATTTGCAATGTCTCGGACCCAAACTCCAACTGTGTGCGCATTTGCGAGGATCGACGTAAACGTGACGTCAGCGCTGCAGCTGAGAGTCTTGGTGATGACATGTACCCTCTTGCCCAGGGCCCGCTCTCATTGGAAAATGATGCTGATGCTGGCAGAAAAAGCGCGAGCGGTGGCATGAAAACTGCAGGTAAATACATATCATCTTTATTGAGTCGTATCCACAACAACAACCTCGTACCCAGGGCTTTGACCGCTTTCAAAATTCAAAATGGCGGGTGGGGCGAAGAGGCTGAGATCGGTTGATTGATGGTTGCCGGTTGCCTTGGAAACCATGAACCTATCGTAACTGACGCTAGTTACCCAAACGATCTCAAAAAGCCTAGTTCCGAAAGCTGATGCGCAGTCTCCTTAAGGCGGGGATCCACCTGAACGCCATTTTTCCGCCACTTGACATGGCTTTAATGGAAATATCTCGTTCACGTTTCAAGCAATCCAAAATCTCTATGCTCATCTCATGAATCTATGTTATGGGCTGTTTTGTAAGTTTTTGGGAATGTTTGGGAGGAAATAGTTTTTCTCAAAGGATATGTAAAATTAAGAGAAATAAAAAATATTGAAGATTTAGTGAAGTTTTAAAATTAGAATTTGTAGTTAATAATTAATAGGCGGACACCAAGTTAGTCCACTAGCAACCTGGGGTGCTCTTGCATGGGTATCAACTGTCTGTTGGTGTTCCAAAAATCATTTTCTTCCTTCTATCCCTTCTTCAAACTTCTTTAAACCTCTAAAAATTTCATTCAAATTCATGTGTACCCCGCCTTAAAACGTTCTGGAGTGGCAAAGGAGGGGTTATTGATCAAGTTTAGGCAAGTGCATTTATCGTGATATAACTTTTCATTTCTTCAAAATATTTAAAGAAATTCTGTTTTTAACCTAATGAGTTGAAACTATGTTATCTTCTATCCAGGCTCAAACACACTTCTTCTTGCTATGCTGGTTGGTCTGATAGCACTGTGTATAATTGGTGCAGCTTACATGGCGTGGAAGAGGAAAAAGATAGTGAATAACTACACGACACTCGCCCATGAAATTCAGAACTAAGAGGGACGATTTTTATTTGTTTAAAGTACAACTAACCCCAATTTTTTCTTTCGCTAAATGAAATCTCCTGTTTGTCCTGATTACTTGTGCGAAAAAAATATCGTAATTGATAAATCCCCGCGTTTCTACAGCTGTTTGAAGTTAGGTGCTTCTGCCCCATTACCGAGCATTTGTGGGAGATGGGTACGAACTTTGCTGTGACGTCATCGAAGGAGACCATTTGCCGCGTTCTCATAAGCATATCACCGCGAAGAGACAAATAACAAAGGAGAAGGCATTTTAACGCGAATGGTACTCAAAAGCCAAAAAAGGGATTTTCTGCACTCCTATGCCATTTTATGTTTGCCCACAGTTCCTTTGCTCTTCGCATCATGAAAATCAATCTCCTTCGAAGACGTCACAAGATGTCAAAGCAAAACTCGGACCCATTCTTCACATTGCTCGGTACTGACCGAAAGAACCGCCAAAATTTTAAACTTTAAAAAATTGTAAAAAATCAAGGAAAAATGCTACGGTAAAAGATTTTTCGCACAGGTAAACAGGACAATTAGGAGATTTCGTTTGGCGAAAAACATTATTGGGGGTTAGTTGCACTTTAATCTTTTACCTTTAATGTGAATATACCCTCTTCAAATAAGTTTCTGATTGATTTTTTTCATGATGTCATGTAATGGAATACAACCAAAGGCATGCTGTTTTCATTTTAGTCGAATAAAAAAATAGTTTCCTTAAAGGAATAAGCGAAAAAGACTTTAAAAACCAACCTTGAAAATTTAGTAGCTGTTAGCTTACAAGCTCTTATCTGGTACTTTCCATATTTGTTTTCAGGGTACCCACATATTATATAACCGCAAGAAGCGTGTTAATTTTTGTTTTAGAAAAAAAAATGTCTGATTCATCTGTGTTTTTGTGAGATTTTTTATTGTGTTTAGGAGGCCGTTTTTCAGCAAATTTTCAACACGATCAGCTCATATTACAGTCGTGTTTAAATCTGGTTGGCAACTTTGTCGTTAAGGCCTTCTTCGCTTTCAAAATGGTGAAACGCCCACCGTTTTCGTTGTTATGAAAGATGTTTCTAAACGTTAAAATCGCACATATACCTAATTCAAAAAAGGTTGCTTTGGTCATTGGTAATTGGGCATTGGGAAGCTATTGTTTGGCGGTCACTCAAAGGGGCTATGTCACCATTTTTAGCGTTACTTTAAAACGCCAAAATACATCTTTATATCAGTGAAATTCCAAAACTAAAAATCCAGTTTTGTTTAAAATTTTTCTACTAGTGCTCTAAAAGTAAAATTAAGTGTCTTGGGCTGCAGATAGCCAGGATGGAAATGGATTGCATCTTGATAAAATTGGGCCAATTTTTTCAAGTTTATCGCTTGTGTCTTAGAAAATACGCTAAAACTCCGATTATGGTTTATTTTCTCTGCTAAAAGTCACTTGATATCTTCCTGTTAGTGTTCTTTAAGCATTTCGTGTACGACAAAGGTACTTAGTTTTAATTTGCGACGGTTTTGACCCGAAAACCTCAAAATCACCATGACATAGCTCCTTCAAGCAAAGCATTGTGTTCCGTATGCCCAAATGCCAATGCCCAATTACCAATGACCAATTGCCAAAGCAACCTTTATTGAATTAGGTATATGCATCTTTTCAACATGCTTCTTGAGGCTTTGCGGTGCGTGGATTTCCTGCATGTTACCTGTCACAAAATTCAAAATGGTGTCACTAGCGAAAGACGTCGTGAAGGAAATAAAAATTTAACCTGCTACAAAAGTCAACGTCTCACCGTTGTGTGTACTTAAAAATTGCGCACTAAGACTTTCATGTCAATTCTTGCACCCGATCAGAACCGGGTGGTCCTATGACGGGGGTCCTGGTCTACTGCATTTTCTCCAGCTCCCGATGCACTAAATGAGGTAACTGAGCACGGCCGGATGTCACAACGACAAATAAAGTAACAACGATATTAAATTAAAACTGAGTGGGGTTGAAATGGTTTTTATCTCTAGTAGCTTGAAGATAAAGAAGTAAAAACTTGAATCATACGCTAGAAATTTTAAATCATTTGACAAAAAATAATGTTGATATTGGCGAGTCATCCTGTTTACCAACTTAACATGGCTCAAGACACTACACCCTATTTGTCATTTTACATCTTAATGAAAATTGATGAGCGCTTACATGACTTCTGTAACTAAAAGGGGGTAAATGCCCGGGGGTAAATGGGCTGTTTATTGAAAACAGTCAACAGGGATGTGTCATGCTTCTGCTTTACGCGATTATCTTTTCCTTTATTCCCTGTAATCTGGGAACATTGAATAGGCGAGTGCAATGAAAGAAAGAAAAAACCGTACCATGGTGTGTGAGTAAAACATTTTAAGTTTGGGTAACTGGTCTTAAGTGCAAATTACAGGTTTTAGTTTAGAACAAAACCACAAATAGCCCAATTTCGATACATTAAAATTCAACTTGAAACAAAAGACATCACTACGAGGCTTAGGGGAATGATAGCAGGGATTTATATGGTTTATTCCCCTAAGCCTCGTAGTGATGTCTTTTGTTTGAAGTTGAATTTAAATATATCGAAATTGGGCTATTGCAGTATCAATCTTAAATTCATGCAGTAGTTTGTAACGAGGGAGGCCAATATATACGCCTTAGAGTTTGTCTACAATCCTTCTTTTAAAAGTGGTAAACACATGTAAAAACATTTAATTTAAAAAATATTCCTGATCGCATGTTTCGTGCTCTTGTAACTTCGCCTGTATCAATCCAGAAGACCACTATTAAACTCTGAACACTTAACTCATTAATAACGTCCTTAAATTTCATATTAAAGGTAAAAAAGGTCCGTCATTTGCCGTTATTTACCATTGTATGTTTTGGCACTTTGAAGTATGACAAATTCGTGGAAATCATCTTCATTCAGTCAACTCAATATATAATTAAATTTCTATTTCTGCCATAAGCCCCCTTTTTAAAGCTTGGTCGGATACAAAACCTTGATACAAGGAGTTTTATTTGAATGAAAAGACGTTTGCATATGAAAGGCTTACGCTTTGCCTCGCTTTCAAAACGAAGCTAGCGTTCAGACATGGCGTTGCTACTTCTACAAAACTTTATCGTCTTTGTTCCGATTTTGTTTTCGCTGTCCGAGGCATGTAAGAGGCATCAAGACAGCCATCAAATCAGTTTTAGTCGTAACTGCTGTCAAGGACAATGCATAACTGAAGAAGAAGAGGAACAGTATGTTAGGGCAAGCTCTCTTGCTTGGTACATCATTATCGGCACAACATTGTAGCTCATGGCCCGGCATACCAAACATCAGTAGCTTTAACGACTGTGAGTTTGTTTTCCCCCGGTCAGATATATTCGGAGCTTGGAGTACCCCAGGGGTATGATCTACAGCAGCCTCGTCCATATCTTCCACATTACGCAACGACAGATCTCTCCGATAAGGAGCAGAAGAGTGAGCTGGAAAGAAGGCGCACAGAGGGAGGCTCCGCCACCTTAACCCGCTTGGGATGAACGATCGCCCCCTCAGTAGGTCACTTGGTAAAGAGAAGACAAAGCATTAAAGTCACAGTTGAAAAATCAGGCAATACCACAGGAAAGTACAGGTACTGCTCAATGACTTTCATTTGAATGGTCACACTTTAGTATCTCATCCCGCCACAGACTTTACAGTTAGAATCACCTAATACAACATAATAAACAGCACCACAGGAAAGTACTGCTCAGTACATTTCATTTAAATGGTCACACTTGAGGGTTTTAGCTACAAAGACAGAGATTAGAAACAGCTTGTGCACAACAAATTTCAACAGCACTACTGGAATGTTAGTGCTTAATGGCTTTCATTTTTAAAAGGTCGTACTTTGAGATTTCACCCACATATAATTTATAGCCATCATTGTACAGTATAATTAACAGCACCACAGAAAAGTACTGCTCAACAGCTTTTGTTTGAGTTGTCGCAATGTTACTCGCGACAAGCATGCAGCATAATTCATAATCTGCGATCGCTTCTCTCTGCCTAGAAATAATAACGAGTCGCTAAAGGCAATAAATAGCAGGAAACAGTGCCCAGAAAACTGTAAGTAAAGTAACTGGTTTTATTTGTATTGTCGCGTTCGAAGAACGCAATCCTAATTTCGTGTTGGTTGTCCTGTGGTTTATGTGCAGTAAAATTTGAGATTTTTTGGTAGACGGTCTTCCAAATGGCCGCCCCTATTGGTTTTTTTCAGGGGCTCATTTCCGCCGGAAATTCCTTCGAACGCGTCTCCATAATCTGTGATTACTGCTAGTTAAATATCAGTATCAGACTGGTCAGTAAGATATTTTGCTTTCAATTAATATTGTATGCAACAAATACTTAAAGTAAAAGTTCAGTATTCACTTTATCAGAAACACGTGTTCAAAAAGAGTATAAAGGGCTTCAACAGACTGCCACAGGTATGAGTTTTTGATTATTTTTGATAACGGAGTTTTCGCTTGCATCTACAGTGTTTCAAAGGAGTTAAATCAACCCTTGCATTGTTATTTTTTTGCAATTAACTCCTAAAAGGAGTTATTTCAACCCCCAAAAGGTGTTCTTCCCATCTGGTAGAGTTAAATTAACTCCTTAAGGAGTGAAATAACTCCATTTGCGATAAGAGTTAACTAATATTTTGACTCCACTTTTGGAGTTCAAATAACGCTTTGAAAATAATTGCAGTGTGGTTATGCCTTCCTTCGATACACAGGTTAACGCTTGAAAAGGCACCAAAAACGGAGATTTTCAAAAACACAGTCTATTATAAGAGATTTCAGTATCCTCTACGAGATAAACGTGCTGAGAAGCCAAAGTTTGTAACATACAGTAACCGTTGTTTCGCTGCTTGATTGATTTGCTTGTCATGTATTATCTTATAATCTAAAGACAAAGGCTAGTCAAGGTTAGGCCACACGTTTCTTTCCTTAGGTTTTGCATTGCTTCACTTCGCGATTGGCTAAACAATCTCGCGCCACTTTCTCGACCAATCAGTTGTTCGCACGCGTTTTCCCGCGCTTGGCGCCGGCGACATGTGTTTGCTTTGAGTTTTGATTGGTTCATTTGATTGTCTGCGTCTGTTGTGATTACTTTGGTTTCGGTTTTACGACACCGCTCCAAAAGGAGTTTGTTCCTGTAAAACGGCTGTAACATTTGCCGGGAACTGGAATCGTTTGGGTTACCAGCGTTAGCTACGATAGGTTGATGGTTTCCAAAAGCAACCATGATTAACCAATCATAGCTCACATTGGTTACCCAAACGGTCTTTGAAATCTCGGTGCCAAAACCTGGTGCTCAGTCTACCCAATTGGATTGTGATTTATGCACCCCTGGGAACTTGAACGCATAAATCAGATTGGCCATAAACGATATAAATCTAGCAGTGATGAGATGATGATTAATAGGACTGAGTGGAGTCCAATTCAGTCTGTAATCATGCGAGTGATTAACAAAATCGCGGGAGTCCGATTTGTTTTATCACGAGTATGATTACAGACAGAATTGGACGACACGAAGTCCTATTACCATTATTAATTGGCGCGCGGTCACGTGGGTGTCCAATTACAGCTATCCAATTACAACTTTTTGTAATTGGATAGCTGTAATTGGACACCTACGTCGCGCCCGCGTCAATTCGGTGCACTTAAATGGTTTTTTTTCTCGCTGTTTCTTCCTGCTTTCAAACTGATAGAAAATAACCTGGACGTTTTGAGTACAAAAAAATCCACATAGACTTTTTAATCTTGAATTTTGTTATTGATTCGATTAATTAGTAATTGAACTTCGTGTCGTACAATTCAGGGGTAATCGTGCTCGTAATTTCAAATCGTCCTCGCGCTACGCGCTCGGCCGATTTGAAATTACTCGCCCGATTAGTGTGTTAAAAGGACATTACCGCAGACACGGACGATTGAGAACAGCAGCTGCGTTTGTTACCTTTGTTCACACGTATTAAAAAACACAACAAACGAATGAATTTCACGTCTTTTAATGATTAAAATGTAGCTAACCACTTCGGAGAAAGGCAGTCTAGTAGAGTATTCAGAAATTTGCATCCTCAAATTCGACGAAATCCTAGTAGATGTTAAGGTGGAACACTATACAACTATGTACAACCTTGGTTCCCTTACAAAAATAATCCCAGCTAATGTACACACAGTTCGTTTTTTAACAATTAACCCAAATTGCTATGCTACCAACATGTAATTCCTTGGTGATATAACTTGGAACATTTTTCAGAGTTGCCGCAATCGGTCTTGCTTTTTACAACGATTGCGGCAATATAATAATAAAGAAATGCGAGCTTTGTGTAAGCTGCACAAAGATTGCTCAGAAACTCAGCTATTTACGCCAGTGACAAACTAGGCAATTTTATCGTTAGTCTGCGAACAAACTCTCAGGCTCACAGGCAGTTTTATGGTTCGTTAGGAGTTCTTGCGTCCGTAGTAGGTGCTACAAGTGTGGAATAAAGGGGCTTGTTTATAGGAGAGAGAATAAAATCGTATTTTCTCGAGCGATTTTTTTGAACGAAAAATCATGCACAATTTAAATGAGATGCGACTTAAGCCACTGTTCAACTGACTGATTTTACAAACGAACCCCCCTCCTCCTCCCCCCCTCCTCCTCCTCCCCCCTCCCCCCTCCTCCCCCCCCCCCCCCCCTCCCGCCCCTACCCCCACGCAAAAAGCTGTAAATGATAGCCCCTTCGGGAAGGCAGCGATACAATCAAATTTTTGATTTGTAGTCACTCGCCAGAGGGAAGAGAAATGCCTATGGAACTTTCATATGGCGGTCAATTATAAATTAACTTTTAACATGTTACAAATCCAAACTTCGCGGCTTTGCTTTGAAATATATACAGTGGAACCCCGCCTTACGACCACCCCGTTAATACGACCACCTCGTTATTACGACCACTTTTTGGAGGCAAGAAAAAGCGTTCATTCAGTCATTTTCTTATCTAGAAAACCTCGTTAATCCGACCACCCCATTAATACGACCACATTTTTATGGCCCAACGGTGGTCGTATTAACGGGGTTCCACTGTACAAAAGAAATAGATGGCAAAAAAGAATGAAACGTACTGTTAAAGAGAAACCTCTAAAACAATTTGTAGGAAACGCACTCTTATAATACTCAAAACCTTTTTTTCGTTGTTCTAAAGTGCTAATCTAATTATGATTTAGCACACGCCTTTTTACCCGCGTTTGGTAACGGTTGCATGTTTTTCCCGCGCTTGGCACAGGTTAAGGTTTTCCCGCGTTTGATACCGTTTGCATGCTTTCCCGCGCTTGGTACCGGTTTCAGCTTTTAGCGCGCTTGGCACCAGTTGAACGTTTCTGCATCGAGGTCTCATTGACTAATTACATTGGTGTGCGTTTAATTTCTGTAAACATTATAAATTGAAAAAAAAAAAAACAATGGTCTAGTGGCGTTTCACGCTGCGAGGTAAAAGCGATTTGATTGTGATATTAATTCGAAGAGAGCAAACAGGAAACTTTGACGAGTTTTACGCTAACAACGCATTCCTCGTTGAACAACGTTCTAAAATAAATTGCAAAAGAAATTGCTTGTCAAAACGGCCCTTATTTAGCAGATTGTGTCAAACAAGCCGCTTTATTCTTATCGGTGAAAATGGTGATGAATGCATGCAAGAGAGATGAGAGCTAAATCCTTCTCCCCGTGAAATGACCGGATAAAATGTTTTATCCAAAACTATTTACATAGCCTAAATCATATATACCTAGTATTAACCAATCAATATATTATATCAATACGTTACTTATTAAAACACATTGGCAAATTCCGTGAATGTTTGCGCTAGCATCCTATTCTTGGTGTGACGTCATCTAAGTCGCTTCTTCTTGGTTTTCGACCTCGCTCCTAAGATAGAAAAAAGAACGAAAATACTAATAAATTCTATTGCCTTACAAGTATCTTTTACACTAAAAAGTAGGAAAGTAATTAAACTGTATTCAGCATGTCAAGGCTGGGCTTTTGTGCAATGCGTGCATGTGTTCGTTTCAAACACGCTTCATGCCTGGCGTGCGTTTCTTAATACTTCAGGGCCGAGTTGTTCGAAGGACGATTAGCGCTAATCCAGGGTTAATTACCTTGACAACTCATATGTTCTCTTGACAGTTAATCCGGATTAGTGCTAATCAGGCTTTGAACAACTCGGCCCAGAAAGCTATTTTTAAAATTCAGTTTCTTTCGAGTGACGATGAATTTTTTTAATCTCGCAAACCAGTGAAGCGTTTTTCGTCAACTTTGGACGTTTTGCTTAGCATTCAAAATTCAAGAATATCGAATCCCTGTTGGTAAACTTTCTGCACATAACAGAGCTTTGCGGGCCCGAAACGTGTTCGGGACTTTTGACAAACGTACGCTTGGTCCGATATTTTACACGATTTTACGGAACACGCATTAAATCTTTATAATTTCGCTAAACCGAAAAATGGGGCTTGAACTTGCTGTTGCACTCATTCTGTGGTTTAATCTCACTTGCCAAGGAATTCGGAGGCGAAGGGCGTTGACGTGAAACAAGGAGACAACGTTTGCGCTAACCAAGACACATTTCATCTCTCTTTTTATCACTAATATTGCATGTATTCCTTTCAGCTGGCAACTGAAATACAAAGCCGTATATAGGCGTAAAAAAGAATCTAGCTTTAAATTTGTTATGGCAGTTATCTCACCTTGTCGTCCACGAAGGCGTTCTCTCTAAAATGTCGGAAAAAGAAACAAAATATAACACATTTGTTTGAAGCCGAAGTTCAGAACAAGAGTAACAAATCCGTACATTAATGCCAACTGCTTGTTTCAATTTGAGCTATGCTTACCATATCAAGAGCTTCCAGAGCCTCGCTTATTGCCTGCTCTAGGCCAATCCTTGCTTTCTTAGCTCTAAAACAGGATGACAAGTCTTAGAACGGTTTCAAAATTTAATTATGGGTTGCTTTTGCTTTGTATTTTCCGAGCTCCATAATTGGTTTAAAAAATTGATACACGCTCTAGCAAACCAATCATAGTAAACATGCTGTCTTCGTTTCAGCGAATCAGTAGCAAAACCAAAGCGAAACGAAACTTGGCATACGTGCTTTTTCCCGCGCTAGTCGCCGCTTGATACCAGTAGCGTGTTTACCCTGCTTGGCACCGGTTTCATGTTTTCCCGCAGCTTGAACCGGTTTCATGTTTTCCCGCCCTTACCACCGGTTACATGTTTTTCCTGCGCTTGGCACCGGCTACATGTTTTCCCGCGCTTTGCACCGGCTACATGTTTTCTCGCGCTCGGCACCGGTTACATGCTTTCCGGCGTTCGGCACCGGTTACATGTTTTCACGCGCTTAATAACGGCTGTATGTTTTCCCGCGGTTGGCACGGGTCACATATTTTCTCGCGGTAGGCACCGGACACATGTTTCTCTTTCGAGTTCTGAGAGCTTCACACAAACGTTTTACCGTCAGGTGAAAGCTACCTTAAGCTTACTCTCATTTGGCGTTGTTTGTGTCTCGATAGTGTGAAGGTTTTTTTCTTGTTTCGTTGGAAGCTTTTGAGATCTATACTTTATTCATCTTCGCCAGACATGGCAGGGACACTACAATAGCTTGCGCCAATTACTGTGGGGCCCATCTTCTGTATCTCCTCTCCTTCTCTTCCCCCCCCCCCCCCCCCCGTCCCCCAAGGGAGGAGACAAGGCCAACGGCTTCACCGCCTGAAAGGATTAAGGGAATAAAAGAGACTGGAAGATTAAAGAAGATGATGTCCTCACCTGTACTTCTTCTTGCGAGCTTTATCGTCCAATGTTCTCAGTCCTTCAGACAGTGTTTTTAGTTTGTCTACTTCAACTTGGCTGCACGTATGGTCACCAAACCACATAACCCAGCGCTGAAAACAAAGGTCGGAATAACGCAATGAACAAACGTGTTTAACAAACGCGCTATCACAGGTCAGCGGTAACTGTCCGAACCTCGGCGTTTTGTTATTTTAAAGAAAAATACAGCACAATCAAAAATACAATTAACACTTTATGAAAAGAGTGCGACAAACTTATTTTTGCGAGACATGTTATTAACTGTTGAAAGCTTTTAAGCTTTGTTTATTTAGTGCAACATCTTAGCCCAACTTACGACAATAACGAAATGGACAAAAGTATGTCATTTTCTCTCAACCAAAATATGTTTTTACCTTTCCATCATCCGGTCTGCCTTTTCCGACTTCACTTGCATCCACGACTTTACCAGGCCACGAAGGAAGACCGCGAGCTTGTGCCCATACAATATCACCTATTTCAAACTGCGGTCTGATGTTCGGTACACGAGGTTTGTCCAGGTGTTCACCAGCTGTGTTGGGTAATACGGGATTTGTTTTGACTGGTAGATACATGTCCTGGTTGACCATTTGCACTGAGAAGTTATCTAGAAAGCCAGTTATCAGATCGTTTAATAGGAAACTTTGTTATATAGCTTGAGCTTGGTGTTTAACTAAAACTTTCTATTGGAGTCGTGGCGATCACGTGTAGTTTTTTAGCACAATCACTTATTTTCCTTACTTGTTCATTTCTTTGGGTTCACTAGTCAATCGATGATGGTTGATTTACATTGGGAATGGTTAGAGATCTTCGTGTTATCTTCGGAAGTAGTTGGCGACGTACCCTATGCATTCCACATTCATTTGAACGCCATCTCAAATTGATAGTCCTTATTGAACGGTCAAGGACGAAAATAAATGCTTCGGGATTTTAAGGGTATAACAATTTCTGTGCGCCCGACTTGCCTTCAGAACATTGATTTTTGAATTACAAAAATTACTTTCGAATCAACCAAGTTTGTAATAAGCAGCCTGGACGTGTATACGAGAAAATATGGTACGATGTTCGGGAAGTTGCTCGGTGACCGTTATATACAGGGTGATCGCTATATACAGGGCCGTTACATACAGGTTTGACTACATGTCAATAAAGATTTGACAGTCGAGGCTTAACGATACTCAAAAACTTCGGACTATTCTCAGGCATTTTCAGTAAGCTTGATATTAAAAGGGTTTTATTATTTTCGGGTTCATAAAAAAAATGGTGTGTTTGACAACAAGTTTGTCAAGTACGAAATTGTAAGCAATCGGGTTAGGGCTATCTTTTCATGTAAGAGTATTATTTCTTACCGCGCAGTCCCTCGCTCTGATTGGATGAGACATCTCCATTATAAACCGAGTGAGACTGGCGCTTGTCGCTGATTGGCTCCATCCCAGACAGTGTTGGTTGGCTCTCTCTGGAGTTCAGACGTGTTTCTGTAAAATTCGCAAATCAAACCAAACCATTCAAATGAAGCTGTTAAGCAGTATTATTCTGTGGTGTTGTTTACAGTGGAACTTCGATTTAACGAAGTGCCAAGGAACTGGGGAAATTGGTTCGCTATATCGAGTTCGTTATATCGAAATTTAATTTCCCGGAATTAAATCGCTGCCCATATTTACTGTAAACTTGACTCTTTTTTAAGCGGTCACCTCTATTAACCCTATTTTGCCGGGGGGGGGGCAAGTGCCCGCGCTAACTTTCAACATTCAAGCTTCTTTAATATGTATTCAAACGCCATCATCATCATCATCATCATCATCATCATTACTGACACCCATTTAGCTGGCAACAATTTTATATGACATTTTATTGATCACGTGACTTGATGTTTCCATGGCAACAAGATTTTGACAGCCATGTTCTTTTGAAATTTGCATATTTTTACCTTTGAATGAAGAAAAACAATGTTTATTGTTATAACTTTTACATTTTTTCGTCATTTAGCGTTTATTTAATGGTTTTGATTAATTTTGAGTCAGTTTGGACGATTTTTAAGAGGTTATGAAAAATTTCAAAAAATCCAAGATGGCGAATCCAAAATGGCGGCCGTACAGCTATTTACCTAAGAAACTACGTCAAATGACGTCATCGTTCCATTGTGCGGACCGCAAAGGAGATAGTTTTGGACGTACTATGTACCCTGTAGGTTTCATTGTCATAGCGTTAATGTTCTTGAAGTTACAATCAGAACTCAAAAAAAGCCCAGGCAAAATAGGGTTAAGCGGTCAATTGGCTATTCCCCGAGGTTGACCGCTTAATAGAGGTTGGACTGTATTTCCCAAGCACTAAATTTATCAAATGTTTTCTTTCTAACTATAAAAAGCCTGGTTTTCATATGTCCGGGAAATTCCAGATGATCGGGTATTTCGCTGTTTCCCAACCGTCCCAGATGTTCCCGATAATGGACAGAAGAATCGGAAATATCGGTGATTATTAAATAAAGACGTAGCTAAAGTCTGCCATACCGATTGGTGAGTGTTTGTTTTTATCAATCAGAGGCTTGGTACCAAGCTAAACATCTCGCTGACGTCAAAGCGAGTCAAAACGTATGTTTTCAAAGTCCAGAATGATCACCGACCATCGCAGAAATCTGCGACGCGTTGGGAAAATAGAAACGCTTCGGCTTTTTTCGATTCATCCCAGATGATTGGGGATGTGTACGATTTCGTGTTTTCATAAGTCGGCAAAATCGGGGACGGTCAGGTAACAGCGAAATCTCCGATCGTCTGGGATTTTCCCGAAATAAGAAAATCAGGATTTAGGAGGAATATTAAAGAGCTCATTTACCTCTGTTGTATTCAATATTCTGATCACAGTTGTTATAGATGCCACGGGTTTTACTGCTTCCAATTTCTTCCCCTGTTTGATGGTTCACAGGGGAAGGCTGCTCGTTTTTTGGAACCGCAGGATTATCATCAAAATCATAGTCATCATCATCATTATCCTCTCCCTTGCGCTCTGGACTGCAATAGGCTTCTATAGCTTCACAAGATCTTTTCAGCCCCAGAAGGGGATTAGTTTCATAATATGCCGACTCATCAAACTTTCTCTTATTTGCTTGGTCACTGCTTTCGCTATAGGATCTTTTTAAAGTACCAGGCATTTCACATGCTGAAGTCTTTGCCTGATGGCAATCATAAGCATTAAATGTTTGACTGCTGGATGGAATACTTTCCACACTGCTTTTAACGTTTGCAAGTGGTGAATTACTCTTTGGTGATCCTCGGCAAGTGGAGAGTGTCTGATTAGGCATGGGCAGTGGTGAGTTCAACGGCGATGACATGCCTGGATGTCTTGGCGACTGATTGCAGTTCGGACTAGATGTTTTTGTCATCCCTGAGGAATGTGACTCCACATAGCTGCTTTGACTAGACGTCAGTGATCGCGATGTACCTGAATTTGCAATACTGCAGCATCCCACGGTGCTGTTATTACTGCTGCTACTGCTGCTACTTTCCGGAGTACTGCATCTTCGTTGACTGGTGGCTGTCGCAGATGTACTCGTTGCACTGCACCATGACGGCACCGCACTGTGATGTGTTCCTGATACATCTATAAGTTGATTCGCATGACTTGCTTTGGCATGGCTTGAGGGTGGTGAAAAGGCACTTCCAGGGTGGGGGTTAGGAGTGTTCTGTGAGTGATTTACCCCACCGGGGTTAGTCCCGAATGGCACCGGCATTGACACATAACCCAGAACAGCCCCTCCCCCCAGGGAATCAACATTTGCCCCAGTGCTGTGCTGGTGAGATGTTGTGACAGAAGTAACAAAACTACAAGCAGGAGGTGTTGACGATGATGAAGCAGGAGGATTTGTACTTGTGCCTGGAGCTGCAAAATTCACAGAAAATGGGAAACGGGGGTTGTTGATTTGACCGAATGCAACGTATGGCATTGCTGCTACAACAGCTGTCTGAGGATGGGTGTTGGCCGATCCGACGTTACTGACAGTAGAAGCTTGGGAAGTGTATGAGCTAGCCTTCACTGTGTTTATTGGGTACTTAACAGTGTAGTCCGCCAGGTTCAACACTGTCGGTCCCATTTGCCCATTTCCACCAGCTTGAGAGTGCAAGGGATTCATTGGGACCATCCGTTGAGCAGCAAACTGCACTGGAGTGCTTCCCTGAACAGCACCCCTTGGCAAAAATGGCGAGTAAGCACTTGCCAGATGAGCCAATGTCTGAGAAAACCTTGGGGACGCAGCTGGAGCGATGGGTACAAATGACTCAAATGCAGCCGCAATTGCTGCATTTTGATTATTGTAGGCGTACGAAGCCACTGGGGCAGCAACGGCAGCCACTGTCGCTGATGGAGATGTTGCTGTTGTTGCTACGGACTGGGAAGACTGATTTGACTGTGTGATCGCAGTAGGCATGACAATACCAAGCATGTATGGATTGGTAGGATACATGGCTTGAGGGACAGTTCCAGGAGCATTTGATGGTGCAGACTTGTCTGCATTAGTAGCCGCCAAAAATGTTGCTGGAATGGCACCTTGGTACAATGCCCCATGAAGTTGATACGCCCCTTTTAACTGGTTAGAATCCACATTCATCTGGAATACTTGGTTTCCATTTCCTTGGAAGAACACTCCGGCCTGTCCCTGAGAAGCAGTAAGCTGCAGCGATGGTACCTGCGATGACACAGCTGTATGCACTTGTCCATAAACATTAGCCGAAGATGGTGGAGCATGAGCTGTACCTTGAGCCATGGTGGACGTCGGAACATTTGGTTGCTGACTTGCACTGCTGGCCATGGAGGCTGGACAATAAAAACTGCTTCCTGCATTCACAAGAGGGTATCCTGTCCCGGATGGCTGCGGTCTGTGAGATGGAACATGTTGAGGGACAGTTGGTGGGACATGAATTGGTGCAACACCTTGAACCAATGCTGTGGTAGGTTTCACCGTTTCCTTGGAAGCTGCAGACTTGTTTCGAGAGGAAGCACTTACTGGTTGAGAGCTCTTGGAACTGTGACTTGTCACAGCACGAGTTGCTACAGGCATAGTGGTGCTCGTACTTGGGGATGAAACAACACGATTTCCCTGCCCCATATCCTTTTTTATTGCATCTTTCAAAACACTATGAAATAATGCTGGGGCTTGAACAACTGTAGTACTTGGTGTGCATGTAGGTAGCACTTGAGGGGATTGTTTACTGGTAGTTTTGGCTGTAACCAATTCTGCAGAAGAAACAGTAGTAGATGTAGTCACAGCTTGTGTTCTGTGAGGAGTGTTGCCAAATCCTGTTCTTGCAACATCCAAGGACACCGACCCTTTTGTATTTGCGGCAGCAGCCGCTTTAAGAGTCGCTGCAACTGTTTTCCTGGGGCCGTAAGGTTTTGATGGCTTGCTGCTACGAGAAGCAGCAGGTTTTGGAGTCGTTTTGACATCAGGTAACTTAGTAACACTGGCAACCGATCTCACATCCTGTTTTGTGGCTGGTACTGTTGCTGTAGTTGTTGTTACAACAACTGTTATAGAACTTGTTGAAACTGTCTCCTTACTTAGAGCTTTGACACTGGGTGCTGATGTGGTCAAAGGGCTACTTTTTACACCACAGCCTGGCGAAATGGAGGATTTGGTCAAGGTATTCTCTGGTGGCGTTCTAGAGGGCAACTGCACTGTAACTGCTGCAGTGTATTGAGGGCTCACAGTGACAGTACTCGTAGACGAAGCTGTTGTTTTTGAAGCCGGTGTGATTACAACTCCTGTTGATGCTGCAACTACTGGGCTGGTGAAGGAAGTTGATGAACTAACAGCAATACTGCTTACAGTGATGGTTGGTTTTGATGATTGCAGTGACGCTGTTGTTAAAGGGGAGCTGCTTGCAGCACTTGTTACAGCCGTACTAGCCCTAGCCAACATGGTATTGCTAAGGCCCAATGCTCCAGCATTGGGATTAAATAGTTTAGAACTGCTCACAATTGTTGCAAAGCTCGGAAGAGGTCCTTGCTCAACATTAATGTTCGTTGGTACACTTTGGACCGGACTGTTAAGCACAGAGCTTGGAACAGGCAAGGGAATGTTGTGTAGTGGTGATGTTGGTCGGTCAAGGTCAGATTTTCGAATACCAACCCTCCGTGACTTGGACAAAGGATTACGAGGTCTTCCTGGGCCTAAAAATACATAAGCCACAATAAACAACTTGTATTGCCTAGATTTTTTCTGATCATCTCAATACGTTGTCAAGCTTCTCACATTTAATAAAGCAAACCAATTTGTGGGAGGTAATGCTATCAAAAATACATGTACATGTATAGTATAAACTATGGTAAATACTTTTTGACAAGGTGAAAGTTAGGGTTGTCTGAAAAGTTTAAAGTAGTCATCTGACTTTGGAAAGTAACTGGATACTTGTTTTTTAAAATGCCATCTTATCTGAAGAACTGGCAAGCAAAGTAGCAGGCTGGTATGACAAAGTAGGTGGTTAATTTTACCAGCAAATGGCTACTTTTGACAAAAATTAAAGTGAAAACTGCAAAGGACCGCAAACGATAATGCTGCTAACGGTATACGGCTGTCCATGGTTGCGATCCTACTTTATCAGTTTCTGTCGTGAAGGTGTCTTGCAAAGTCCATTTTTTTAAGTAGTCAGATCAGCCCTGCAGTTCATTGTACTTTTGACAACACTGGAAAGTGCTCATGTGTCACAACTGTGGGGACAAAGATTCCCGACAGGGATCAAACCCATATTTTCTCATAACTGGGGATGACATTGAAGAGAGGGGAGGGTGGGGAGTTAGATGCTGGGGGGGGGGGGGGGGGGGGGGGGGGGTTCAGTGGAGCAAAATGCCTAGGAGAGCGGAGGGTCAGCGAACACTGAGCCTGCAATATGTAATGATCACCTGCTTTACCTATGAGGATGGCATTGGAGGGAGGGCAAGGAGGGAGATCCAGTGGGTGGGGGGTCAGTGGAGGGGAGGGGAGAGAGACCCAGTGTGTGGGGGGTCAGTGGAGGGGAGGGGAGGGAGACCCAGTGGGTGGGCGGTCGGTGGAGGGAAGGGTAGGGAGACACAGTGGGGGGGGGGGGGGGGGGGGTCGGATGAGGAATGAGGGTAGGTTAGGGAGACACAGCGGGTGGGGGGGGGGGGGGGTGGGTGGTGGAGGGTAGCTAGGGAGACACAGTGGGTGTGGGGTCACTGAAGGGGAAGGTCCCAAGTTTTGTATTCATGAGATAGCTCATACATCTGTAGGAACCTTTGATTGTTAAACCACATCACTCCCAGAGGAATTTTGTTTTTAGAATTTTGTTCTTCCAGTATAGATCAACTTGGTTACTGCTAGAACAAAGAAGTGTTTAGAACAGTTATTAAACATTCCCACTATTTTTTACCTCTCTTTTGCCCCAAAGTGCCACCAGACTGTTTAATCTCTGCTGATTGCTTGGGGTTGCCAGCATCATAAAGGTCTAAGAGACAGTGTTTACATCCAGTTTTTGAAGGCTCTGACCTGGAGCCCACAGGAATCAACTTGCTAGGTATTCTGGCATCAAAGTTGAAGACATTTTGAACAAAGAGAGGACAATCCAGTCCACATTTACATGTGCCCTCTGTCTTGAGATACTCAATCACATGATCCAGTGATCTAAGTCGACTATTGTTTGGACTGAAACAGTAAAAAATTTAATGATTAGAGCAATGACTAATATGACTGTAAGGATAAGAAACATTAGTAAAATTACTCAGGTGCTTATAGAAATTCCGCTGCTCTCATTGGTGGTGCAAAGTGATTATAGCCGAGAGGACAAATTTTTAAAATGACCACCTCGCGATTTGTGGATGTTTCCGAGATAGAAATAAATGCTATGAAAGAAAATGCATTGATTCTGAAAAGCACTAAAGATGCAACGAAGTTCGGGGTAACACTTTTCAAAAGTAAGACAATATCATTACGAAAATTGTGCTTATCAGTGAAGATAACTCCGGGTGGAAATGCTTCGGATGTCGATACATTGTACATGTATGTGCAATTGAGCAAATGACAATAACAAATTAATACAATTTTAACGATAAGGGCAGCCTGCCGCTCTGCTAGATTTGCAACTGGGTGATGAAACTGCAATTTGATACTAAAAGTGACAAGCAATAATACCAATGTTGCAGTATAATTTACAAATTGAAGCAAATCTATTTATTTATGGTTTGCAGAAAAAAAAATTATCAAAGTGCTCTAAGAGCCATCTTGTGAATACAAACAATGTAAGGTTAATTTTAGTTGTTCAAGATGTTTTGTAATTAAGTTTCAAGCTTTTGATAACTTTAAGCGGCCTCATGGGGACAAATAACTTTAAATGATAAAAACATCTTAGCATGACATAAATATGCATTGTGTGAAACGAGACAGCTAGATGGCGATTATGGCTCCTGGTAATACACTGGGGAATTACAGACAAAGGTTTACAGCCAAGTAAGTGGGTCATGATAGTGATCGAGCAACATTTTCCCCAAAATGCTACAAAATCTATTCAAAGTCCATAGATCGGATTTAATTTTCCATACTTTGAAGTCAAAGAAGTCAAAGAATTGAAGTGTAAACAGATTTAAAGGGGCTATGTCATGGCTGTTTTTATGTGTTTGGCTTAGACTGTGCTAGAATTTAAACTGAGCATCTTATTTCAAACACAAAATGGTCTTGAAACACCAACAACAAGAAATCAAGTAAATTCTTTTAGAAAGAATAAACCATAATCAGTTATTAGCAAATTTTCCAAAACAAATTAAATGAACTTGAAAAAATTGGTCAAGTTGCAATCCATTTCCATCCTGGCCATCTGTAGTCAGAGACGCTTGTTTATAGTTTTATTATACACGTAAAGCAACTTTAAACAAAACTGGACCATTACTTTTGCGTTTCCACTGATATAAAAATGTCTTTTAGCAGTGCTCGAGCCCAATGGTAACCAACTAGCCAAAGTCTAGTAAAAATTCAGTTTTGGGCTGGTAAAAATCGTGAAGCACCAGACGTAACGAAACCAAACTGAAACTTATGTTTCGTACGTTCGTAAGTTGTTAGTCTTGTCTTTTCATTGTTTTCCTGCACATTCGTACGTCCGTAAGTTGTTAGTCTTATCTTTTTGTTGTTTTCCTGCACATTTGTACATGTAGTTCGTAAGTTGTTAGCCTTATCTTCTCAATGTCGTTTCTTACATTCGTACGTAAGTTGTTAGCCTTATCTTCTCAATGTTGTTTCTTACATTCGTGTGTTCATTAGTTGTTGGCCTTATCTTCTCAACATTTTCCTGTATGTAAGGACATTTGTAAAGTGTTAGTCTAACCTCAATGTTTTTCCAAAATTTTGTTCAGTAGGTTCGTAAGGTGTTAGTATGAGATTTATGAAGAACACTAAAATATATATTCAAGCTGTGTTTCCAAGTCTTGGAGTTTTTTTTCTTAATCAGTGTGACACATGTTATTGTCTCCCCCCCTGCCCAATCTCCACCCCCACCCCCTGTACAATTTTGGCTAGAGAATTCAAACCTGTTGCTAGCCACTAGGCTAGTAAGCTGAAAAGTTAGTCTCGAGGGCCCTGTTTTAGCTTTTTAAAATAACACTTAAAACGGTGACAAAGCCCCTTTAAAATGACCAAAACATCTTAGTGTGACATACATGTAAATATACATTGTGTGTAACAAGACTGTCGAGACAACTGGTTGATGTTATACACAGTTGGAGAATAACAAAACAGTTTACAGCCGATGGAAGAAAGCAGTGAAAATTTGCATATCTGTCCTCGTTTACTATATCATATTCAACACTCCGCATATTTACGAGATTAAAATGAAAATTAAATTGAAGCATCTTGCCACTTTTCTTTCTGAGGCAAAAATGCCAATTGAAAATCTTAGGAGAATTCCAGTAAAAAAATTACTTTTGTTATCTTTCTGAGGCAAAAATGCCAAAATCTTGGAAGTCTCAAAAAAAGAGCTTTATTACTTGTTAAAGTAGGTCACCACAAAGTACTCAAAAAATTATAATCATATGTTTGTTGAAACAATATTTTATTTTAGAGGCAGTGATCTGTATCATGAGCTTCTACAAGTTCCCCTGCCATCTATGGTATAACTGAGTGTAAAGAAAAATGCTTATGTTCCATCTTATTGTTCTGATTCGTCTTGGTCCACTTTTTTAATGCCAAGAAAAACCAGTCAAATGTGAAATGCAAATTAGTTTGATACTATAAGTGCCAAGGCCTATCTGAAATTTTCTAATACATACTGTGGCATTTAACAGTGTTTTGTCTAAGAGAAACAACACAAGTTTAGGGACTAAATTTTGCCTCACCATCACCCGCAGATAACTCACAATAATGAGGTGTCTGTATTAAGGATGTTTGCGCTAATTGTTTATGCGCATCCTTACTGCGCACGCAATTCATGTCGCAATGCCATGCTACGTCATGCACGAGAGCGCGTGCAAGAGAAGAAGGCTAAGCACATGAAGGGCTGGTAGCCGTTGCGTTAACTTTGCTTAGATTTAACTTGCTTGGATGGTTGGTGACCCTCAATTTCTTTTTTTTGATAGATAATTTTCTTTGCCAATTCTCAACAGATTGTGAAAAAATGAACAAAAAAACAATGTAGGAAGTTTAAATTTTTTCCATTTTTCTACCCGCGTGACATTGAATCCTGGCAACTTGCGGCTGTCAGAGTTTGCAAATGCTGTCGTTTACAGATTAGATTTCCTCTAAAGAACGTTACCAGTTGAATTTGCTTAATAGACTCACTCATACAAAATTTGGCACAGAAAATTGCATTTTAGAGATTCATTAACAATAATTTTAGACTAACAGACATTGGGGCCATATTGAGTAGGGAAGGCCGATTTTTTAAAATTAGAGTCACCTTTCAGATATCTTATTACCGATCCCCCATTTTTTTTTACATTTCTGACACAACTAACTCATTGCCTAACAGCAGCAAAAGTTTTATAAAAAAATCAATGTTAGAAGATTTCTGCGCGAACGTCCTTAAGCGGGACTTTATAAAGCCCAGTTCATATGGGCAATTTTCGCTGCCATTTTCGCTGCGATTTCCAATCGAGCAAGTTCAAAACAGCTGCGATTTTGCGGTGATTTGAAAATTTCAAACGTAGCAGAAACATTGCCCTCAATTATTGTTTCCTTTAATACACATACTCTGGGACAAAAACAGGGTTGTTTTAGGAGAAATTATTTAAAATTTTCAAGTTTTACTCATGACTGGAGATAACTTGTTGATTATTTTGTGGACGTTGCTTTTCAACATTTCACTGATGGCCAAAGAAGAAAGCTTTGCAATTTGTTTCACAGTATCAATTAAAACTTCACAAAGAAATTTTTCAAATAACATCGGAAACATACATGTAACACAATGTCTAAATTAAAATGTTTATTAATTACAGCCTCGCAAACGCATGGAAACTCTATAAATGATCGCTCAATCAAGAAATCGAACGAAGTTTATCACGCTAAAAGACGAAAAGCAAAAACTGTAAAGAAAAAAGGTAAGCGAAGTCAGAGAAGGAAAATATTTCACGATCTTAGCAATGAGCTGGTAAAAAAAAATACTACGACATTACTCGACTGCACATAAATAAGCTTAAGGTCATAAGTTGAAAATAATTTTGCATAACACGGGTTTCCTACACAATTTATGACACAAAATATTCCCATTATTTTCCCCTGCACGCTTGAAAGTAATCGTTCCTTGTTTTACAGATCGGATTAACACCAGGTGAATAGAAGGCGACAAACTAAGGCGATCTTACCTGATGTATAAGATGGAACCATTTTCTAGGATCCGACTCCAACCTCGTGGAATTTCAATGCACTTTGGTCCATTGATAACTTGTTCACTCGCGCTTGAATTATTACTCATGATAATCCATGAACATTTGTTGTATTCTTAATCGAGCGTCCGAGCTAAAGCTCGAAGATATTTACAACGTGACATTAAGCGAACAATGGACTTGTTCGTGTTTGATATCCATCCGGCGACGAGAATTTTACACAGCTACAACGCGGTCCTAGATGCGATTTTACACGTTTAGTTTGACCATGTACAGCGCATAATTCCTCAGAAGACGGATATATAGAACGTCGTTAAGTTACCACGCCGGCAGAACTCTTAATAAGTGATGCTTTGATGCTTGTATTTACATGTGAAAAGACAATTCTCCGCTAAAAAAGACCGCCATATTGGAAATGCGTGTCGCATTTTCTTTTCTTTAAGATATCCGCTGACCGTTTTTACAGGGAAGTTGTGCGGGAAGCACGAATCCCTAGGGTTTTTCGCGGTTCATAAATTTTTTAGGAGCTCCATTTTTTTCCAGTAAAATTCTTACTTGGAGTTTGAGAATTACTTCATTTTCATTTAGTTTTAATTTTACTCTTACTAAGTTTTAATAACTGATGCAGCCATTATCCATTAGAAAATCGCAGATGTGTCAGATGCTTTGTAGAATGGGGCATATTATAATGGCTATAAGTACAGTCGAACCTCCGCTAACGGACACCTCTTGTAAATGGACAAGAGCAACACCAAAACAAACAAACAAATGACATACAAACAAGAGTTAGGTATCTTTCAAAGATTTTTATTTGAGAATCCTGTGTATTTTTATCCATCAAAACACTGTTTCGTATTGCATTTGTCCTAAAGTCATTTATTTCGTTGTATCTACAGTTTCATGCTTATATCCTAAAATATAATACTATATTCTAACTTTTTATTTACAATTCCTATTAAATAAATGACATGAAATTTATATAAAGAATAACCTCCTATTTTAACCTTAAACTACAGCATGTATGTTAATAGTTTCAAATATAACCCAAAAATACAGACCCAATTTCTGACCCAATGGAAAATGTTTAAACCCAGGGGGTAGGTACTCCTATATAAAATCGATGGGGGTGATTGTTGTAAAATTTTGAAACAAATCCTTTAAGTGCACCTAAACCCAAAATTGTTTTTTCGCTTAATCAACTCTATGTACGATGAAAAGTTGAATAGTTAAATATTTCTTGTTTTTAACATTATGTTAGTGAATTATAGAGGTTTGAATTTACAAAATGTTAATAAGATGACGTCAAATCAAGAGTCATTTATTATACAACTACTTGTTTCCACCTCCAAGTAATATTTTTTTACAAATCAATTGACTATTAACAGTGTTTATTAAGTATTTCTTAAATTGATTATCCTTACGCTATGAACTGTGTTTTGTAAATTGAAGTAGAAATAATGGTAAAGTCTTGATTTGACATCATATAATTAGCATTTTGTAATAATAATTCAAATCTCTATAACTCACTAACAGACATTAAACACAAGAAATATTTCACTATTCAACTTTTCAACGTATATTGAGTTGATTAAAGGGAAAAAAAATTGGGAGTTAGGTGCACTTTAAATGTTACCAGAAACCTGTTACGTTCCTGTCAGCATATTGTTCCGGCATAATACCCTAAAAGGTATCAGAATAACTCACGACAACAGTCTCTGGTCATTTTGATTTAATCTCCCTTAGTGGTACCAAGCCACCAAGCCAGAAATTTTAACTCCCAAAAAGATATGACTACCACCCCACCATTAAACCCCTTGCAGTTCAAACAGCATACCATCTGCAGAAGCACACATCCATATAACCTGGAGGGGAGGGAGGGCTACTTCACTGGAATAAATAGTTTTTGAACATAATTATCATTTCAGAAATTTTCTGAAAAAAAAAACATTGCCTTATTGTTTTGATTCTGTAAGTGAAGGAAAAATAATTGAACTTCATTTAAGGCTGGTTTTCACTGGCTACAGAGTCGGAGTCGGAATCGTAGTCAGAGTCGTAAGAGCGCTTCCAACCAAGTACTCTGCACTTCTGATTACGACTCCAACTCCGTCGTTAGTGAAAACCAGCCTTTAGCATTTTCCTCAAATCAGACATGGTGAATTTCACTGGTTCCAATAGAAGCTTTGTTAACAGGTGTAAAGCATGCATGGACCATCACAAATCCACTGAAAAGAACTGAAAAACAAACAAAAACAAATTAAAGTAAAATTATGCAGTATTTCAAAGTTAACAGCCATTTACTTGAAATAATTAACAAATTAAACGTCTTATATTGCCCTTCCCATAATATTTCAACATTTTTCTTTGAGGGGGAAGGGAGAGGGTGGGGGAGAGAAAGTTAAAAAATAATGGAAGAATAACATCTCACTTTTAACGCCTTTATCACTCGTTTGTGTTGTGTGTAATGTCCCCAAGACCTTTGGTAGCACTGTAGTTTAGACTAATAATAACAATATTAGTCTAAACTAAGACTAATAACAATATTTAATGAAGGAACCCAACTCACCAAGGCGGTTTTCAGTGGGGCCCTTGCTAATTAATTAATTAATTACCTAATTACATACAACATTAATTAAAAGTAAATATATAATTATATACAGTACATCTATAATTATATACAATATATATAAGATCAGCTTAAAATTAGTACAAATTAATTAAAATCTTTTAAAAAAAATTCAGTTTTGCTTTATATGGCATTTAATTGAGATAACCCTGATATTTAAACAGTTGAAACCGCTCATAAGACATATGTCCCAGGGGGGATACTCAAAACTTACATGACGGGGGGGTCCGACGGATTTTTTTTGGGTCTAAAATTTCGACCCTCGGTATTTTTTTGGGTCAAGAAATCCGGCGGGTATTTTTTTGGGTCTTAAAAAAAAATAAGCGTATTTTTTGGGTTTCAAATCTCAGAGCGACGTTTTTGTTGCGATCAGTGCCGGGGTTTACGTGGATCAGATTATTTTTTTGGGTATAAAATTTCGATGCTAGGTATTTTTTTGGGTGTAAATTTCAAGCTCGAGTATTTTTTTGGGTTCAAAAAATGAGGCTCCGTCGGACCCCCTGTCATGTAAATTTCGAGTATCCCCCCTGGGACATATGTACACTGTGGATATCTTACCCAGAAAATAAATAAATGGGACAGCACCGGGAAGTAGGCCATAAAATGGCAGTTCAAACATGACAAGAGCCGTTAACTGTTCTGAGAGAGAAAGCTTCCGCCCTGCAAGACAGTTTGAACAATGAATATTGAGTACTACAGACCCATATTCCACAAGGCTTTATTTTTACAAGTTCAGAATTGTCATTATTAAAATAACAGCTTGAAGGCTTTAGATTTTGTGAAAAGATGACTTCCATGTTCGTGTCTTTTTTTTATACAACATAAAAGGCATGAAATTTACACTCTCGCAAAAATGAGATTGAGCTTGTTAATACATGCATGTTCCTTACTAAATTTTGAGTCTGACTGGACATAATCCTGCAGTGGGATTATTCAAATGAACAGTACTTTCCTGTGGTGCTGTTTATTATGCTGCACAAGGAGATTCCAGCTTTTGAGTTTCATGTGGATGAAATCCTTAAGTGTGACCATCCAAATGCAAGCTACTGAGCAGTACTTTCCTCTACTGGCACTGTTAATTATGCTTTATAAAATGCTCAAGGAAATGTGAGCTCTATGATTGGTAAAACTGAGTTTATTAAAACTCATTAAAGCACATGCGTGACGTAAGGTTCATTATAACTGTTTATATTTTATAAAAGAAATAAAAAAACTTGTTACTCATGCATTAATTGTTGAGTTATAAAAGCACTTGAGAATTTTTAAGAACACTCGAGAAGTGCGAGAAGCACTCGCTTTTGACTCGTGCTTCTCTGCACTTCTCTCGTGTTCTTAAAAATTCCTGCGTGCTTATATAACTCAACAATGCACTCAGCGCATAAATTTTTTATTTCTTTAGTACAAGATGGTTATAATGTTAGACCATTGAAATGAAAGCTATTGAGCAGTTCTTTCCTATGGTACTGTTTATTATGCTGTACAAGTTGGTTCTGATGTTAGAGTCTGTGGAGAATGTCATTAAGTGTGACTATTCAAATGAAAGTTAATGAACAGCATTTTCTGTGGTGCTACTTTACTTATTTTAATTTTAATTTTGGTTCATTTTAGCTTGTCAAATTTTTATGGTAGATCCTTACTTTTGGTCGTGATTAATTTATAGTTCTTACCTAAAAGCTGAGGAGCAAATCCACTGATATTTAACACATAAATGAGAAGCACAGTTATACTTGTCCACAGAATACAAAAGTTGAAGTCATCAGAATCAATCCTGTTATCATTAAATGATAATTAGTATAAATAATTATTAACAGAACTGTGTGTAATGAGAGCCTTTAGTTAAGAGACGTGGTCACTTATGAGAGTCGGTCTACAATAGGCGACAATATTGTCGACACATGGCCATTTTAAACCGCATTTTCTTCAGGACAAGATGCATTTCAGCCCCACCCCCCGTTATTCCCAACCCCCACCCCCCCAGAAATGTTGTGTATTGTTTAATTAGTCCTGTCTGTTGCTTCAATCCTGCAACATTGGATGAGGGAACAGGGGTTAATGCGGCAGAGTGTAGTAAATGGAAAAATATAGTGACACATGGCCCGAAAATCGTTTTTGGTACTATGCAGTGTGTCAACTATTTTTGTCACCTATTGTAGCTAAAGGGAGCTCAAACTGTCACTAAAAATAAAGATAAAGCATCAAAAGCAAATTTACTCACACCAACAAAGCCACAATAACAAGAATCAACATCAACCATGCATAGTTGACCTGATAATAAGTCAGGTTGTGGCCAAAGTTTTCAGCTGAAGTACTCCACCGGCCTCTGAAGCATGTGTTAAAGAATCGTTTCCAGGGACGTAAAATAAGTGGAGGGAGGAATTGGAAGCTACTAACAGCTTCTGTAGGTGATTCTTTTTCTTTGTACGGTGGAGGGTCTTCAAACGTCAGGCTGTGGAAACTTTCAATGGACAAGTCAATGTCACTTTGTTTCTTTTTATCACCCTGACCATGTTCATCTTGTGTTGTGTCGTATGATGGTGGAGGTCCAGGTGGAAACTCCTTCATGTTGGCTGACATAATGTGTAGCATGCAGTGATATGGAGGTTGCTACAAAGCTACCATTCTAATTAAAAAAAAATAAATCAAAAAATCTGAAATATCAACTTTAATACATCATTTTTGTTAATTTTTAACTCGTTTTCCAATTCACCCATAAGACAGTTTCTTGCATAGGGTCTGTAAAAATAAAATTATGTTTTCAAAGAAGCTGACAAGCTTTCAGGACTTCCCTGTTTGTTTTTAACAAGCGCCACTGTAATGGCAAAGCCTCAATAGACTACATGTAAGGACCCTGCTTACAGTAGAAAAACTTATGCATGGTTCAATTCCTACAGTTACCATCCCCCCCCGGGCAACCCCCGGGACAAGGTCGGCCCTTGTGGCCCGGGGGTGGGGAATTTTGCAAGCAGTCTTGTCCCGGGGGTAGGGGGTGGGGATAATCTAGGTGCGCAAGGAATTATGGGGCGAAATTTTCGTCGAAGCACTATGGCGGACAACGTGACTCAACAAGCGGACTTCTTTGCTGGGGAATCCTTACAATTTGTTAGTAATTGCATATGATGCCCGATTTAGGGTGTTAGCTCTATTGTACATTGTACACATTCATTGTATTAGGTAAAATTATGTATTCTAATATATTCTATGGTATTGTATTCTATTGTATTGTCGTTCTTTTGTGCTCTAATATTCTATTGTTTTAACAAAAGAATAAGTGTTACCCCTAAATCGCGCATGGTATAAGTAATTGGCTGGAAGAAAACAATTTGGCAAAGTTAAAGCCTGTCAGTGGATGATGTGAAGTGTTGGGAAGAACACATCCTCAGTACACGAAACAACCGCAAGAGAGGAGCGATGAAAGCCAAAGAAACGCAAGCAAGGAAATAAACAATGGGAGAGATGCTTCCTGATCTTTGTAACCATACGAGTCTAGTCCAGTCCATGTCTATTTTGAAAACTGTTCGGTGGATTTGTATAATAAATATTTCTGTCTTCTTGAGAAACGGTGCAGCTTGCTGTTGAGTGTCCCGGGGGTGGGGAATTACCTCTTTCTTTGTGCCCGGGGGTGGGGAATAGGACGCCAAGAGAAGAAAAAATGGCAAATCCCCGGGGGGGGTGCCCGGGGTGGGGATGGTAACTGTAGGAATTGAACCATGCATTATGACTGCAAAACAGTTGGGTTTTCCCTTTAAACATTGTGGGAGAGGCACAAAGTGTCCATAAATGTGAGGAAAGGAAGTGTGATCCTCACACACAAGATGCACAATGCATTTTAGAGGCTCACAAATGTCACCCAAAGTCAAAAGTTAGTAGCCTGAAGCCTCTGGGAATTCCTAGAGCACAGCCCTGTGTAGAAAAAAACCTAGAGTGTTGGAATCAGGCTTTCCAGTGGGGTTTATGGAAAGTTTTGGAATGTTTACTTTAATATCAACTGAAAAAGACATTGCAATAATTATTCATAATTAATATAAATCTGTCAGAAATTCAAACTGATGGAAGGCAATCACTTCATACATGTATATAACAACAGGTAAGTTGACATGAAGATGAAAAGACGATATTTCCAAGATTAAGATTAGCTTACAGATAACCTTTCAACTCAAGAATCAGCTGAATAAGCTTAAGCTTAACTTGAAAATTATATGATTAATGATATCAATTTATGCTAGTGCCATTTGTTATGCTCCGAGTATTTTACTATGCTGTTTATTCAGCTTTGAACAGCGTGTAAATTTGTGAAAATTTGACGATTTTGTACCCAGATATTCTAAATCTAAGAACATAAAGCGTGAAGGGTAGAATTTAAATGAAACGTGTCTAGTACATGAAATTCACTTCGAAATAACTGAATATGGAATAAAAAATCAATAATTATTAAATCAAAGTGACGTGATGTCTTCAGACACCTTTGATTAGAGCTTAGAAATACAAGCCAATGAAAACAAATAGTAAGCCCTTCATTACTGCACCTTTAAAGAAGGTCTTGTTTGTATTGATCAGCAATGAGGCAGCAAAACCATGCTAAGCTTATTAGACTCTTCTTCTGTGGTAAAATCAACAACTCCAACTTCTGTGTTTACGCCGTTTTGATCTTCTTACCCATAATGCTTTCAGTGATGGGTCAGAAAAGAGAAGGGGACTAGGAACTAGTTAAAAAGAAAGGAAACTGAGTTTGAATTTGCGCTCATCGCATCGGGCGCTTTAAATTCAACCGAAAATTCCGAAAATTCCGGGTTGGGAAGCGAATGGAACGGAAATTTCCCGGAATAAAATTCCGGAAGTTTAGGACAACCTCGCGAGGTTGTCCTAATTTCGGTGCAACGGTGCAACCAACCGGAAAATACTGTTCCAATAGAAAAAAGGGGATAGCTGCACGCAGCTTGAAAATGAGCAAGCATTAGAATTGGCCAATGTATGTAAGGAGTTACCACACCTTAAGGACTTAAGAGGGGAATGGAGCTGCCGTTTTACTACTGAAGCCGTAAGTCACCTTTTAAGCGAAACAAATATTGTTGAGCTTGATGTGACTCCTGTGTGGAGTCCGCCATCCGAATGAATAGACATGGCAGCACAGCATACTGGAGTGATTTTTGGAAATTCCATAATGAACCACGTAAAGAGAGTGGGACTACCCAGCTATTTGTATGAAGACGAACAAGACGAGTTTGAATAATCGAACAATGCAAACAATTAATGACCCTTCAATAATTTAAATAATATGTTAACGTTTTGACCGGAAATCAGTGTTTCAACGAAGTTTTGTTATTGATACTAGAAAGTTCGATTTTCAAATGTAGATTGTGACAGCGCTGACATACAAGAGTATAAAAATAGAATAAGTGTAGTAATAAAGTGTACATTTGTAAAGTCTATCGATATGTTAAAGTTGACTCTATAGAACAATAAACTCTTTTTATATTCATTATTTCAGTTAAAAAATCGTAGATTCACTACATACAATA